>VWZZ01005992.1:129941-363021 GCA_013399095.1 Psophia crepitans | reverse complement strand
AAAAAAAAAAAAGATACTTAAAATAAAGTACTTAAGAATAGCAAGACTAACCTTTTTCAAAGGGAGCTGATGCAACTATCATTCCTCAGTCACCAGCATGTCCAATTTCTAAAATACCATTAAAAAATAGCAACACATTTTCACCCTGCTGCTTACTACTGGTTAACAGAATGATCCCAGCACATAACCACTTGGTAGCCTAAGAAAATATGGAAACACTTCACATCCAATACCTCACTGTTGATCCCTTGCTGTTTGTGCCACAACGCTCTTCACACAATAAATCATCTTGCCTGAAGTGAGTCACTTACCGAAAAGATTCCTCTGCCCTCCTCCCCCCTTGACATGTTTGTCCTTAAATCCTTCCAGGATTGAAGCAAGCGGAGTTTGAAGTGTGGTTATGGCCACAATCAAAAAAAATTACTACCTCCAAAAAGTGACACTGCGTGACTTCTGATTTATTTCTACTCAATTGTTTCCAGTCCCAATCTTCTCGGCTTGCATATCAAAAAGGAGGATGTTCCCAGCTGTTAATGTCACAAAAAACTGAGTTACAGGCTTCATCTCTCCTACCTTATTACTAGTGAAGAAGGGGCATGAGGATATCACCAGTCTACTTTTTCATTAATATTTTGTCAATAATTTTAAAAAAGGATTTTAAACAAAATTTGCTCAGTCTGAATCCAGATCTGAACCCACTATTTGAGTATCTCTGAACTCACATGTGGATGAATCCATCCCAAAGAACAGATTGTTGAAGCTGAAAGTAATTCAAGACCAAACTGAGGGCAGGAAACAAATAACTGCTTTTTGCAGCCTCCGTGCTGATTTTCTGCACCTGAAACTTCCTACTGACCAATAAACAACTCATTAGGAGCAATTTGGGCAGATAGGTTGCAAGCTTCATCTAGCCGTAAACTTTAGTAATGGTTTCAGCTACCGATAATTCTCCAGAAGATGCACGGTCCTGGCAGAAAACAACTTGAAGTTAGTTATTCATTCCTGCACCATATATCAGATGAACTGTGGCAAAGCAATATAACTGGATATGAAGGCTGCATCATTTTGGAAATTTAAATAAAAGAAGTTCATTTTCTGGATGTGCAAGCCACTATCTTTTGGGAGAAACTGGTATAAAATAGCCATTGACCTGAACAGCTGGGAATGAAAATTATGACCATCTCTTCAGAAATGCTGATGATTTCTCAAGCACCAATGGGACATGCAATTTCTTTGAGCCATTACTACATGCTAGTCAGGATCGATTAAACGCTGTGACAGAAAGAAGCCTTCAGATCTTGAAGAAAAGATGATGTTCACAAAATGATGAGGTTGGCACTGGACTTTGTCTGTCCCCTAGCACGCAATTATTGCCTGTGAGATTGTTGGCTGTATGCAGGTTAAATTATGATTTTATATATGTATACTATGTGACACACCAAGAAATTCTTCTGGAGTCACCATTTTTTGTATACAGTAGAATTATGGATTTTAGCTTTCCAGCACAGATTTCTAGGGTATTTTGTAAGTCTCCCTGGAGGATTGGGGCTGAGAAACCAGACATGTAGCGTCAGGAAGTAGTTATAGTTGGAAAATCTCTCCTTCTCCGGACAATTCTTGTCTCGATGATCTCCTTTTGCCATCACAGCCATAGCAACACTACTAGCAAAAGATGAAAGATGTCTGACAACTTTGTTCCTCTGGAACCACAGAGCTTTCTACCATAAGGATAACTTTCATGTGGAAGAGACACAGAACTTTTTCCGGGAGTGGGTCCAACACTTTGAAACAAATCCTCACAGGACAGGAGAACCCTCCCAAACCTCACCACCTTCAGGTCCATTTGCACGTCAAGTGATTTCCTTCTTGCCTCCTGCAGTGTAAACACACAGAAATGCACGCATATTTATTTAAGCCTTCCCCAGCTAAGATGTTCCACTACTCCCATCTCTCCTCCTGCTCTTTGCAATGCTTAATCATAACTGGAAAGTGTGCCAGCACTTATGAACATTATCATGAGTATAAGAATAAAGAGTAAACAACAGTAATATGTTCTCTTAGCTCAATTGATGGTAGGAGTATGCAGAGGGAGAGAGAGCAAGAGCGGAAAGGAGAGAGGGAAGGAGGCAAACTCTAGGCACATCAACCCACAGATAGCAAAACATGAAAAATAGCCACTGAAGATCTAGTTTGGTACGGCAGATTCACACACGGATCAAGCACTCAGAACTGACACCACCATGAAAACTGAGACAGAGGCAAGTTTGACAATTTTCAATAAACCATAGCTCAAAAGCAGAAAAGGCTCCCTTCCTCCTTTGGCAAAGTAAAGAAGTAAAATTATCAGAAAGGTAAAGCAAATCTTTGGAAATCAAGGATGAAAAATAAGGTTTTTTACTTTTTCTTAACCGGCATGTATTCTACAGGAGCAAGAAATCCTTGGGTGTGAAGAAGAAAGGGCATTCAGTCTGAAACCGGGGAAAATGTAGTAGTTTGGGATTAAATCAGCACTTAATCTTCTCCTCACCGAAGAAACACAGATGTCTTCCAGAATTACTTGTTCTGGTGAGATTTTCAGCTACATGGAACATGCCTGACTCTTTTCCTTGTCTTTTTCTTTGCTCTCCTGTCTGTGGAGTGTTTGACAGCTTATTTTACCATCCTAAAAATTGTAAAATGCCATTTGTACCTGTGACCTGCTCACCCTCAGTGCAGTCTGTTCTCAATTTCACAGCTAAGCAGCCTCTCCTATTTTTTGTCTCCTCACAGATTTTCAAAGAGGATGCTCAGAGCACCAACAGCAGTAACCTTTTGGCAAACGCTTGCCCACAGACATGGGAATCTCCTGCTAGATGCGACAGCCCTGGCTTGCAGCAGGACTGCTAGCAGGAGCTGTGGGGAAACTCCTCTGGGATAACCACCATTCACGTTGGTTTTAGTCCTGCCAGACTCGCTCAGCATCAGAGTCAGACTGCAAGAATCACATCGGGCTTCCCAGTTTCTCAGCTCTGCACATATCCTGATCGGTCCAGCTTATACCTGGAGTTATGTTTTGGTTTTTTTCCTGGATGGGTACACCTCCACCTCATGCCATTAAAACTTGCCTCCTGTTGGCAACCCTTCCCTCCATCAGCACCACTGCCAGTGAGAGGGTGGTGTACGTCAGTGTGCTGACCTGAGCGGGCTGTAATCGGGGGGTGGGGGGGGGGGGGGGGGCATGGCTGGTAGAGGCAGGAGCTGACTGTGCTGCACTTATCCTAAGGAGCTGAGAGCTGGGGCGCTGCAGATAGGAGCCGGGGAAGTGCTGAGTGACTGTGCAGTTGAGAGAGAACAGACCCTGCCTTATCCTGAAGTGGCAAGTTCAACCAGAAGGGATTTTGCTGTTTCAAATTACAGGCTGGTGGCTCCAGGCAAATGTGGAGGGGGCTGCCACCTCCTGAAATAGCAGCAGCAGCAAGGGCAGTATGTTCAGATCAGGAGCGTTAGGGTGACATTTAGGAGTGAGAGTTGCTGCATGATGGCCTTTGGGTGCTGAGGTCACGGCCCATCAAGATGCTGCTCATCACTGCCTGACCCTTTCCTCCATCCTCTCCCCACCTCCACCAGAGCCTAGGGGAAAGCACACAGGGACCGAGCCTTGCTGCATCAAGAACCAATTCAGATTTTGCAGTCGGGAGCCCTTCCTTCCTAACTGCTCCCCCTTTTCTCACTGAACCCAAAGCCTTTGGCTATGTGGGAGCTTAAGTATTTTGTTGCCACCCTGATCACTTACAAGAATGCAGTGACTGGCCCTAAAGCTTTAATCCTCCCATTGTCTTTGAAAGCTTTTTATATCGTCACCAATAAAGATTGTCTGTCTCAAGGGTTTTCCTGCTTCTCTGGCTGGGTTATGGCAGTGGGGTGGGGGTAGAGGAAGGGGGGTGTGGGGAAGGGAAGAGGGCTGGATCGTTGCCAGGCTTTAAAAGACTGTTTAAGCATTTTTCTGTGGCTTGCAGGGTTTTACGCAGCAAGGTCTCCCAAGCCACAGAATGTGCCCCTACTTGTATAACATTACAAAGTCAAGATGATTAGAGAGTAAGCCTCAGCCCTCTGGAAGCTGCCCTTTTGTCTCTGGGGTGTAACGATACATTATTCCTCCTTGTCTAGTTCTTATCTCATTAATGCACTGCGTTATTTCTGCTCTCCCTCCCTTCCCTGCTCCTGTACACACACCTCCCTCTTCTATACTTCAGTTAATGGAAGAAGCGTATGTCTTTCTTTAATCCTTTCCAAAGCTCAGGACTCTAACAGGGTGGGTGTGTGCACGTTGCACGTGCATGTTGGAGTGAAGCCTTCCTCCTCCTCTACCTGATTTCCTGGCTCAGCTTGGCACACTGGCGTACCCCAAGACTTGCAAAGTCCCCCAGCACTCCAGGTCTGCGCCCCACTGGATAGTGACATGTTAGCTCGGGGCTCCCCCCCTGCCTGTCCGCAGAGCACAGATCCACCATGCCTCAGCAGTACATTTCATTTGCTCCTTCTCATCTTCACGCCTCCTTCTAAAAATATACCATCATCCCTCTATCCTAGGAACTGCCTCCCTCTTGCAGTTTGTTCCTCTGACCTGGAGGAGAGGGATCCCCTCATACACCTGTGGCTACCAGAGAGCACCATGGAGAACCAGGCTGATGGAGGTGGCCTGTGACCGCTGTATGGTTTCATGCACGCGAGAATCACTGGCAAAGGTTTGGAAAGTGGAAGTTTTGTCCCAGTAGGAGTCACTGGAATGGGCCAAGAATACTCCACAAAGACACTGACCTAGGGAAATGGCTCCAGTTGGACTGAAGCAGAAAATCTTCACAGCTTCAGAGAAGCTAAATTCTATGGGTAAAAGAAATCCCAGGATGTAAGAGAGGGAGGAAATTCACATTGGAGTTAAAGCAAAAGGAGGAGTGAGGGTATCCAGACTCCACTTTTAGCTCTCCCAATGGCTTTTATTATATCTTTGTGAACATCACATCCTGCTGAGCATGATGTTGAGCAATATCCAACATGTAGTTCCCTGTTTTGTGCTTACTCCTCATCTGTCTATAGAATATCTTAACCCTTGCCTTCTGCTTCGATCATAAACTCCTTGGGACATCATCTGGCTTTTTTCCTTTAGCATTTCTACAGCATCTGGCACACAATGTTCCATGGCTTAGCACCCCCTTGGTGCTGTACGAGTTCAAGCCAGCCACTGCGATAAATAGCTCTGCAGCAAAACAGCAGAGGTTAGGATCTGAATTTTCCTCACCGTGCTGCAGATCCTGGCCACTAAACTGGAAGAAGAAAGGGTGCAGCCCATCTGCTGGTAGGCAGTGACCTACGGATGTCAGTGGAGTTTGCTGACTGGGTAAAATGCTCCAGCATCACTTACTAGAAGTGCTGGGAGTCACAGCATTCACAGACTACAAAGAGATAGTAGCTCATGCTGCTGTTCTCGCTGCAGTCCCTCCCAGATGCTCCCTCTGATCTTTAGTGGTGGCATCCCTCTTATTTGACTCCCAGAATTTCCAGGGCTCAGTGTGGGGCCTGCAAACAAGGCTTTGATTAGTATCATTAACATTTCTGAGGAAGCGCTGCTGATTCCTGGCAATATACCCCCCAGAGCACCTCTGCAGGGAGAAGAAAAGGGACAGGATGGCGTTTCATTCTGCAGGCGTGCAAGAGAGGACATATTGAAGCTGTTTGTGACAGATCAGCTTTAAAACGCGTGGTAGGAATACACTCCAGAGCAAGAAAGTGAAAAAATTTGTCACCAATGAAAAAGCGAAATTCGATCAGAGTTAGCCAAAGGAATCTGTCCCACAAAGTGCTTTCCTGGGGCTGCTCAGTGCTCTCTCTGTAGTAACTGAACACCATTGGCAGGGATCTCCTCACAGTCTCTCTTCCTCTTCCAGGAACTATTACCCCCTTCCTGATTTCATTAGAAATTACAGTATTTATTTTGTACTGACTGGAGAGGAGGGAGGAGAGGAAGAAGAAACACTTCAATTTTACCCACTAAGCAAAAGAAGATTATTTTTTTTCTCTCTTTTCCCCTCCACTCCCCTAAAACTTAACCCTAAAAGTTTCTTCATTTCCCTTCTCCTCCTCCAGTTAGCACTGGCTGTGGCTGCAGCCTGGGCTAGGGGCATGCTGTAACCCCAAACAGACAGAGAAATCCGCTTAGTCAAAATCTCAAAGCCTGCTCTGTTTTACTGCCTGTTCTCCTCTAAGACCTTGGGGACTGGTTTTAATAGCACACCAGTGTCACCAGGACTCAATAAAAAAAGGAGGACAAGCTTTATCCAAGTTCTTTCCCTCGACTTCAATGGACGGCCAATATTCCCATTTTGCACAAACACCAATTGCGGAGCAAAGCACACAAAAACTGTTGTGTTCAATGTTTTGAACGTTAGCGATGTATAGTCATGTTGCTCAAGGAAAATGGTGGGGAGAAGAAGGAGGCAAGAGCAAAACAAAAGCATGAAACAGGTCCTCAGTACCAGCTTAAAGAAAAGGAGCAGTTTTTTCCTCTCCTCCATAAAATCCCTGTAAACTGTAATGCTGATTTTAATACCATTTTCTTATTCGTAAAGGTGAAAGCCCACAAAATCCAGAATAACTCTGGTTGATCACATCTGGTTTTAAAGGTAATTAATGCTTTCAGACAGGCAATTAACGCTGCAATTACTCTAATGTTTGCACATAGTCAAATGTTCAGCAAAAGCAGACAGTATGTTCAATTTTGGTTTTTCTTTTAGCATTCATGGAAAAATAGCTTGTGATTTTCAAATATTTGACTTTTGAACATTTGCAAATATTTGAGTTGAATATATCTCTTGGGAGCAAAAGTATTCCTGGTATTAACTTATGCTATAGTGCTTGCCATGAGTAGATCTCAGAGTATTTTACGATGGAGTTGAGGAGCCGAATCCTAATTTCCCAGATGGGGAAACTGAGGCCAGGAGAAGGGACGTGATTGTCCCAAGTACATGTAGGCATTAGTATCATTAGGAATAGAGGTAGGATTTTCGAGGGCTAGGTCTGTGTTTTACTCAGCACCTTGATATGCTGTGGCTGTCCCTAGCAACTTCACCATGAAAAGCAATTCCTCACCTGCAAGTCTGATTGCAACTCCCTCACTTCCCTGCTGAGAGAAACCCTGAAATCTCAGCTGCAGACCCTGACCCACGAAGCCCCTCCTGCCAGCATCTACTGGTTATATGCCTGAAAGCGACATGCGTCATCAGTGGCTTAATACAATTAGTAGTTTCTCTGCTGAATTGTTACATACATTTGTTATTGTTTAATCCAAAATCTGAGCGTTGCAAAGACAGGTCAAAGCTACATGACAGCAAAGATGGCTCAATGGCTGAGCACCAAAGGGGATACTGGGGCCTGTGCATTTACCTTACTGGTCTAAATATTTGTCCAGACACTGTGTACTGTGGTATTCAAAGTGAAGGTATGTGACTCAGGCGTAGAAACAGTTTGCCTGCAAAAAGGAGCCACACAAAAAGTATGATGCAAATGTGGGCTGATACCGTAATCTCTGTTTGCACAAGGTAAAAAGCTCTTGAGCTTTTTCATAAAAGCAAGCAAACAAACACATCAATATTCAGGAAAGGCCTCAAAAGTCCACTGGACGCAAAAGCTTTAGCTCCAAGCATTCAAACCTGTCATCAACACGTGTCCTCCCAGAGACCCTGTGTGTGCGTGCGTGCGCGTGTGCGTGTGCGTGTGTGTGTGTGTGTATTTGGTTGCTTAGACAATAAAGGACAGATTTTCTGGCACTTACAAAGCGGGGTAATGCTGAGCTATGCTAATCAGCATCATCTGGTGAGCCTACCCTCCCTAGCCATTTGAATGAAATCCCAGTGGATTCGCCAAGTGCCATCCTCTGTACAGGACAGTCTGGTTTCAAACTGGTCGCCTTGCTACAGCCCAGATTCTGGTTGGCAGCCAGTTGTAGATCTTGCCAAGAATCCTCTCTTCCTTCAGTGCCTTTTTCCCTAGCTCTAAAACGAAAATCTCAGAAAGGGAGGGTGGAGGATTATTTGCATCAGGACTGAGCAAAATGTTTCAGGCCCTATGCTAACTGCACTTCAGCAGTAGGGTAGGATGTAGTTTGCAATTAACAGCGCTTGAAGCATCCCTTACAGCTGCCCTGTCTTTCAGGTAGGTATAGAAAGTGATTCTTGCTCGTTGCACAGGCAGCAGAGGAAGCTGCGGCTTCCTGCTAGCTGTAAAATACATCTTTTTGTCTGGATGTGTTAGAGTCTCCCAGCTTCTCAGTGCATGAGTGGCACTTACTCGGCTGCACAACACCCTTATGTTCACAGGAGAGGCCAGTAACCAGTTGTCAGATGTTAGTTAATTCCCTTGCAAGGCAGTTACGTGAAACTCAGACCTTATGGGATCAGTATGCAACAATTAGTCCTTCTTTACCAGAGGGAGGGTCATATTTTGCCAGCCTGACCTGCTGACATCTGTTTGAGACCAATCTCCAGCTTCTGGGAAGGCCAAACTGGAGGAAAGAGCTTGTCTCCCCTCTCATGCTCCCCTGTGAGCAGAGGGAGGGCAGCATGTGCCATGGGGGCTCATCACAGCACGTCTGAGAGGAGCCAGCAAATGCACGTGGATGGCACCTGCTCCCTCCCCTTTCCTCCTTTGTGCTCCTTCCTCCTCTCTCCAGGCAGACTTCGTATCTCCACTACCTTCCATTTTTCTGCTGGAAGCTGCTGGCTTATGCGCAGGGAGAAGCTCTCTGGGGTGAGGACAGCTGCCCAGCTGCCAGGACAATGGGAGCTTGCTCCACAAGTGAGACTGCTGAGCACCATGCTGAACTAAATCCCGGGGATAAACAATACTTTCATGCATCCAGAAGACAAAGAATGAAGCAAACCAAGGCTGCACTAATACCACACCTCATGAGAAGCATTGTCCTCTGAAAGTTCCCACTTCGTCAGCAGTAGATAACAAGAACTGAACTCCAGACGTGCAAGAGTTAACTCCCCTCCCTTGTCATGCTCCTGCAGATGCACGGATAAACTGTGTAGCAGTCGTGGCGAGCCTGATAGTATTCGACTGTATTTTGAGTACATCTCTCATTAATCGCAAAAGTTACCTGGGCAGCAACACAGGAAAAACTTGTGTAATTACAGACAATGCTGGGGTTTATCAAACATCCCTGTCACACAAACACGTGCTCAAGTGCAGGCTCAATTTGCCACTTTCTTGCCCCCAAAAGGTGATGGCAAGTTGCAAAGGCAGCATCCAGCTGGAAGGTATTGCCCATCTGTTCTGGAGCAGGAAAACGACAGGATGGGGTGGGTGAAAAGCTGAGGTCTCTTGTGCTGGGTCCCTCTGAAGGAAATCGCCTCCTCTGGTCTGCTTGAAGGGATGTCAGGGGATGCCTCTAGGACAGCAGGCTGACAGCTTTGTCAGCAACGAGAGAGAGAAGCTCTTCCAGCCTAGGCTGCGACAGACGGGGACACACCAGCGCTAAAAGCCCTCTTTGCTTCCCCAGGGTGTGGGGCTGAGGTTTGCCAAAGCCACATCACTCAACCCATTCCCACCCCAGGGGTGGGATTCAGGGTTGTGCCAGTGGCTTTATCTTGTGCCACCTGGTGAATCGAATTGGCACAAGGCAGCAAGGGAACTGTTGCACCAGCAAAAGGGACAAGAAAGGATTTTGGAGGGCTGTAATCTGCAGTCCTGGGCTGACCTAAGAGTCTGGAAATAGCCTTCATGCTTCAAGAGCTGCCTTGAGGCAACAGGTCACCTTCACAAGTGCTAAAACCTCTCTCAGCTCCAGCGCACAGCCAGGCCAAGTCAGCTTTGAAACAAATGAGCCACAGAGACAGAAGTTTCCCGCTCGACCCCAGAGAGGAACTCATCTTAGCCATCAAGTGGAAAAACACTGGCTCGCCTTTCACCTGAATCTCGGAAATCAGTCTGGGAATTGCAGCAGAACTGGGTGTATCCCTTTGTTTTTCCTTTTTTAACTTGTGTCACTGGATAATGCCAACATTTCCCTCAGAGGAGGGAACCCTTCAAATCAAAATGAAGGATGCAAATCTCCTGGCAATGGGTGCCAAGCCCTCCTTTCCAGAATCCTTCCAAGGGGTGACATGAGGGGGAAAGTGAATGAGAAGCAGATGGCAGGAGACGCGTCCCAGAGGGACGATGGATATTTCTGCTGTGACCCACCAGGGAAAGGTTTGGAAGCGCTGACACTTTTATGGCATTCTCTTTTATTGTGCAGAGCATTTTTTTCTTGTTAGTTATATTTTGGCTTCTCTGGGCAACATATTTCTAAAGGGCAAGAGACATGTACCCTACGTGCCCATCTACAATAACAGAGACACAGATAGTTGGCAAGGCCTGAGCTGGACATTACCTGGCGTAAATCTCTCTCAACAGAAAAATTATCGGTCTTATACTGGAAAAATCACCAAAATGAAGGCCGAAGACTCTCCATTTTCAAAGCATAGGCATGTCTATAATAAAAGACTGGCATGCCCACGTGCTGCCTTCAGTCTTGTTCATCTAAGAGAGGCAAGACAGAAGGGGTAACCATGTTCTTGTTCAATACTGGCAGATTGTCCTTTCATCATCAGATGTGGAATTTAACTCAGTTTCTTCTCTAACTGGTTATGTGGCCCTTCATGAACTAGAAGTCATCTTCCCACACATTTGCAAAGGAATTTTGCAAAAGGACTTTCTGCCCAGAGAAGCTGTTGATGGCCCCTCCCTGGAATTGGTCAAGGCCAGGTTGGATGGGGATTTGGGCAACCTGGTCTAGTGGAGGGTGTCCCTGCCCATGGCAGGGGGTTGGAATTAGATGGTCTGTGAGGTCCCTTCCAACCCAAACCATTCTATGATTCTGTGATACTATGACTTTCCCAGGACTTCAACTTCTTTCTTATGCCTCTTATCAGCCCACTCCAAGGACAGTTGTAAGCCACTTATCTGAAGACATCCAACAAGCAGTTGTCCTCTTCTTCAGACTGTCACAGAGAAAAAAACCCAAAACAAACAGACAAAAAAACCCAACCACACCAACAACAAACAAACCAAAACCAAAACAACAACAAAAAAAACCACCCCAAAACATATCTCTTCGGACTCTCTTCCCTTAATTTCTTTTAGTGCAGCCTACAACCCCTGCATCTGGACTATGTGTCCCTGGATGGTTTAGGTCTGGCATGACTGCAGGGTGGGGATACTCTCTACCTGAAGCCACAAATGCTGTTAAAACTCAACATAGGCTATAAATGTCCGAGTTGCAGACAGGAGAACTGTGCAAAAAACCCCTCAGATTTAGGGTACAGAGCACCCTGGGAACACAGTGTAGAAGTAAAGAGTTCAGGGCAGAGGAAGAGTCTTGGCATACCCCTCACAGCCAGTATCTGCCAGTGACTTTGTTAATTCATCAAAATAGCCAGATGAAAGCCAGGGACTAACCTCACTGTACGTGGAGATTTAACAGCTCTCTGAAGAGAATTAAATAAACACAACTGCTGCCTTTCAAAGCTGTTCTGGTTTTTCTCCTTACAAAGATGATAAGGCCTCCAGGATACCGGAAGGGATTCTTGCTTACCCATTTCTTTTGAATAAGGAGTTTCCCATAATGCAGACAAGTGGATAAAGGGTAGAAGGACAAGCTAACTTTCTAACAATCTTTTTTGCCCACAGGATATTTTGGCTTGGCTGCACACCCTGGTGGGATCCTGCATAGTTTCCATCTAGGTGAATGTGGAGAAACTAGCAAAGAATTCAGTCCTTTCCCTGTTGTCATCAGCAGCTACCAAGCTCTAGCAATGTGGACACGCTACCCATTTCCTCTGGTGCTGCACAGGAGAAAAATTCTCAGGGAAGGACCCTTCAGGATGCCTGTTGTTGTAGGCAACACCCCATTGAGAAACCGTGAGTCTGGATGGGCATCACATTCTCAGGGGACAAACTCACAAGGAGCCGGGCACAGAGCAAGTACATCAGGAATATGTGTCTATCAAGAGCATTGAGCCATCTGCTTCTCTAAGTATTCAAATGATGAGCTTGAACCTCGTGATATTCAAAGTCTTTTTTCTTGAGAGCTGTCAGCAGTGGTTTAGAGCAGTATTTTAACCAAGTTGTGCAAAAGAGAAGTCAACAATGTTTCCCCCACTGCCCAATTGCAAAATGTTTCCACTCTTAGGTTCCAACTGCTGAATACAGACATCAGATTTCTATGGTTTAAAAACTAATGTGAAATAAAGCAAAGCTAGTTGCAGAGGCTTCACATGATAGTTGATGGCACCTGATAGACTTACTGAGGCCTTCTCCAAGCTGCAGTTAATGCTCCTTTCCTCCAAAGTCACTGAAAGCAGCTCTAAGTCTGGGGCTCTTCCCTTTCTACCCTGGTGATCCAGAGGCTTTCTAACATGAAATTCCTGTCACCAAGGATAGGTAGCCCTCATTAATACTTACTTCCACTTCTGCTGCTTCCTATTTCTGTGGGATCTTTGTCTTGGTCAAGACCTTCCCAAGATCTATCAGAAAGGCACCTTGGTATCTTTTGAGCACAACCATACTAAATAAGATCTGTAAATACATAATCTTGAGGACTGGACTGTGACTACCAGCCAGTTACTGTAGAGTCAAACAGTTATATTTTCTGTTATTATCTTTGACAAAGAACACAACTGTGAACACACTGTGTTTGTGTTGGCTTCCTGTGTGCAGGCTCTAGTGCTTTCTGATGAAGAAAAATGTGAACTTTGAAGAAATATATAGCTATAGGAAAACAAGCTTGTGGGATACAGTTTGGACCTTTCCGATCTCACCACCATCCCTTGCAGAAGACCAATGTTACTGCCCTAACTGAACACGAAATCCAGCCCTCAAGAGCCAAGTAGGATAGAGCAAACACTGAAATTGCACAACATGAAAAATACGGAATTATACAGTAACCAGGATGTGAACACGGGGGGGAAAAGTGCCAGAGGATATGTATCTCTAGTCCATTAAATATAGTTTATTTGAAAGTATTTTACATTTTATTAAAGTAAAGCAGACAGGATATAAGCACTATAAACTTTCTCCTGAAAGTGAGCATTGCTGGCATTCCACTTGCTTAAATTACTACTTTTTTAAGGGCTGATTAATCCTTGCCCCTCTTAGTTAAGAGAGGAAATGGTATTTTGGGTGTCTCACTTCCCAGGCCAAAGCAAAACCATGCTTCTGCAAGAATGGTTCAGTCTTTCACTGTTTTGTTTTTTGTTTGTTTGATTTTGTTTTGGTTTTTTTCCTGTGGGAATCTATCCCTGTGTTCCTGGCACATGACTACATTTTCTTTCATGGCCAATATCTCTTGCTTGAAATCTCTTCTGACAAGTCACATTTTGTGTGAGGTGCATGATTAAAGAGACTAGCTTTTACATTTTACTAAGGAAAGTTAATTGCAATTTACTTGTCTCAAATGAACTGTAGGGAAGAAAAACTCCCTTAAAGAGGAATTTGCAATTTTAGATGAAAAATGGACAGGTCAACAAGCAGAAAAGATGGAATAGCAAGGAATATGAGTATTTTTTCATTAGGAAAGGCCATTTTGTCAAAATAGCCATGCTTTGCTGGAATGTTTTCAGCGAGAGTAAATCATTCTGAAATTAGACATTCATTTGGACTTCCTTGGAGCAATTCATGGAGCTTGTAATTTATTTGAAATACTTTTTTACAAGCTCAAGCATTTAAATAGTGCTAACACTACTTTTTAAGGCGTTTGTATGCCTTTATATAGAATGTGTAATATGGCGTTTGGACTATACCAAAATAGAAGATTCCCACATAGTTACTTTGATACTTCAGAAGTCAAGAAATTGCAGAAGCTGCATTCTACAAATAATCTGAGGTTTTAGTCATTTGCATCTATCCAGGATAATTTATTCAAATCCTCACTGGAATTCTGACAGGATGGGAAGTGCATTCTTGACAACTTTACCTGCAAAGTTCAGCTCGACATTGATTCTGAACCTAGACCAAACTAAAACCTTACTCCTGCTCCAGACTCCAGTTTGGTCCTTCTGTCCCATCATTGCATCCAATGGCATTGTTGAAAGCTCTTCAGCTGAGTTCTTCACAGAAGCAAAAACTTGCTACCAGTCACTGCTGTGCTGTTAAGGTTTTTATCCTATAGGTCAACACTTTGGGCTTCTTTAGCAGGAAACCTATCCAAGTGAAAGGTATTGGGAGATGAAAGCCACCTTCACACCCACTCCCTGCTGGCACAGACACTGTCGCTTGGGTTCAGGCATCAGGTGGAGCGTGCAGGTATGGGGAGGGGCAGAGGAAGAGAGGTGCAAGAGGGAGAAGGCGGAAAGGAAAGAGGTTGCTTTCTCTCTCCTGCAGGCCTGAGCTGTGTTTTGTGAGGCCAGTGGGACTGGGGCACCAGAGCTGAATTACTGTTTCAGTCACGTTCCTGACCTACAAGCCAGCCGTTCTCAAGATCAGTCCAAGGCAATGGCAGGAATTAGCTACTGTACTCAGTGTAGTCTCCGCAGTTTTTAATTTGGGCATTTTAAAAGTCGGGGGGGCCACCAGAATGAGTTCTATTGAAAAACTCTGAGTTAAAAAAAAAAAATCCTCTTCCCCTTCTCCTTTGCTGCCTGCAGGGCAGGTGCAAGCTGACAGCTCCATGACTATAAATTGCTGCTGGAGCCATTGAAGCCTTCTCTTCAAACCAGATGCTCCTCTTTTCTGCATGAGTAGCAGAACACGTGCCCTGACCGTCTCCAGCTATTTTTAAAAGATGTATTTCTTCATCGCTTGTTTATAGCTTTATGTGTTGAAAAAAAACCAAACAGATTTAACTTAAAAGAGGAAAAAAGTGTCTGTGAGGCAACATGCATCCTTTGGAGGAACTGGAGAGATCTGGAGAGTTAAAAAAATATGTTTTGTTGCATGAAATGATAAAGCCAAATTAAAGACTTAAAAGTAAAAAAAAAAAAAAATCCTAGGGAGACTTTTGAGTTAGAAGTAAAGAAGAATGCTGCCCCAATAAAAAGGTTCAGGCCACTATCCCGCAGCTGCTGTTTCCTAACAACAGTCATGTCACGTGCTCGTCAGCTATGTAGGAGCTCAGTCCTTCCCAGGTCACTCAAGGATAACGTCCTGAGCCTTTGGATTCCATTTTAAGAAACCATTTCGCAGGCACCGTCCTTCCTACCGCAGACTCATTCCTCCAGCTTGCCTGTGAAGATGCCCCAAGTTTTGCATCTGTAAGGAAGACAATGAAAACCAGAGGAAGCCCCATCAATGGCCTGTCAAGAATCTGGGAGCGCTGATGCAAACAGCAGCTCCCCAATGAAAGAATGACAAAAATATGGTTCTCGGAGCTGGAGAACTTCCTGTTGCTTTTTAGCTCACCCACGGAAGAGGGAGAAAATATGTGACATTGCAATATAATTAGTCTTTTTCCACTGTCAGGGACCCAGGACAACCGCATTACTCATGCAGAGCCATGAGCAAGCTGAACAGGTCTTCCCAAAACAAGTAGCAATAAAATTTTGCTCCTCACCGCGCCATCTCCAGAGTTGATGACACATCGTTGTTTGCTTCCATTCAGATTTATGTGGGTTTCCTAGGCCTCTCTTCCCTTTCTTTGATGTTGATCACAGACAAAATGATGTCACTCTTGGCCAGAGGCTGGCACCAGGCACAAGTGTAACAGCAAGTGAATTTTATCGGTGATTAATGACATGCTGGCAGTGGATGGTTGGCCCTGGGAACCCCTTTGCCCAGGCCTGTGGCCAGGCTGGAGAAAGCAAGAACTTGCCCAGTCCAATTGCACTTCATTCATGTGTCTCTTTCCTGTCTAGCCCCACGTTGCCAGCTGTCTTCCTGACCAATCCTGTTCAGCCCTATGCCCCTCCAACATGTAAGAGTACATAAGCCCTCTACATACCCGCTGTTCCACAGTACCAGATACCCAAACCACTGTTTGTCTATAGGCACTTGCCTACCTGTCCTGATAGGATCGGTAAAATAGATTATTTTAGAATCTGCCAAAATCTGGAAATATTTTGGATGTCCAGATCAAGCGAGTACAACAGTCAGTGTATAACTGCTCCCCACCATCACATTCTCTGTTAATGTTTATTATTTGAGGGTTTACTAAGAAAGCTATTACAGTATTTAATATAAACCTTTGGAACAACTGTAAGCTTCCTTCTGCTAGTGGTATAGAGGAGATCTCAGCATTACTGTAACACAAAAGAACTTTAATTCGTCATTGCTCCTGCACCCGGCTTTGATTGCCTGGGCTTTTGCCCAGGGGTTTGCACTTAAAAATAAAAATGAACAGTACTGGGTGCTTCCTTGTCCTGCTGGGGTGCTCAGTGGCATGGTGGAGAGGCCCCAAGACCATGCGTGTGCAGCAATACACCCGTTCTGCACGCAGAGGTGTCCCCTCTGCCTCCGGCAGTCACTGCAGCAGAGCTCGGGCCACACCAAACCGTTGCTGTTCAGCAGCTTCAGGCCTGAGTTTCGGTTGCTTCAGCTCGCTGGATGGGGTCCAAGAGCTTGTCACACTGCCACAGCTCTGCTGGGGAAGTTGCATTTCTTCCCCTGTGCCAGCTTTATCTCAAAGCTTTTCTTTTTTTCTCTATATATTTGCAGTGATTTAAGAAGTAGATGACAGGGAGGCGCAGGAGTTGGAGTACTCGCACGCTGTGTGCGGCATCAGTGGGTAAGAAGTGTGTGAAGGCAGTGAGTTATCCACCCACACACAATCAAGGCAGGGATTTGGTTTCATTGTGGGGTTTTTTTTTTCTTTTTCCTCTAGCCCAAGACTTGCCATTGTAATGAAACATTTTTTGCACCGGCTTGATCTCCTAGTCCTCCTGTCTTCTTCTGTCTGTGTGAGACCATGTGGCTGGGTCCCTTGAATGTTTATTCTGCTGCAGAGAAGTGCAATGATTTCTGGGCAGGATGTCCAAAGATAAATCTGGCTTGTGGTGAGAGTTAAAAAGATTACAGTAAGGCCTTGTTTACAAAAGACAAGGATCAGCTGCCGTTCTTGGAGTTTGTTTAAAAATTCTTTTTTTAACCGTCCTTCTTTGTGTTTAGGTTTGTTTCCCTTGTTAAATAAATAACCGGTAAGGTCTCCATTGATCACCTCTGTCCTCTGTGTGTGCATGAGCAGAGAGAGGGAAAGGATTTCATACCTGGTAATTGACTTTCTGGTGAGGCCAGAAAATTTCTAGGAAAACATTGTTAAGCATCAGGGAGTGGCAGAGTTAAATGCAGTCCAGAGTCGACTAATGAGGCTTAGCTGTGAACGGGTGAGAGAGGGGTCACTTATGATAAATAATATACTTGTGAGGATATTCATACCCTATACACAAACCTAAACTTTTCTTCTTTCTGCTTTGGGGTCTTTCAGAAGGCAACCTGAGCTGCAGCAGCTTATGACCTAACCTGCCGGTTAGGCAGGAGCCTGTTGCCTCCTTCCCACAACAACAGCCCCAGGACTGGACCACCAGAACTGCATCAAGGTCTCTGGTACGTAAAACAGCCTGGCCAGGCATGAGGGTCTTCCCAGCCTCTTCAGCAGTGTTACCCTGAAGGGCTGATGAAACCTCTCAGAGAAAATAGGGATGAAGAGGAAGGTAATGCTGACCTCTGTTGACAAATTAATAGAAGAAAAATTGAAAGACAGCTTCTGGCTCAATCAGTCCTTAGTCTGTAGATCACTTCCCAGTGTAACCTTCCATCCTCCTGCCTGTTTGTCCTTCCCTAGGTTCACACTTTGCAGGGACCGACAGCAGTGCCTGGTGTTTCTCCAGCTCACACAGAGCGCTCACCAGTGTTGCCTCCATGGGCATGTGAGCATTCCCATTCCTTGCCCTGGCTGTGCAGTGCAGACAGTCGCATTCTGGGGCTCAGTCCAGCTCTTCAGGTGTACCCTGAAATACAGCACATAGGATCATATGTCCCTCCCTAGTGGTGCAAGCCATTTTCTTACAGCACACAAAGCTGTCTGTGAATACAAAGAGCTAGATCTGTGATTTTACATAGGAGATAACAAACTGAATCTCAGTGCAATCCTCTTTGGGGGAAAAAAGACGTGCTATAGTTAGCTTGGATTTCATAAAATAAAATAAAATAAAATAAAATAAAATAAAATAAAATAAAAGCAGGGAACAAGGGAGAAGGAGAGTAGAATTCGTTTTAGGAGCACAGCATGAATGCATTTGAAGGTAAGTGGGTGCTGTTTTTCAAGAGAGCAGTGATGTGTTTCAGTACCTTGAAGGCTGGTTAGCTGTTATAGCCCCAATTAACTGCAGATACCTGAATGCATTCATCAGTGTGTATGACCTCTTTACAAATGCTTACCAGGAAATAATAAGCAACAGGGTGCGGGTTCTAAGTGAAACAGAAGCTGCCAGCATTCAAACTCCTCTCTGGACCGAGAGCTCCACCTTCAAAGGCGGACTTCATTCTGCAGTGTCTCTCTCCTAAAAAACAGCATTGCGAAATAGAGGCTATCCTACATTGAGCTGACTTGCACTACATTTTTTTTGCAAGCTAAGAAAAAAATCTGGAAAGACTGGGAAGATCGTTTACAAAATCATCTTACATAACAAGACAAGATCTTATGACTGATAGTTTAAACCATGAGACTTAATGCACTTTGGTCAAGACCTTCTTTCATTTTGAGTTAATAGTTTGTTCAATTAACCAATTATTCAATATTCCAGTGCCTGCAACAGTTATATACATTTTAAATTCATACAAATAATTGTAGAAGCTTCTAGTTGAGGAAATAGAAGAATGGACAAGCATCTTGTTATCCATTTCTCATGCAGCCTACAGGCAATTTTTTTTTCATATTGTAGAATGCCCTTGTAATGGCAAAGTGGTCAAATCAAGACACGCCTGAAGTGCTATGTAAGAGTCACGGCACTTCAAACTAAGTTTAGCACCGACAAAAAAGACATTTTCCCAGGAAGCCTAATTCCATTCCGATTTTCCATGCTGCCAGATCTGAATCCTGGCAAAGGCTTTAGAAGGACTGAAGCAATGCGTTTGCCTCATGCCAACCCTTCACCTGGGGTTAACATCAACCCCTATATTTCCTTACTTAGTGCCAGCAGTGACCCATCAGTCCCCTAACTGTGATCTCCTTTCAAAATATTGCCCAGCAGCTTTTGCACAACTGCTCCTGAGATCCATTAGAAATATGGTGGCCTGGGTTTTCTAGCTCTCCTCCATCCTTTTTCCCATCAGTTAGGACAAGTGTGAGAGGGAGACAGAGACACTTGGAGCCCTTTCTAGTTTTCTATCACTAATGGCACCATAATGAAGCTGACAGAACCGTTAGGATTAGTTTAGTGGTGGAATTAAGCATCTGGACAAAAATTGGATATGACGGATTTTCCCCATTAAGGTTTTTTGGTCTGAGCCCAAGATAAATGATTACCAGTGTAATTACAGGGTGATTAAGCTAAGTTAATTAATGGTATGTAGCTTTATTTACAACATATTCTTTCCCCAAAGATTCAGAGAGCTCTTTCCCTTCCCGGTCCTCCCCTCCCTTAGCAGTCTATTTCTGCACAGACATTGGCATGCTCTGGATGGTTTAATCAGTGGCTTACTTACAGAAGCCATAAGCAGAAGTATTGACTTGAGGACTCACTCATGTGGCCTCTGATCTGGAAGCCAGTGGGGCTGTATCTGCTCAGAGTGCCTAAGGATGTGGCCCTGAGGTATTTCTCATGGTTCAAAGCTGATCAGCATATGGAGCTCAATGGAGCTGCAGTGCTGACGGGGACAAAGATATGTCATGACCCAGGCCCTCTTTCCCTTTCATAGGAGAGAACACGGGTAGTCCCAGGCTGACAGAGGAGACCTGAAGGCAGCATGTAATTAAGATGCCCCATTCCCCAGTAAATCTGTTCTTTGTATAAACATGAAGAGGGAATAAAAGAGACACATATGAGCCAAAGTGCTCAAGAGGGAAGAAAAAGAAGCAGCAAAACCAAATAACAAATCAACGAACAAAACCCCACTGCAGTCATATTTGAAAACTCTCTGGATATTCAGGCCAATAATGTCATGCAAATTAAGTTTGAAAGATAGTAGCTTGCTTCTCTCAGCCTGTCTCTTCCGAGGAAAGGAAATGATACACAAAAGAAGGGCTTGAGAAGGCAGCATGCGTATATGGCCTTCACCCTTGGAAAGGCACCTTCTATATCAATGCACCAGGGCTCAGAGGAGGCACCGAGACCCCTTTGTGTCCCCCACCACTGCAGGGTGAAATTCAGGGTGTCTGAAAAATCAGAAAAACCCTGTGCACTCAGGGAGGAGACCGGACTGTGGAGGGAGCATCTTAACCATGCAGCAGTTTTCAGACTGCTCATTTCAGGACAGGTGATGCAGAGGAATGAGAAAGGCCCTCTCTTGCAAAGCGCTCTTCTTAACCCTTTATTTCGATGGCTCATACCACTGGTATGAGTACCCAGCTTGTACTTCCAGGCTGTGCCACATGAGAACATGATCTCCGAGTCTGGCCTTTCTTAGGCACTGACTTTATCCTTCTGCAGGTCTTGGTGGATCTCTTGCCTTGTTTCAGATACCAATGACAAAAAACAGTCAAATACATGTACAAATATTTACCACATTTTGCTAAGGGGACAAGATTTACATGATTGAACTGTGTCTCCTTTGGTCAGTTATTAGAGATGTTTAACTGGTGGAACCAGCTAAAACTGGTAAGCAGAGGTCTCAAAACACTTTAAGCTGAATGCAAATAGGTAGTCCATTAGAGAAGAGATACTTAGTCAATGCTAAGATATGTAAGCATGACACTGTATTAGGCATCAGAAAAGCCACTTGCACAAACAGTGTTTCAGTTTGCGAAAGAGATTATATCATGAGTCATGACTACTTCACCATGCGTATTTCCTGGTATCTAGTAGGGGAGGCTGGCAGTCAGTCATTACTTAGCAGTTACGGAAAAACAAGCATCAGATAAAAATTATTAAAATATAAACCTTGCTGGAGCTTTATCAAAGGAAATTCTATCTTTTAAAAGCCGACTAGGTGATTTCAGGCCTTCGGTCATCCCAGCCCCTCACACTTCCCTAGCAAAGCTGTTGAGCTTCCTCCTTTAGAAAGTCTCTTCACATCTGGTTGCCTTTGGGCTTCTCCTTTGCAAAACCTTTCTGTCCCCAGAGCAAGTCAGCTCCCACTTTAAATGAGGGGGGACACTGCCATTCTAAGCTACTTTCCCTCCTCCTTCATTAATTGCTTCTGAAAGTCTTGGCGTAAGTGTCTTGCCTGCATCTGTGGCAAAACTAGAAGAGAGTCTCAGGGGTCCCATCCAAATGCTTGCCCTATAAAGTCATCCTTCCTCTATGAAGGTCAACAAATCCCTTTCCTGTGCTCTAGAAATGATGGGGTATTCCATTAGCCTTTGCATTGCCCAGCAACCCAGATCCACTAGGAAAAAAATGTTTGTTAAAATTAAAATCCTGGATCTAGTTCAGACACAAGGCTGCAGTGCCTCCATCAGCCACTCAGTCAGCTCTCTCATGAATACCTTATCTGAATTCCCTGCTAGGGCACTGTTCGCTCTCTAGCCTGCAGACATTCACCCATATCTGATTTCTCCTGTCCTTGGGAAACATCCAGGTTTCCCCTGCAGAGTGAAGGGAAAGCACAGCCCACAGGCAAGGGAGAAATGACGTACCCTACTCTACATCCTTTCCTGGATGCAAAGACCTCAAAGGCCTCTAGCTGCTGGGAACATGCAGGGGGAATTACATCTCTTGTCACCTTGGATTTGGGTCAGGAGAACAGCAAGCATGTGACTCTTCCAGAGTTTACTGGAAATTGTGTCCAGTGGTGTTGAACATGAGGAAGGAGGGCAAATCTCTGAGCCAGGAATCGTGGCATTAAAGCTGAAGGATTTGCTGTGTGATGGAAGGAGCAGACATTCACAAACACATCCCAGACAATGCAAATCCTGTATCTTAAGTGTTCCTAACCCAGGGCAGGAGGCAAAAAAAACCCAGTTCTCTGCTTAGTATAAAGAAGCCGAGCTCTGTATCACTCAGAGGAACTAACCCATTTCCGTCTGGCTTGATTTCGTGTTTGACTCAGACTGCTGGAGTGAGGTCTGCTGTACTGTGCCATCCCTGTCTCACAGGGAGCATCCGGAAACCATTACAGCTATGACCGAGGGGCACAACACAAGGGCAGAGGACAAGCAGAGCAGGTGTGGGCAGGTGGGCTGGAGCCCTCAGGGCTTTGGACAGAGAACCATGATTCATGTAATATTTATTTGGATATGTCAGATTTCTGCAGGGAGGATGATGGAGATATTGGCAGAAAAAAACCCCCAACTCTCTATCAAAGGACTGTGTGAGCTATACCACCTCTTTGGGTAGCCAGATGTATATCCAATATCAAGCATAACTCTTTGATGATGACAACTGTTGAGCCAGCTCTGCAGCAAATGGCAAGGTCTCTCAAGTTCCTCTGGAGTCACAAGGTGAAAGTGGACTCGTTTCTCTATAGGTGTGAAATACATAGCAGAATCACGCTGCTGCTAGACTTATCCATTTCCCGACTTCAGCCTCACCCTTTGCTTCCTTTCCATCTCAGCCAGATAGCTGGGAAATGTTTCAGAGCACAAGACAGGTTGATGTCTTTTGTGTACCTCGGATTTTCTTTCCAAAAATTCAGATGAAATAAACCCCTCTTCCAAGAATTAAGTCCCAAGAAGGCAAAGATGGACAAACGTTTCTTAAACATTTTTGATCAGTCTCTCTATGGGAAAACTATTAAAGTTTTAATGATACATAATATTCTGATTTGTATTCACCTGGAAGTTCGTACTAAGCAGGAGAAGTACTACATCACACCTTCAAAACCGTGAAGAACCTGGCTAGATATGTGCATGAGTAAGCACAAGTGATAAGTATACCCATTTTATTTATGCTTTTTTTTTCAAATTTCAATGAATGCCTCTGCAATTCATTGCCACTGGCATGTGATATTTCAGATATTTCCCTTGTCCCTGGGCAGAAATGGCAGAGGCTGGAAAGGCAGGCTGTTTGATTTCAGTTGAGGGTACTACACCTTAATGTTTGGACCTAAGGGACTTCCTAACAGCAGGTTTACCAAGGGGCTGGTATTTCGAGTTATTTGTCTTGTTTCCAGACTGTGGATCTCAGCGATGAACACTCCTTTCTCTCCAAGGGCTCAGGAGCATAATTATTACCAAGGCTCAAATTATCATGCGTCAATGGAGCCATGGTGATGAACCGCATGAGCGCTGCTAGGATCAGAGAAATTAGGACTGGAATGGACCTCAGGAGGTCACTACAGCCAACATTCTTCAGTCTGTGGTCCATGGTCTGGTAGGCATCAGGCGGTAGCCAGGAAACTTTGCAACAACTTAATTTTCCAGCATCTACGCTCATTTCCACATGTGGGAGCAAGCAAGGAAGTTGGGGAAGGATGACGACAGTAACACGGTTCAGTTTGCAGCAGGCTGGAAGTGCAAGCTATTGTAGAAACACTGCACTAGGTGAACTGTGGTTCCTCCCGGATCAGAAAGGTGAAGTCATCCTTGGATTAATTGGCAGAGGGGAAGCAAGGGCTGAGGAACACCAGTTGAGTCCAATCCCCTGTCCTAAGGCAGGATTCAGCTCTATTAAACCATTTCTGCCAAATACTTTTCTAACTTCTTCTTAAAAATTTCTAATAACACAGATTCCACCCCTTCCCTAGGCAATGTATTCCAGCATTTAACTACTCTGACTGTGAAAAAGTGTTTCCTGATGTCTAACCTGACTTTTTCTCAGTCCAATTTAATCCCATTACTTCTTGTCCAATGCATAGGAGACCCAGAAAGCAATTTATTCCCTCTCTTAGCCCCAGGCAGGACAAGGTAAAACACGTTAGCATAAACCTCACTAAAAAGTGTACACTATACAATGTAGAGAAGCTCGGAGTACTTAGCCCAAGGAAATTTGTATTGATGTTGGGAACACAAAACAACATCCTTCTTCTCAGCAAAGAAGTTCATGATAAAGAGGGGTGAGATGCAAGTCCCAAGACATCCTTGACCTATCCCCTGAAGTCTTCCTTAGGCAGAAAAAACCAAAACACCTACTTGCCTCCAAAATGGCCTATACTAAAAAAAGTACTGAAAGCAAGGTGTCCCCAAGAGGATCCCACTGTCTCCAGGGTTCTCTTATTCCTCTTTTGCTGCGCCAAGGAATCAGGAGGATGAATAAAAAGAAAAAAAAAAAGTTAAGAAAGGAACCTTTGTGGGCAGCTGTTAAAAGAAGGTTGAACACTTTTATTTATTTATTTTTCTATGGGGGAACATTGATGGGAAGAGAGAACAACAAAGAACTGCTTTTGGAGTAGTCCAAAAGCTCCCTGCTGACAGGTTGGCCCCACCCTCCCCTCTCCAGCACACAAGGACTCTTTTCAAAGAGAATCACCTGGCCCATAAATTGCAATTTATGGTAATTTAAGAAAACAAATGACCAACTCCAGCCTTCGACAGTGTTTAGGAAAGGCAGGATTAAGCACAGTGATTAAAAAAGAAAAGTCTTTCCTTGCCACTCGACTTTGCAGGTGGGATTTCCTCCAATCCTCCCAGTTTTGTGGCTTCACTCTCCGGAGCCTTGAAGAGGTTAAACTGGCACAGCTCAAGGGTTTGAAAGCACTATGAGGGCTGGGGGAAGGGCAAGAGAAAATTAAGTAGCTTCTTTCTTTTCACCTTCCTTTCTCCAGTTATCTGTAGCAAGCCCTCAGAGCACCTATATTTAGACTAGGATATATAAAGAGGCACAGATGCACACTTGACCCAGGAACGTTTCCCATTTTCTATTAAATTGACTCATTTTTAGCTTCTGTGCTGCTTTCTTCAGTGATCTGGGATCTGGCCAAGGACAAAAAAAAAAAGGGCTTTTCAGGGCCACTTACTGAATAAAGATCTTGCCTGAGACTTAATTACAAATGTGGTGTTCCAATTTAGATAGGCAACAATGCTAGATTCAGCAGGGAGATGGCTCAGAAGTCAGGACCAAGCACTTTGGGTTTGTGCGGCAGAAGAGCAGAAAGCATGGGGATGTTACATCTCCTTCAGCCCTCCTGGGACCACATGTCTCCTGCTAACAAGGGTGTTATCCTCCGCTTATACAGGGGAAAGCTCCACTGGAGGGAAAGCTAGGTTCTTTATCCCTTCTCCTCTTTTGGGGAGGGGATAAAAGTTTACTCCTCAAATGGTCAGTAACCCCCTCCTTTCCAGTTTTAGTTTATTCCTGACCACATTCATCCATGTGTCTTCTGGTACGAAACATTTTTACTTCAGCTTAAGTAGCTTTTTCCCCTGCCTGGAATCTTTCTCCAACCTCAGCATAGTCTCAGAAAGTTAAGCCATACATTCTTGATCCTTGCTTTCCTACAAGGCAAAGTTCCCTGCCTTCTCTTATGAAACAGGGTGTCCAATGCTCTTTACCTTCCCAGAGTCCTACCATTTGATTCCTGTGCTAGCCTCAGTGTTTAATGTGTACAGAAATAGGCTTCAAGTCTGGTCATAAAACAGAAGCTCTGGCTACAGGTACACAGTCAAGGCCACAGCATCAATGCTGAGGTACTGTGGATGACCTGGCAGCAAGCCCTGGGGAAAAAGTTCAGAAGGAGCTTCTGGCTGTGCCTACAGTGTTTTACATGGGCTGACACAAAGGAATGGCAGCCTAAGCCTGTCAACAGGTGTCCTCCTGGGCTAATCTCCATGCTTCTTCCAAACCTCCATGGTGCAGGCAGGGAGTCCTGATCTCACCTTGTCATGTTAGCAGCAAAATGACTTCCCTAGCAAGGAAGTCCCATGGGAGACCCTCTACAGACACACATGGGACTACCCCTCCCAGCCCCTTCCGCACCTCAGCCGCCTGCTCCTGCACTGCCACACAAAACCTGCCACCACCTCAAAGCCCAGAATCCTGTTTCTCTGCTGGTATTGCGTTCTAACCACTCCCAGCCTGGGCTACATCCCAACTCCTATCACAGACCAGCCTGCCTGATTTTCAGATTGTGCAGCTTCCATGTCCCAGGAAGGACCAGGCAGATCTGTTGTAAGCCCGTGGGGAATGGCAAGCTGGCCAGGGTCAGGGGAATGAGAAGGATGCAGTCAACGCTTCTTGGTGCTGCTGTGACTAGGGTGGCGAAGGAAAGGTGTGGGTTTCTCTGAGTTTTGGAAGACTAGAAAACGGTGATGATGCATGATGGAAAGTGCAATCCAGTCAAGGCTGAGCTTGGCCATCGCAGTGCCCTGACATCAAGTTTCCATTATGTTCTCGTTGTCATTTCCAAGTACAATTGTCTTTTTCCTAGGAGAGAGGAAGTGTTAAATACATAATATTTTCATTTCCCACCTGGAATTTCTGTGTGTTTTCCTGCAAACTGGAGACATAAGGGGAGACCTGCTTGCTTGCCTGCTTTTCTTCCTTTTATATCTCTCTTTCTTTCAAAATTTTTTTTTCCCTCTGAGGGATGCATCTCTCGCCTTCCTTTCCACTTCTTAACTTGACCTCTATTTTCTAAGGCATTGGTTAAGAATTTTAGATACCTGGCCTTCCTGAATTTAGTTTATTTTCCAGAAGACAAATGTACAACAGTTTTTGAAAAAAACATTTCCCAGGTTCTCTCTCTCAAGATGCCCCACATTAATCCCTCCATAATAGAAAGAGCCAAAAACCTCCAGCAATTTCAGAAAACGTTGGTCATTATCTTTGTATAGTGAAGACAGCAATCTGAGCTATGAAACAAACAAAAAAGTCATTCTTTTTAAAAATACCCCAAAACTTGAGAGATGCCAGCATATTTCTTCCTAAACAAAACTTCTCTAGCACAACCCTGGGCTTCCCAACAAGCAGTTTTGCGAGCGAACTTTATAGTATGACATCAGTGAACAGATGGCAGGCAAAGCTGTTGGCAGGGTGATGAGAAAGCTGGCCATTTATCATGGAAAATGTCCTGATAAAATGGAATGCGCTTATTTTATTCCACGGTAATGTTTATGAAATTCCTTTCCTGAGGCTTCTTCGAGGATCTTTTCATTGTTATTGTATTATTATTAATAATAAAACATATAAAGGGAAAAATGTGCATAGCAAATGACATTTTAAATGCCCCAGAGGAAAAGGGAAAGGTTTTCAGCACTGGTAGGGTTGATTGCATTGTGATGATTTGTTACAAGCTTTACAGTTACAATCCACGACGGCGTGGACATTTCTCCCAGTAGGGTTAATGGTATAATAGCACTCAAAAACTGGCAGGCCTTCACCTTTCAAGGGAGGACACTGGAGTGTGAAGGCATGCACAGGCGCTGCCAAATTTCTGTACCTTGAGAATCTCCGAATGCTGATGTGCCTCAAGTCTTTCAAAGGCAGACTTTCAGCTGGATGCAATTCAGGATGGGTCCATTGTGTAAGCAGTGAGGAACAAAGCTAGGTTTTAAAAAAAAGGTACTGTCGAGGAGTAGTTTATGTCTTGAAAAGCCAAATCCAGGTGTTGCAAGAACTATTAGCTGATTTAAGTAAAATTCATCCTAATATTTTCTGGAAATTTCCAGGGATGGGGCAGGACACAAAGCCAGGTGAGAAGAGGTTCCTCTTATGGATAACCACTGGAAATTCTGCAATAGTGCAGGACAGGAGGAGACACAGGATGAGTTGAGGCTGGGACTCCTCTACCCACTGCATTGCCGAGTCAGAGAAAGGAGACATTTCCTCCCACTCTTCCACATTCTCCACCCCCACCCCCCCACAATTTGCCTTAATTCCAGGAGCTCCAAATCAAATATGCTTTGCTGCACCTCAAACGCCTTACAAAATTATTTCACTTTGATAAGACAGGATGAAGACACATGTGGTTTGGATCAATCCCAACACATTTCCTTCATACACAGCCCCACCAAACCAAGAGAGAAAAAAGGGATGAGACTTAAGACAGTTTAAAAGTTAATAAAGCAGGGGAACAATCCATAATAATAATTGGATTATTATCAGATAGTCCTGATCAGTCCTTATCTCCCAGCTGTTTATAAAAGCAGCTGATATCATTATTGCCATTGTGCAGAGAGTGAAACTGCGGTTGAGGAAGATCAGCCTATGGTTGCCTCGCCAGACAATGATAGACCTACGACGAAATCCTAGCTGTTCGGTCTTTACCTACCACACACTGATGCATCACGTTAATCACAATAAAAATCTGACAAAATGGAATTTGTCCCAGGACCAAACGTAGGAGCCAAAAACTTTGCCGTCTTCCAGAGAAAAACCACCTGGGTAGGCAGACTCCCTTTCCAATCTATTTAGCAATAAAGAACACACAGGGCAGCTATGATCCCATGCTGTCCACTCACAACCAACATGCAGTGACCTTCTGGTGTGTTACAGCAACATAGCTAAACAAACAACTTGCTGTTCCAGCACCCCTCAGGGCAGATTCCTTGGTGGGGACAATCTATTTCCAGCATTTCCATATCCGGATCTGGAAGTCATTATATCCACCTATTCTTACAGTGAGCCACCATCAGTATATCTAAAGTCTCTATCTCATCCTGAAAAACATGCCAGAGACCAGCTGTGCTGGAGAGAACTTTTTTTGCAGTAGAGTCTCAGACTAAAATCTTCTTAGTCCAGCTAGTCTGGGGGAACCTTGACTGAATGCTGAATTCACAACAAGCTCCAGGGCTGTGTCTGAAATCCAGCATATCACCATTTTACATTACTTCTTGCTTCCCCCTTTTCATGCTTCTGAGATGTCCTCAATTTACCTGCAGATACATAAAGAACGCTCTTATCTTTTGGGCAAAATCTCAGCTTGGAAAAGCCACAGGAACTATAAACTATACTTCAGCAAATTGCCTTAAGCTCTCCAGCTCACTGTGGTTTGATACCCTGCCTAGTGGACCATTCCTAGCCCTTAAATTAATCCACAAATTTTTTTTTTATTATTAGTATTATTTTTATTTCCTTTCATCTGTAGCATTTTCTGTTCCACCTCCTCTATACAGCTCTGCTGCCCTGGGACAATTGTGACAACAACAATACAAACTCACAGCAACAACAGTGTGTTTAATTTCAGGCTCCAGTGTGGTCACTTCCCTGCTGAACATGGTAGAGAGACATGGACTCGGGCACTGGGTTCCATCTCTTTCCTGCCGAGGCTCCAGTATCCTGTCCACAGCTCATACATTTTGGATCTGCCACTGTTTCTGCCAAAAAAGCTTCATTTTACAGGAGAGGAATGAGAAAAAATAAGAAAGGAAGAAGATGAGAAAGGAAGATTTTTAAAGGGCAGCCAAGATAATTCCTCCTGCATGTTTTGATCTTTTTAAATAACTTTTTCTTGAAAAAACTATATTCTGGTGGCCCTCTGCAGGAGAGTGCCTACTGGAACAAAATCCTATCACCACAGGAAGGAAGAAGGTGCAAGATAATATTATTCTTTTCTGACTCTAAGGACAAAGGGATTGTTGGATGAAAAAACCCTACAAGAAAGAAGAGGAGATTAATCCTCTTTCAAGTTTATTGCAGCACTGTTGCTTTCTCTCAGATACAGGCAGATGTATAGGAGACACAAAAAAGGTTCAAAACCAGGTTCAGGTGAAACAAATCACAGCTGGATCCAGAACTATCCGCTGAAAATCACTTTCCCAGCAATTTCCTGATGCTTTTATCCCCACTGCCAAGAGTCATGCCACCAACTCAGGGCACTGCAGCGGCTTCGCCTCTGTCCTATGCTTGCTCAGATCCACCTCCAAACATCCCATGTTCATAACTAAAACCTCCTTTGTGCATCTTCCAAATTCAGTCAGTGATCCTTTAGCAGCACAGTCCTCCTGCTTCCTTTTTCCTGGGGTGGACATGCAACTTTAGTGCTCAGTAAACAAAGCTTACACCTTCCATATGAAAAGCCAACCAAGGACACGATTTCCTCTTAGTTTACCAAGGTATTCATAGTCTGAGTCCTCCTAACCTGCACCAATGTTAGGGAGCTGTTCTGGTATGCAGGGGGTAGCCCTCAGACTCATCATTCTGAGATCCAAGTGAAAGCCATAAAGGCATTTTAACACAAGGTCTTTCATGGAATGCTTCCAGGTTTACACCAGGGTTGATAAGAGCAAATCAGGCAATTTTATTCATTTCTGTTTCCTGAATTCTGCACCGCTTTCAATTCATGTTCACCAGTTTGTATCGTAGTAAAGCTCTAGACCTTTAGTTTCTGTTTTCTGTACAGCTGTGTTATTTTCTCCACTCCAGTGGGGACATTTCTGGAGAGGCCTGACTTCATTTGTTACCATTCTCCTAGTTCCAGTTTGTTTTGGAAGTAGAAGCTCTCAAACCTTGAAACTAATTTGGAGTTATGGAAAGCTCAAAAAACGCCTCTTTCATGTTTGGCAGGTTTCTAGAATAGAGATAGGCATTATACCCATTTTTCCACCTAAACAGCTCACGCCAAAGTTTTAGGTCCTAAGGCTGACCTGGATTTGACCTCTTCTGTGATGACAACCTACAAGAAGGATGGAATGAAATGCCCATTGTAAAACACCCTGATTTTTCATCTTTGCTGAACAATGCAAGTGAAGTTCTGTTTAACAAAGCGTGCAGCTAGAATTCTGCAGCAGTCTCCCTGCCCATAGGCACTCACCCCCAGTCAACAGGTAGTTATGTTTGGAAGATCCCATTTGGTATTTTTATATAGTATTGGAGTACATTTAATAAATATACTGATAATTTTGAGGCTGCATTGTTTATTAGCAACAAATTTAGGAATGTTCATCAGAAAATTAACTTTAAAAGTCTATCTTTACTGAAGCAGCAACTGAAAAGCTTGCAATCTGAACAGCATCTCCTGAAATTGAAAAAGAAGCTAGAGCTGTGATTTTTATCACATTACTGGGACAGATCAGCCAGTAACCAAAAATTCAGGAATTAGTGTAAAATGATGCCACTAGACTACGAAATTCAACTGTTCTTCTGTTGACATTTTCTGGCCATTTTGATCTGAAAAGAATCAAAATGCCTTTAGTCATTTAGACTGTACTTCAAACACAGTCTTATTTTCATTTCAATGTTGTTGATGCATGTACTTGTAATATTCTCCACGCATGTTTCTTGTGAATAACGTTAAGAAAAAAACCTATTTATAGATTTGCCCTACTAAAAAACATTGCATAAAAACTGAGTTGTTTATTTAGAACGATAATACAAATAACTCCACTCTCCAGCAAAGTTTCAGCCCCTAAAATTTAGAAGACTAACTCTGAGAAGTTCAGCCACCTCTATGCAGAATTCTGCTCTATGCTTCTCAGCATACAGCCAGCGCTAGCTGGCAATGACTGACATACGGTTATTTAGGCGGAGCATAGGAACAATCTGGAGATGCTCATGCCCCCAAGACTCAGACCAGATGAAAGGTTCTGGTACGAGATTGTTCTACCCTTGGAAGCCCAAGTAAAACAAGCAGTGTCTGAGTTTGGAAAGGATTTGCATGCCCTGCGTGGTAGATTAACTTCTTGTCTCTCTAAACAGGAATCTCCACACTATTGTGTTACTCTTTGGCCAGGTGAATAAACTGTGCACCAGGACTTCATATGTACAATCTTTGACCATTGGACTAGATTGTGTTTGCTATTTGTAAGCAGGCATTCAGAAGCTTATTGACAAGATTTAGCACAGGATGTGGTGCTCTGGCTTATCGCAGCATACAGTGGATCACCCACAAAATCAAAGACAAAATAACTTTTTTTGCATCTTATGGGGTGTAGAAAAGCCATGATCATTTTCCTAACAGCGGTTGCCTCCTTCTCCACATGAGACTGGAAAAGGCCTTACCACAAAAGCATGATCTATCACATCTCACTTCCTTCAATTTTCCTTCTACTGCTTCTCCCTAGAGCTATTTTTTTTTCCCCTGGCTCCAGTGATAGAATGACTTCATTAGACTTGCATTCAGGCCTTACATGATTCAGCCAGGTGTTACTCACATGTCTACATCAAAGGCACACGGAAGAGGAAAGAAATCCCTGCTTCTCCAGGGAGTGCTTTTATGCCCCCTTCCACCAAATTAGACCTGACAGAAAGGTGAGGAGGAAGGCAGTGACATACTTGACCATACTGCTCTCTGCTAAGTCAGTGTGTGTCTAAAGCCTCATTAGAGGATTTTGCCCTGTAATTACAGCATGGCTTGATCCAGCATTAGAAAGTTAATGTGGTTGAAATTAAGATAGGACTTTTTTTCAATCCTAACTCAGTGATTCTTCTAGCAGAGTCAGTCCAGCAAGATTTTATACAGCCCATGACTTTTCTAAGTAGGCTTCAGGAGATCAGACCAAAAAAGGCAAATCCACCACTTCAGAGCAGGCCTCTACTGGAACTGAATATTCATCCCAGTTGGATGCTGTAGAAACTGCTTCTGTGTCCCACCATTCCCCTATTACCTTCTGCGTCTATAACAACAGGTGTGGGCAACACAGCCTCCATTTCCATGGGAGATTCTTATTTCCATGTGTGTCTCTAATTGCATTACTCTCAACTTTATATTAGTGTGTAGAAATATAGTATATCCTTTATTTTGGAGCACACTGAGTTTCAGAGCTCCCTGCAATCTTCAAGTGATGTTTTTCAGCCCCACACATCCCTTTCTAGGCTATTAGCATAAAATAACAGAGATGAGTAATTTAGAACCCCCGCAACACTATCTTGCACAAGCACAGCAAGTGTAAGTGCTGAACTTCCAATCATTTTATCTATCAGTTCTCAAGGTGAAGCTTGGCCAACATCCAGCCTTTTCCCCTTTAAATGAATTGGAATAAAACAGATAGTCTGTTCCATTGTTCTTGTTAATATTTCAAGTGTTTGTCCATCCCTCAAACAGCTTTGATGTCATCTAGTTCCACTTGAAGAGGAAAGAATGTGTTTGGGAATAATTAACAAGCTAAAAATGACTTTGTCAGAACATTTGTGTTATTGAATTACTTGCAGCTACCAGCTTTAGAGAGATGAAGCAGTGGTTGGGCACAATTAGAGCCCTTTAAAGGGAAAAGAAGAATAGTCTTTTGGTGAAGCACACAAAGTTGGACTTAAGAGGGGCAGGTTAATCTCCTGATTCTGCTTCAAAATTCTTTTGTAACCTCAGGCACATCATTTAGTCTACCTACACTACAATCCTGCACATGAAATCCCCCTGGTGAGTCTTGCCTCATTACAGCATAAGCAAATATTAACAGAGCTGTCTCTCATTCTGCATTCCTACCTCATCCAGCATAAGAGTCCTGGATTTTGTCAGTGCCTCTGGGCACTACTCTAATACAAATAATACTCAAGTCAGAAGTCTTTTTTTTCTTCCCTCTTATGTAGAGCATTATTATTTTGTGGAGATGCAATAATGAAACTGCCAGCCCTTATAACAAGGACTGCAAACAATCAATACAAGAAAGTCAACTAACATATGGATCTTTCTTCTGCCACTACAAAGCAGCAATAAAGACACTGCTGTTGTCCCTCTACAATTGATTTAGAAACTCACATCACTTAGTCTCCTGTTTCATAGGGAAAACCAGCACAAGTTATATAGAGGATTGCTTTAAAACTACCTGTTGGTATGGGTAACTTAACAGAAAATAGAAAGATCTGACCTTAGTAAATTACCTTTCATGCCTGGATTTCCAAGTATTTGCGCTATCTCAATCCTCCAACTAAGATAGCTGTCCCATCAGCTGTGCCAAGACCTAGCCTGAAGCTCTTGTAGATTTAACCTTTTCAAGCCACAGTGAAGAACCTAAGATTAGATTTAGATATCCACTTTACCCTCAGGTCTACTTTAGATTTATGCCCTAGAGAGCTAGACTGGCTGTTCTACATCTGAACAACTTTACAAACAAGAGTCTGTATATACAAGGTCAAACTTATTCTCTAGTAAATGAGGCTTCATAGTAAAAGAGTAGATTCTTGAGAAAAAGAAAAAAAGGGCTTTTAGCACAGCTCTTTGTCTAGTAACACAAGTCTCCAAAGCCCCCATTTCCTTCTGAAGCCTCAAAAGCTCCCTGCTTACTACCTCACCCCTTTTAAATCAAAGCTGGACCTGGCAACATCTGTGGCTCATTAATGCTATCTCCAGCGCCTGTGGCTCATTGCTTTTGTATAAACCCTCATCCTAGACCAGCTTGTATCTTATAAGATGCTTTACTAATAAGTAAGGCTAGTAGTACTTGGAGGGGGGAGGGAGAAAGGAGGCAAGAAAGTAGCTTGCTTAAGAAGAAAGTGGGAGGAAATAAGTATTTTTTCTTTTTTTATGGTACTGCTGTTAATGATCTGCTGTAGCAAAGGGAAGACTTTCTGTAAGAAAGCAGAAGACAATTAGATCTGTCCCAGAAATTTGAAAGCCTAGGTAGGCAAGTTTTGTCTGTTACTGTTTTATTACTTATTTAGTCTCCCCTCTATGACCCTAGAGGGGGTCAAGAAAGAATATGTTTATCAATAAGAAGCTGCTAACTAAGTAGTGAGAGTACTTTCTCAGCCTAACTCATTTCTTCTCTGGTGTGTTTCATCACCAAAAAGCTTTTTGGTACCTGCTCATCATCTGCCTGTTTAGTGTCCCTGTACTTTGAGCTGAAGGGGAGAGCAGCAAAGATTAAAAGCCTAGGAGGAGCTAGCAACGAAGCTTTTGGTTGCAGTGGGTGGGGAAGGATGTGTTGTCCTTGACAATTAGTATAGCCCAGCCTGGTATGTGTGAAAGCTACTTGCCTGTCCTTGAGCTCTCCAAAGGACATATCTGGTGTTTGAACTGAGAAGCACCCAAAGCAGTGCACCATGACTCAGCACCCATATTTTTCTGTCTCTGCAGAGAACTGTGAGCTCTGAACGCAGCTTATACTGCTAAATAAGTTTGCTGTAAGTGTGTTAAATCCTGTACCGAACACACTTATGTTATTGTCACCTGTGTTGTATTTTTTTCTGAAAAACAAAGGAATGCTGTGCCTTCCTAAGAAGTTAATCCACTGACTGTGGCCCTGTGGTCTGTGTTAGAAGCTATAGCTAAAAGCTGTGCCTTTAGCCTCATCCTCTGCGTGTTCAGTTTGTGTTGCTTTGTGTTTCTTTCTAACCTGATTGTGGAGAGAATCAAAGGTGAGAGAGGAAGCCATTAGGGAATACAGCTAAGGAAGGGAAAAGGCAACATATCAGCCAGACCACCCAATTGTCACCAACTTGGAAGGTGTCAAAATGTAAGGATGGGATAATCTCACTGTGCAGGTAAAAAACAAAATTGGAAGTTCAGTGTGTAGGAGGGAAGCAGTCCTGATGGCTAGTGTTTGATGGGCTCTGAAAACTTTGAGGGCCAGACATTGTAGCAGGATGTATAAACACGAGCTTCTAAATAATGTCTGTCAAGTGCTGATGTCCTGATTTGAACCCTTAATGCTAGCTGAGGAAGCAGCACAAGATGTTTGCTGCATACCCCCCACCAGCATGTATGCACCCACCCCCATGCCCCCACTGCCTGTGTATGGTTGTTCTCGTTCTACTTCAGTTTAGATTTCTTCTTTGAACTTTAGTTCTCATTATTTTTGGACTTGTCACTTTGTTTGGAAGGATTTATTTCCACTGTTCCTTCTCTGTTCTTTCCTTGCCTCTTCTCCTCTGGATGCTTTTTTGGCAAAGCCCATTGCTGTTTTTTATGACTTTGTGTACTGTTTCAAAACAGTAAAGTGTTTTTGAAGCAATTGATCCTGTGTTGCTATGTTCATGCAGTAGTTCCTCCACCTCTGCTCCTTTTTAAAGGGTTTGTGCTGTACTTCTGGTTTTCAGTCTTCATTAAGCAAGCAAGTCACTCTGAATTGTAGAACTCAAAAAAAAAAAACAAAAAAAACCCACCACCCCAAAACTCCACAAAAACCCACAAACCCAAAAACTCTGTTTTGTGTGAGTACCTTGATGTTACTGAGTTTTTTTACTTCCCTCCATGACAGGAATCCAGGTGTCTTTCTGTGATCACATGCTAGTTTTTACAGGAGCAGTCCTGATATTTCTGTCAAGTGATGTTGAAATTGGCTGAAGTTGGAAGGGGGACAGCTGGCCAGCACGATCACTGAATTGCCATTTCCTTTGGACTCCAGGACTAAGACTAAAATATTTGTCCCTGTGTGTTTCGGATCACGTTGTACCATTCTAGTGACAACTGAACTGATTTCATTTTGATGTTGGAGGCTAAGATATAAATCTAATTTTAGTAGCTCAAAAATCATGCCAGTTTATAAATATCCATATAAATATATCTGATTGGCTGAAATAGTTTTCCTGTAATGCTCTGGGGTGAGGCTCCCCTATGTAAGGGCAGAGCTGGCAGAGACATTATGCTGCAGTTGAATTCCCTTGTGTCTACAGGCCCCTACAAGCAGCTTTTGAAAACTCTTCACTTTATTCATTATGCTAAATGATAGCAATAGACTTTTGATATCCAGATTATTTGGAGAAGTTGTCTCTTCATACCTAACCAGTATAGTTTGAGTGTTAATTTTATATTGGATTGGGCACAAAGCACGTACAGTTCTATTCTGCTTATATTAGCAATAAAAACAACTATTAAAGTCAGGTTTCTAGAGCTAACACTTGTGCTTCTCAACTAAGTTTTTCCTAAATTCAAGTTTCTCAAAGTCTTTCTCACTTTTCTGCCAGTCAATATTTATTTTTTTTTTGCAGAACTGCTTCTTGAGGTCCTGAGGTAGCAACACAATGCTGGTCCATGGTAAGAGCTTAAACAGACTCTCAGATAAGGAAGATGCGATATGAGCATGACTTAAAAATTGGAAAATAGTCACGGAGTGTGCTCTTCAATACCAAACAGGCTATAAGAGAAGTACCATTCTGTTTTATACTAGGGGATATCTTACCTGCCAGGAGTTCATACTCGTTGCTAATACAAGAGATCTGTCTCTGGTGGAGCTTTTACTGACCTTGAGCCTCAGTTTTCCTAAGGATCTTAACCTGTATTACAATGGCCTCCAACACCATGTTTTCATATTTTATTTGGTGCTCTAGGCACTTTGTACATTTGTAAGGTTAAAAAGGAACTTTCTATTGGTGCTGCATGAATGCTATAGGAAAAAACCTCCAGCTAAATGCCCTCTGTAGAGTCTAAATCTAGATGAAAAGTCTTCAAAATGGTGGAGACTTCAATTTTCCTTGCTGAATTGCTTGCATGGCTATAAAGACATTTGTCAGTAGACCTAAGTGCAGTCTGCTGACTGGTAGACTGATGGCATGCTGGAAATACACATCCATAGCTTTCCAGAGATATGGAACTGAGGGGTCAGTGTGACTCTTTGGTGACAGTGTTGTCCAAAAGGAGAGTAACTCCCTGATCTGGACTTGTAATAGATATCAGTGAAGGACAGCTGAATGCCAAATTTAAGACTGAGAAAGATCTCAGGTCATCACATATAGTTTTCTGCAGAGAACATCATACAATTTTGTCTGGGAAGATCTAATACTTCTTCCCACAGTAACAATTTCTCCCATCTTGTCTTCTGTTAGAAAAATACACAAGGACCTTATTCCTCTCAGTGATTTTTAAAATTTCTCCATGCTTTTCACCTGATGCTCTTGTGAACTAGTTTATTCCTATACCTTTCTCTGAGCCAGTGCTGGCTGAAATATCTCTCTTCTCCTCTTCAGTTTACTACTAAATAAAAGCTTAACTCCACTTTTAGTAGGGAGTCCTGCATCTGTTTCATCTTTCTTGAAGAGGACTATCCAGAACTGTATAGTCAGGTGTGACAAGTATATGGTTTAAGAGGGAAGTGTGGATAACTTGGGAGAAAATGGTGGCTTCATCCCCTTTTGGTGGGAAGGGATATCCCAAAATCAGAACAACTCTGTCAACATTTGTAGTTCTGTTGCAGTTTGAACCAGACCCACATACATCTGCAAAAATAATTTGTGCAGCAGCCACTGGAGGGGTAATAAAGATTTTTTTTTTTATCCAGTCATTGGTAGAATGAATGGATTTTGTCAAAAGAATCCCTTATATCCTGTATTAAAAGTAAGTATGTCTCACTTCAGCTTCTGGAAGACACAAATGCCCCCATCATTTCCCCTTCCGTTTTGGAGCTCAGAGCAGGCTTTCAAGGGCAAAACAAAAGTCCAAATTCTAGTGAGACCTGTGGAATGCAGCTTGCAATGGGTTTTATACAGAGGGTCTTCAGGCAACCTGGAATTTCCTCTGGAAAGTGAAAAACAACTCTACTCTGAAGAAATAAATTAAAATAAGCTGAAGGTAAAAGTGTTAGTTTGGAATAGGCTGTGTTAATGTTCTACAGGGACAGAAGCTGTGAAATGGGAGAGGAACTGCTGTCCATCACTGTTGTTAAGGTGTTCTGTTATTTCTCTTTGTGGTGTGGAGTTTGCAGCTCAACCAGCTCCAGACCCAAGGGAATGGATCTATCCTTGCACAGAATATGACTACCTGTGTTTCTGGAGAAACATCTGTGGGGCTCAGACTGCAAATAATGTGGCTGCCTGCACTATAACTGAATAACTAATGTGAGAGCAAGCAGGGGCACCTTCTATTGTGGCACACGTTTTCTACACTACTGATGGCTGCTGCTTGAGCCCAAAGGATCCTGCTGTACCACAGAGGGAGAGGAGCATGTCTGGCTTTACCTGCGAAGTGTTGCCACCACATGAGCTAAACCTTTGGGACCTAACCCCACTGAGAATTCCCATTTGAAGAAATTCATAGGTCAGGTTTGTGGTCTCTTTGGTTTCTTTTGCAGAGGAGGAATAATTCTGGTCCTGAAGGAAAGTGTGGACTTGTATGTAGTTGTTAGGGTAGCTTACCTCAACACTATACAGATCGTCCTCATCAGTTTCGCTTTCTCCTGTCCACATATCCCAAAACAGAGGGAGGCGAGAATTGGGATGATACTGTTTGGAATTCAGCATCATCAGTCCCAGGTCTTCTAACAGATATCCACTTTTTATGTGTTTGCTGCATGTTAAGGCTCTTAACTTAATGAGCCCCATGACACCAAAATAGCAGGTGATTAGCAGATAATTTTTTTAAAATGTTGCTATATATCAGAGATCTCTTGGAGAGACAGAAGAGGGTACTGTGGGAAAGAACCTTTTCTTGAGCATCACCTGTCAGTTATTCCCTACTGTACTGTGTTTTGAGCTCTGTAGATGATGTGTGGGTTTGCCCACACTGCCTTCAGCTGCATGTTTGCCTTCCACCCCCCTCCTCCAGTGTTCACGGCAGCATTTGCCACTCTCTCATCTGGACACTGATCCTGGTTTAGTCACCCTGTTTTTAGTTTATTTTGCATCAACTGCAGGGATAAGGGAATCCTGTCCATTAGATTGTTTGGCAGAGCTTGTTTCAGTTCTGTTTGATTTTGCTTAGCTCTTGTAAAGTTGATCCCAAAGGGCCCTGTCCATTGCATCAGCTTGCTGCTTGCTTTCAGCTTCCATGCTTTTGCTTGCTCGCAGGCAGTCACCCAAGAGCAAAGTCAAACAAACTAGGCTACCAGGAGGCCAGCCAGAGGCTGTACTTGCAAAAGAAGTTTCACCCATCTTACCCAGAAAAGGGTGGGGAGAGACAAATTCTCTATTAAACTGCTGGCGAAGGGACACCCTGAATGCTCCCCTCTCCCTTTTCAAAACAAATAAAAATAATTTCTTTGTGGGGGTAAAGGGACCTGTTAAGGACACAAAGATTTTTGCTGCTTGTAGTTTTAATCTAAATTTCAGATGTCAGTGTTTCAGAGCTACGTAACAGCCAAAACAGGAGGGGGGGATGACAGACCCCACAACACTTAACAGTAAAGCTCCAAAATTGAAACTTTCATAAGTTAAGGAAAGCCAGATGTAAAGGTGTCCTGGTTAAGCTTAGCTCAACTTTTTTTTTGGGGGGGAGAGGGGGTGCCTTTTTTTTTGTTATGCATTATCACAACATTCACTTACTGAAACAAGACACACTGTTGTCTTTATTTCTCTGTGGAGCCTGCTCCTCTTCTGGTCTGGATAGATATTAACAGGAGAAGAAATGGGAGCAAGGAAGATGCCATCTACCTGCAATAGGGTGCCACAATGTTCTCCAGGAAGCTGTTGCCAGAAAGCCCAGCTCAGCTGTTGGCACACAAAGCAGTAGCATGCTGTATGTGTAAGAGCAGCAGGGGGGTCAGAGCATGCTCATGGCATGCTGAACTGCCTGAGAATTAGGCTGCCAAACACTGACAAATTTTCTATTAAGCCTGTGGGGTTTTTTTAATGTTTACAACTTGACTATATTTATGTAGATCTTTGTTTTTCATGTTGATGGTAAAAGTGTCATCTTTGAGAGCAGGGCAGTCCTTCTGTCAAATTTTACATTCCTGTTCTAAGCAAAGGCATTACAGTTTTTCAATGGAGCTGTTGTAAAGTTGTTTATGTCTTTTTTCACTTGGATAAAAAGGTGCATTTTTTCACTTTTCCTTGGGAGTGGAACTGTTCTAGCTGTAACTTCAAAGAAAACAATTTTGAAGCAGATGCTGTGTCATAGAAAACTTCAGGTTTAGCCATTTCAGCAATGGTAAAGCAGAAGCCTTTATGCAAGAAAAATGTTAAATGCTATCTGCATTGCCCACACTTACAAAACAGGAGTTGATAGGGCTTTTTAGGGAGCCATGTGCAAATGTTCTTCCTTTTTGTGGGAGCAGCGCCATTTTCACTCCAAATCCTGCAATCATTTTGAATGGAGGGTCAAGAGCTCAAGGACACTCAACTTCTTCAGGGGTATTGAGCGCATTTAAATAGACACAGCCCTGCTGCTGCCTGCAAATGCAGGAAAGACAAAGGCCTATATTCATCCCGGAGGCACCAGAGGGTGACGTTAGGATGAGAACACCGAAATGTTCTCTTCTGACCTCAGCTGTGGCTTGGTGACCTCCAGCAAGTCCTATGACAGCAATGTGTCTGAGTACCTCCCTGTTCAGCAACCCTCTGTGCAGTCCTGCCATCTTTGCTTGGAAAATTGCTTTGGCTTTGCTTCCTCAGCAACTTGAAAAGCTCCATGGAGACTAACTCCAATGGCTCAAGTCAGCAAACTCATGCTGTTCATCTGTTCCCAAACACATTGCTCGTTTTGAGACGCAAAATAGAATGAAGAGGGTTTTTTTTTCATATATGTATATATAAAAAGGAAAAACAAAAGAAAGAGACATTTGAGGCAAGCTGAAGATGTTTTTTGCCTTTTATTGCCTCTCCTTGAATCAAACCATTTAGACTAACATTATTCTTTCCAATATATTTATGAGTATGCTACTGCCGTGACTCATTTATGACACAGGAAGCATGTGAGGGTCACATGCCGTAGAGCCCATCACCCATTGGGTCTCTGCTGTCTGACCCAAAGAAAAGGCTAACAGCCATTATTTTCTTTGTCTTTATTCTCATGGAAACAGAAAGTGGATTTGAGGTGAAACATCTGGTTTGTTTTGGGTAAATGTTATTTATCTCTTATTTCCCCTTGGCTTTTTAATATTTTATTCTCTCTCTTTTTTTTTTCCCCTAAACTCTTTCCCCTTTTTGGAATAAGGGCCTTATTTGAAGCCCATTGGATTTTTCCATCAGCTCCAGCAAGACCTTGGATGAGGCTCTAGATACAGATATGGATTTCTTTCCACACTCCTTTGTATCTGTCCTCTTGTGATCCCCGGTAGAAATGCCTTGTATTTGTTGTATTCCTGCCTACTGCATTCGAAGGTGAATTTCTTCCTTTATTCTTAATACATTCCATTCATGCCAACAACGTCATAGTACTATACAAACATTTTGGGGAGCAGGGAAGGGAGGCGAAGTCTTTTTCCCAGTGGACAAAGATCATGGTGGATTGAGGGAAAAGGGCTACAACACTGATTTAGAATTGCAACAATGCCAGGGACATGTCAGTTGCATGCAGAAATACAAATGAGCCTGCCTTTTATTAAAATCTCTACCAGACCGTTAAAAGCTCAAAGTATGCAAGAAATTATCTCTTCCAAGCCTGCATGTGATCTACTGCCTAAACAAGTTCCCAAAAGATGTGATTAATGTCCAAGTGACCAGGACACCAGCACTACAGACTGAACTTCTTCCTTCCTAAACAGCAAGCTTTGGACGGAGGTTTTAGGGTTTAATACCAGCACCACTGGCTGACAGTCTCTGGCATATGATGTGCCTACAAACCTAGGACTGAAGAAATCTGTCTTGCTGCAAACAATGGCATCCTCTATATATTAGCAAAAATAAATCTTGCATGTCTGGTATTCAGAAAGGCTTTCTACATCCATCATTTCTACTGAAAGATACTGATTCTACTCGGACACTAGCCTCCTGCCAAATTTGGCTTAGATTGGCCTTGGCATTCAGTAACTAGTAGAGCAGATGGACACTCTTAGGTGTGTATCACTCTGACCATGCAAACATTCCTTCTGTGGGGGGAAAAAAAATGGCTTGGAATACAGGTATTTCACTGGATATGGTAGTTTGAAACCCAATGTTGTTGAGCTCATTTTGCATGTTGCTCAAGTTTTCCATCAGCCCTATGCCCACACACCCTAACACCTCACTCACTGTGGCTGCTTTGAGAAAGGGTCTGCAGCTGAGCAGTTCCCCCCTGCCTTCCCTCCCTTCTTAGTTTATGAATCGGCAGAGCAGCCAATGTTATTTTAAAAGTCTTGTTATTTGGCTTTGTTATGCTCTCATTAGTGTTCTTTCACTATCTGAGAATTGAGCTTATGGTATATCCCTGCATTTACACACATCATTCTTATTCTGCTTTCACTTCACCCAAGTCTTCATTTCTGTGCTCTTTCCCATTAGTAAGGTCCCCATTGTCTCTTCTCCCTGAACACCGAAGCAAAGTTTCTCCTTACCTTCAGAACTGACCTGGGGGCAGTTTTCTCTAATTTAGTAGAACTGTCAAAATCAGACTTTGTTTCTAAATTGGTGGTTAAAATTATCTTCCGGGAGGCTTTGCTGTTCTGTGCTGGTTCACTTATGGGGTCTATCTTACTCTTTCTACTTACTAGGAGTAGCTCTGAAGCCTTGATCCAAAATCCACCAGCTCCAGCTTTTAGCCTTGTTTCTGTATCCCACCATCTCCTGGTAAGCTAGTAGATACTTGCTTGATGCCATAAACCCACCTAGAGTCTCTCTTCACTCATACGCACATGGTGCTTCCTTTCTTTTTCTCCTTGATGTAGCTAAGGAACCATTTCTTATCAGTGCTAGATTTACTCCAGGCCTTCCTGGAAGTTTGACTAATTGGAACAGTCCCTTGTAACCTTTAAAGAAATTTGTTGATTGTATAACTACTCCTGGTTTCACAGATGCATTCCTGAAAGCGGCACTGGGACAAATAGCTAGTAGGACTACTTGCAGTTTTTGCTACTGTTCTCTATTGCCAGACTACCAGTGTACAAAGCAGGAGAATGATGATGAACTTCAAAGTGAGATAATTCAGTAAATATTTGCAGAATATTCAGTCCTCTCTTTGCCTGTCAGCATAACTGAAGCCTGCAGGAAATTTCTAAAGCACATGGAAATCTAGCCGTCAGGTCTATGTGGAAAGATCAGTTACATTTTCACATAAGCCTTTGGTTTATTCACTAATTTCTTTGTGCAGACTGCAGGGTTTCCCTGCCTTTCTTGGTTTTGACCCAGGTAGACCAGATGGCAATAATTGAACCCTAGGCTGTGAAAGCTCGTAAATTACTGTGGAAGGAGTTATCACCAGAAAGCAATGGCTGGAGCTGCCTTGCCAGCCACAGAGACAGGAAAGCTCTTTCCCTGGGCAATGCTATTTGGTTGCCTAGAACAAGGCACTGTCCCTCTGCAGTCCCTGAGGTGGGGTATCCTCAGCAGTGCTCATGAGCATCACGTTTTAGGAAACTAGCAATTTCCATCTTGTTGCTGTCCATCAAGACACTAATTTTTAAATAACTTCCCTCTTTCTTGGCTTTAAGTCCGTCTGCTTTTGTTTCCTACATTCAAAGAATCTTATAGGAGGAAGTGAGTGGTCATCCAGCTAGAAATACCACCGTGTGCTCACACCATCTGTCTTTTTCCTGAGATCCTCCTGAGCATATTGCTCAAAAGTGACCTCCAGAATACTTATGTGCTCATGGGGATTAAATGTTCAGACAAAACGTGTGAGCAACAGATGAGACTGTACCATACGAAGTTGTTCTCCAAGGACATTCTTCCACTTGTCCCTTGAACAAGATCTGAGTCAACATCTGGACCAGGATTTGTCACATGACTTCAAATATGCTGACATTTGACTTCAGTGGCACATTCTGATACACTTTCAAAATGAAGCACCTACCAAATGAGGATTTAATTTAGATTTAAGATTGTATTTATTGTCTATGAATAAAGTACTACATAATAACTGAAACCACATTTATAGAGGCCGTTGTGATTATGTAACAGACTATTATGTTTCTAATAATTAACTGGCACTGTTCAGTTGCATATGAATTAAAGAAGTTTTCTAGTTTACTAAGGAGCTAGAAGTTGTTCTTAGCATGGATTTGATATTGATAACCAGAGTCAACCTCATGCTCTGGAAATGAGGTTTAACCTAGCCAACAGCTGCCCTCATTCTTGCCTGATGTTCTCATTCCTGACTGGGGATCATACTGAAGACTGGAGACCAGGAAAGGCAGGGAGCAGGGTTTAGGAATAGGAGTCTGAAGAAACTGGCCCAAGATAACAGAGCAGGAAGTCTGAGGTGAACCAAGACCTCAATGTGGGTCACCTGAACTTATTCTCTTGTTTGATGTAGCCTGGTACTGCAGATAGAATTCCTGCCCCTCCTGCTATTCCAACCAAGGGGAATATCTTCACCACCTGGTTAGTGTTCCCTTGTGGTGTGGGAGTCTGTTTTTATAAAAGGAATCAAAAACTTTCAAAGATCTTTTCTTTTTTTTATCATAGTGTGGAAAGGGAACATATATGAAATGTCAGTTTCATGGGGTAGGAAAATTGTTTCCCTTTCTACTCTAGAGCAGATTGATAAAAGACTCATGATAGCAATTGAATGCTGGGGGGATTTTTGATCTGCGCAGCTGTGCATAATCCTTATTACTTTTACAAGTCACTGGAGGCATTTGTAGGGTCAACATGGTAAGAAATCTGGACCTGAAAGTGAAACACAGTGTCTGTCAGAGGGGCCAGCTTTTAATTGGAAAGTAAATCTAATTTTAGAGGAAGAGGAAAATACCGCACTTCTAATGAGATCCAGGGCACTCCAGAGAACAGCCTGCAATGAATATTTAAATAAAAAGGTCCTGTTCAAAAAGACCTGTTGTAAATGACTTCTTGATATTGTAGGTAGATATATGCACTGGAGCTCATGCCTCACAAATGAGAAAACATATGTAAAACATGCTGATGACTTAAAGTAAGATTTTGAAAGTAGTTTTAACTTTAACCAGGAAAACTTTATTATAATTTTTGAACTGTTCAGAGAAGCTACAGATTTTCTTTTCTAAAATATTTGGAAGGGGTTTATATTCATGTGAAAGTGGAAAGCAAGAACCAAACTTCATTGTAAATGAAAATTTCCAATTTTCATGAGATGCTTTCAATTAAAAAACAAATTGAGAGGGCATTTTTTGTTTGGATTTTTTTTGAAAGTTTAGAGTTTTGCACCTTGAAATAATTCAAGCTGTTCAAAACACTACAAATGTTGGTAGTTATAAAAGAGCATTTGAAAGTGGTAGTGATTTTTTTTAAAAATTTTTTTAGGTAGTTTGTTCAAGTGAGATGAAACCTTGAGCTCAGGTTTTGTTCCTGAAGTACTTATTTGAGGAGGAAGGAGTTTTTAATGTTTTCTTTGTGGCAACAGCCAGAGTATGGGGACAGGGGAAGAAAGGGTACTGTGCTCCTGCCTCTTTCAGCATGCAAGACCCTAAGGACAACCTGGGAGGTGGAGGGATGCAATCACACTAAGAGGACCAGTGAGGCCTTCACTCCCTCAAGGACAAAGGGAAGCAGAGACAAGAGGATTTGCTTTCCTATTTCACCAAGTGTACTTAAATCCCTTGAGAAAGCTGAAAGGTTTTTGGATGAGGAAGGAGGATGATGTTCCTTCCTCCCTCCCCTCTTTTATTCTTAGCCCATGGTCTTAACTGATTTGTTCAATGCAGCAGAGCCTTGCAGTCAAACATCAATAGAAAAATGATGGCACGTGAAAGAATGTAGGCATCTCTGTAGTGTCCTTGTGTGGTAATTAAAATTAAGTCAGAGCTAAAGGGATTAGTAACCAAGTAAAAGAGGAAAATTTGGGTGAAGAACAGTTAAAATGCTTCTCTCTTGGGCTGTAACTACAAGACTGAATAAAATAATCAAATTTGATTAATGAATTAGACATTTCAGCAAGACACTAGCTTTCTAGGGAATAAGGGTAATACCTATCTCCATCAGACCACACTTGGCTTTTTTAGCTGGACTGCCCTGAGTCCAATTTGAGTGGGTTATCTCCATGTGAAGGAGCATGGTATGACCACAAACCTCCAAACTAACAGATTTGCAGTCACTTCTTTTGCAGCTGGGTTGACTTTGTCCCTGCTCTGGGTGTAGGGGGAGAAGGTTAAATATGAGGGAGGAGAGGGAAGGAAATGATACGCGGACAAACCATTTTTTGCTTTCCCTCCAGCACATATCAGTGGATAATGAAATTTTTCAACTGATTAGATGCCCCATTGGTTGGAAAATTTGGAAGCAATCATGCAATTATATCGCAAAACCTCAGAGTCATGTACATTCAGCCAAGTAGAGAAACCAAGCTATTAGCAAAAATAGGAGAGAGAGAAGAAAAGAAAAAAGACTATTTATATTGCAATACTAGTCCTAAAAAATGGAAAAGAAAACACAATGGAAACTTTTCTGCAAACAATTAAAGGAGAGCGAGAAAGGCTCAGGATGGGGCTGGTGTTTCAGGATAAATATAGAATTTATAACATAGTAAGAGCTGTTTTTGGTGGGTCTTAATTGAAACTACATTGCTTGTCCCTCTGCTGCAGTGTCTCAGTGCTACAGTCCGTGAGAAAAAAGAGGGACTGGGTGACTTTCCTAGTAAGGGACTGATACATCTCACTATAGAAAACAATGATTGGCAATGCTCATTGTGAGCACTTGGGGCACTTTTGTAAACAGGGACATGGACTTGTGCTCTGCTCCACGCCACAGTGTCTCTGCTCCTGACAGACACTGTTCAGTCCCCATCTGTTCCAGAAGCCATCAGACACAGATACAATTTTGCTAAATGAAGGCATTTGCCTGAACTAATAATTTTTCTCTATTCTTTTTCTAATAGTAGGGTTTCTTGCTCATCCTGGTGACAGAATGGAGGAAAGCATTGCTTTTGTGCACCCCTAAATAATCTAGATAAGGACTAAGAAGCGCAGTGTTTGGTAGGAATGTAGCACTGGGGTTCCCAGTACAGGAAAGACATGGAGCTGCTGGAGCAAATCCAGAGGAGTCCACAAAGTTGATGAGAGGGCTGAGGCACCTCTCCTACAAAGACAGGCTGAGGGAGCTGGGCTTGTTCAGCCTGGAGAAGAGAAGGCTTCGGGGAGACCTAGTTGTGGCCTTCCAATACCTAAAGGGGACCTACAGGAAAGATGGAGACAAGCTGTTTACAAGGGCGTGTAGTGATAGGACAAGGGGTAATTGCTTTAAACTGAAGGAGGGCACATTTAGATTAGATATTAGGAAGAAATTATTTACTGTGGGGGTGGTGAGACACTGGAACAGGTTGCCCAGAGAAGCTGTGGAGGTCCCATCCCTGGAAGCGTTCAAGGCCAGTTTGGATGAGGCTTTGGGCAACCTGATCTAGTGGAGGGTGTCCCTGCCCATGGCAGGGGGGTTGGAACTAGATGATCTTTGAGGTCCCTTCCGACCCTAACCATTCTATGTTTCTAATATGGAGCAATTTGGGGTGAAAACAGAATCCACTGAAATCTCAGTGGTGTTTATTTTGGTCTTGGGGGGTTAGAAACTGACCTCAGCATTAGCAGCCTCTCTCAACAGCCTCCTTCTTTTCCAGCTGCTCATCCTCTCCCCAGGGTGCCACCAAAATGTCACATCTCTGGCAGTGCATGTGGAGGCTGATGACATCTAAAAGGGAGCATCTCTGCAGCAGTGGTCAAATGGTGTGTAAGGCAAGATGATCACAGGGGGGTCAGCTGCAATTGAAGAAAGGGCAGGTAGCTATGCAGCATGCTCTGTAACAAGGTAAGTACCACATCAGCTTCGCAGAATCCAGGACCCTGGCTTAACCTGTTAGACAGTGATGGAACCAGTTGCAGATGAAGATCTTGGATGTAGAGTCTGGTCCAAGTCCATCTTTTTAGTCATCTTTTCCCCCTAGAAATGCTTCACTAGTTTAGATGTCTTGGTACCTTGCTATTAATGCAAAGAAATTATTCCTTCCCCCTTGGCATCACAGACATGTGAAATTCACTAAGAACTAGAAATGTTTTTATTAATTTATTTTTTTTCCAAGACAAAAAGAAAATATTTGGCAATTCCATACTTGTTTGGTGCTGTGGTTTGATCTGGTTCCTCAGAAGAATGGGGGCTGTCCTTTGGATTCTGCAAAGTCTCCTGGGGTGAGGGGAAATTGGTGGCTCTTTGGGAGCTTCCTGGAATGTGAAATGCTATTTAACGATGGCTTTATGTCTTCAGATGCTTGGGATCTCTGGCGTCTCAAAGGCCCAGGGAGTGCCAGGGTAGGATGGACAATTTGATGGGTTAGAAGGGGGAACTCATTAGGAGCATATTCAGAGCAGAAACTGCAAAAGAACAGTTACATTCTTTGCCTTATTCTTTACATAAATTCTGAGAGCCAGCGGAAAACAGACTGTCACAGGGCTGGATCCAGGCCTGGTAGAGGCAGGGTTATGTTTTTGTTTTGCTTTCCACCAAACACTCAACACCCCAATTTTCTCCTCTTCTCTTGCAGGGGAAAAAAAAAGTGATTTAACAAAGAGCCCTTCACCCACCACCTCTCACTGTCCCACTGAGTCTTTCACAAAATTTAGGTGCCAGCAGGAGCAGAGGGTTTTTATAAGAATTATCCGCCTGGTTTCTGGATGCTTGTGAGGCAAATCTGTCCCACATCATGGAAAAACAATGCTGATTTCCAACACGCTCGCACTGAAGAACTGGGACCCTTACTAGACAATTGACTGGTAGCAGTGCAAGGCTCACAGTAGGAATAGTTAAGTGAAAACCACAGTCTCAGGTACTTAGCTACAAGGTGCAGTGATGGCAATAGACATGAAAACTGAACTAGTTTTCCAGAGACATCAAAATGCCAGTGCTTTTCCCATATGTTGAAGGTCTTATCGTTGTCCTGTGCAACCCTATGAGGCTGAGTTTAAAATGAACTGTTGCAAAAAAGTGAAAATATATTTATTAGGGTCTTTCAGCCAAATGCGCTTCTTTACTGGGAAGTGGACACCTTTCTTGAATCTGTTCTATTTCTCATGAAAGCACCGGAATGCTTCCCTTTTTGACAGGAATTATTTTTTTTTAATACAAAAATCCATCTTTTTTTATAGAAAAGGGAAGAAAAATTTCTCTTCTGTCCACTTTTATTGGATGGATCTCCTCCTTAGTGGCTTTGTTCCCACTAAGACATGAAGGATCAACTTGACCTAAACTCTATCTAGGGAGCTCATGAAAATCACTGAACTGTATTCCCTATTTGCATCATGAACTAAGGATGAACTTTGGCCTCCTCTTTCCTGGTCTAGAAGAGTTTCACCCCTGTGCAGAGAACTACATGCCATTTTAGACACACATTATAGGCTTGGTTATTGCCTTTCCAAAATGGCAAGTATTCATCAAGATTTGGTCTTCACACATCTTGTCCAGAATCCTCATGTCTTCTGATCTGTTTTTTTTTTTTCCTGTTCTCCCCAGGACTATTGGCACTCACAATATCCCTATGGCAGCTGTGAAGGAGAACCCTTGGGCAGTACTTTAAGTCCTAGACGAAGGTATGTAAAATAAAGGATTGAGGGACAGCATTCTGAGCCCGACAGTGCAACTGCTTCACCACTTTGTCATCAACATCTTCTAAACTATCATTGTTATAGCATCCAAAACCCAGACTAGTAAAATAAGAGGCCTGGGAGAGAACTGGTGAACTTTATTATCCTATCTTACTAATGTCTCAATCGTTTAATTCCGCTGGCATGATTTGAATTGCTAATTGCAATTTGAAGGCAGATCAGCTTTTACAGCTTCAAAAGTCCTTTAACTTCCCTTGAGGAAAAGGAAGTATCGAAGGGTACTGATGATCTATCGTTACTAGATTTGTGCCCATTGCTGTGTCTCTGAAGGTCCTCAGAGGGCTGATCTGAAATCAAGGTTATTTCACATAAATCTAAAATCTGATGGTGGAACTTGGGGACTTCAGACTCATATTAAACAGAATGGAAATCCGTCCTTGAGGTTGTTTGAACTCTCTGGAGTCTTTTTGTTCATCAAAGGGGTCAATTCTGCAGTATGGAAACATGTCTGTTGAGAGGGGAAAATCCACATGCCTGCAAAAGAGAGCAAAAATCCCACAATGCTGGGACGCAAAATGTTTTTCTTTACATATTCAAAATCTAGCCATGAAACCAGTCTGAACTGACAATTGTACATGAGAAGCCTGTGCCACTAATCACTTGCAGTGTAAAACTAAAAAAAGGTTGTACAGGAGTCCAAACTCTGCTCTGTTACAGACTTTGGTGGTTCTTTCATCCATTTACATTGCTTTTTGTAGGATCACTTCAGCACAATTAAGAACACTTCCTTTGACCCATGCAATTTATATCAAAATTTTTTTGTTTATAAAATGAAACTGAGCACAATTCCACTTTTAAGAATTAAATCCTTCAATTACCCACATACAAATCCTCAGTAAAGGTTTTGGCTTTACTGCTCAAGCCTTTATAACCCACAGAGGAGAGCCTGCACATAAAAAACCATGAAAATTAATGAACGTGGACTTGCAGCAGTGAGAAAGTTGGAATTCCTGCTCTTTGGGAACTTCCACTGTGTCAAAACTTATTATTCCAAGCTGAACCAAGTACTTCCAACATAATAAATTTGCACAAAAACTGAAATTTCTTATAACTTCTGTTAGGAATTGCCAATACTTTCATTGTTCTTAAATAGAAATGAGAATGAAGAATTACCTATATTGAAATGTTTCCTTTTGTTTTCTGGATTTGACACACATGCTCAATTTGTCTGAAATTCAGTTAATATTGAACTTCATGTTTTGTGAGGGTCTCTATTTTGGCTTTGTAGTTTAAAAGCCAGACCCCCCAGATTTCCCTATGGGCTAAACTTTTCTGTCCAAATTACATTGCTCGTACAGCACTAGCGTCACACGAGTATCCAACACAGCACATAATTCAGACCAAGCCAAGTGCACGTTATTTCTTGGGAGCTGCAGTCCTCCAAAGGACTATGGGCCCACAGTAGAGAGAACAGAATTAAAATTCCCACAAGACAATGCTCAAATAAGGGAATTAAGCTGAATGCCATGGTGACTCAAGACAAAAATTAATTATTTTTTATAAATAAAAAGGAAAACTAAGCTTTTCTGAACTTGAGTTGCATGTTGTTTGGATTACAGCACTTCATTTTGCATCATTCCTGTTATTCTTTTGAAAATTCTTCACTTTGGAAAATCTGTTTGGTGGAAACTGCCATTCCTGTTGGAAACTTCCACCAGTGTACGTTTCTTGACCACCTCTGCTGTTGGTATACACCTCCTCCACTCTGGTAAGCACAAGCACAATCCAGCATTTTTGATGAATCAACGTAAGCAGGAAAAAAGCAGCCGGATTAAGTTAACTGCCGTAGCCAGACTTCACCAGTAGAAGTATGTAGGGTTTTTAGTCATCTACACAACTTCTCTTTCCGACCCCTATGTCTTTTCTACTGACAGATAACTGCTATCCTAATTTTGCTCTTCCGCAGTCCATTTGCAGTTCTACCAACATTAGCGGGGGGGGATGCTGTCACATAAGGGGAGAGGAGACTGAAACCAGGGAGATTTCTGAGAAAGAAGTTCTTAGCTTTTCAACTTACTTGCTGTGTTACAGAGCAGCAGGCTACAGACACATACTTCTGTTTTACCCAGAATTTAAGCTTCCTGTTGCAGCTCAGTGAAGGTCTTGGGGCCAGACCCTCAGTGGGTACAAAATAGAGGAAACTCCTGCTGGTTACACTGTTTGAAATGAGAGAAGTGTCCCCTCTCCCACGGCATTCGTTGCACTTGTTCCTGTTATGCATTATACTCCCAAAGTATCTGATATTGCCCTAAACACCGCCCATACATAAGGCTTCCTGTCCTAACCCATCCCACAAAGTCAAGAGCTTGAGAAAAGAATAAAACCGACTGTTCAAATGTATTTTGTCAGCCATGGGGAAGAAAAAAAGGGGTTTGTGGAGTACATTTCAGTTGCACATTGGTGCTTCTGGCAACCACCACCTTCTACACATCATCATCCTCAGAGAGACAAAACCCACGCTCCCTGTTGCGTACACAAGAAAGGAAGACTTCCCTTGCGCTTTGCTGCGAGCAGTAAATTTCTGAAGAGCTCTGCTATAATCTTTTACAGTCTGCAATCCCACCCTTCAGCTTAATGAAAAGGAATGGTACAAATGCTCTCTGGACACTTCACTGCTGACAGTTACCCAAGGTTTGCTTCAGCTGTTACAATACGGCTATTTTATTGTCTTTTTTTTATTATTATTATTTCTCTTGTACAATTCCATGACTAACTATGTGTAAAATGGAAGGAATTTGACTATCCTTTCTTCATCCAGTTGGACGCAAACTGGACTGGTTCCTTTAACTCACTTTTCAGCTGGCAGAGCTTGCTTTCTGTTTTATTTTAAATGTCAGAAAAGGTTAAATAGGCTCTTCAAATCTGCAATAGATTTTGAAGATCTGTTGGGGTAAAACTGTCGCAAATGTTTTATAGTAGTTCAACAACAAAGTTGGGTTCAGAACCTGGAAGGCAAGAAAAACAAGCCTAAAACCTGTTTCATGTGAAAATCACAGGACTTTATTTTACCAAATCTCCCAATAGAAAGAAGAGGAGGGTTTGAATCTCGCTTTCTTGATTTTATTTTTATTTAATTTATATTTCTTATATATATTAAACCTTGAAAATACACATGCAAATCAGTGAGCTAGACATCAGAAAGTGACTCCCACCATTTTCCTGTGTTTGGCTGGTACCCTGCTTTGCTGCAGAACTTTCAAAGGGACTGAGACCCTAGCTAGCCTGCCACATCTCTCCTCACTTGAAACAGAAAGCAAACGCAAACACTGGGTCTAAAAAGCTTAAAGGAAAGTTGGCGAGGTCTTTGGCTTTCACAACTTGCTGAAAAATTCAGCATTCGTCATACCAGTGAAACGAGCTACCATCCCAACTCAGCATTTGCTTGGCAGATACATTCTTTAACTCAGGAAGAGGGCAGGAGAGGAGGCAGTAAAGAAGCCCTTGGATCCATGGAGATGCCTATTAGACAGATCATCTCAAGTCGCTTTTATTTTGAGATCTGTAAGATAGGGCTGAGTGAGGATATACTGAGGTTTTGAAGAGTGGTGTTTTGTGTTACGTGACTAAGGCCTTATGGTTTCAAAGTCCAAACATAGTCCATGCTAGCATACAAATACATTAATACCAAATTTCCACTGATTCAAAGATATCCTGCCTTGTGCTGCTGCCAGCTACATGCAAGGACCTTACAAATTCAGAGTCACCATGGCTTTAAGCTTCTTTGGATGCATCTTCTTTTGTTTCTCACCAGTAATGTTGTTCATGAGGAAAAAGGCGAATTTTGGCCAGCCAGGTGGACCTTCTTGTGCAAAACAGGAACAAGTCTGCATTTGTTGCACATGTGCTGGGGTACTTTGAGTCAGAGACTCAGAACATGGCAGGCATCTTGCCAGGCAATGCTTCCCCAATAACCAGCTGCAAGTGTACCCCAAAGCAGATGGGCCTCTGCTTCTGCTTTAAGTTTCCCACTGCAAATGGAAAAGTTGAGGTGGGACATTAAAACTGGAGAATTCCTTGACACCATCATCAGTGAGGTTACTGATAACTGGTAAGTCCTGCCTGCTCTGTTCTCACCTTGCTGCAGAGAAGCCAAGTCCTGTATCTGAGCTCCAGACAGGAGCTTGGGTAGCGTGTGGTGGAGGGGAGAACAGGAGTGTCTGAGCAGGAAGAGATCACATTACTGCGGCGCTAAGCCCCTCACCTCGGCACTCTCGCTAGTGCCAGGATCCCTTCCCAGCACTCCCTCGCTTTGAGAAAAATGTGAAAAGAGGTTTAATTGGCCTCAAACCTGTTATCACTCATGACAGTAGTGATCAGAAACAGGGTCCGTTAACAGCCCTAGCATTTAATGCATGCATTCACTTATGAGTAGAGGGTTCCCTGTCTGTATGATTAATGTCATCTCAACATATTCCATTAAGAAAAATATGAAATGCTTTGATTTTTTTCCCCTATGTGACTGTCAACATAAACACGTTGTCAAAAGCACTGAACAGATGGTAAGGCACTTAGGAAAGTCTGCTACATTTAAAAAAATCACTGGCCTTCAGTGAGTACTTTAACCACCACGGATAGTAATTGAAAGAAGTCTGTCCTTCATTTCCAAAGTGAGATGGAGCGAAAAACAGTCACTCTTCTCATCTTTCATACAACAGTACTGCATTCCAGTGATGGTCTCTAATTGTAAACCAGCCTTTTACCTGAAGCTGGTGGTCTACGAGTAGAGACTGGCACAAGGAACAGACGATGTGTATCTGGTGTGGGACAGCAGCAGACAGAGCTCCAGTACATATAGGAGGGATGCTTGCCAGTGTCAGCATTTGTTCTTGGATCATGTACAGCTGTCTTCTCCCTCACTCTTTGCTGGGAAGCATGCTTAACTTGCATTTCCCTTTTGTCTACACAGTAAGTCTTAAATGCTCACCTGCCAGTATCCTTGGAGCTGGCTGTCTTGGCAGTCAAAATACTCTTTTCATAATTTCCTAGAGATCATTACCAGTTTCACCCTCCCCAGTGTCTTGTTTCACTTTTGGGTCTTTCAACAACTTGAATAATGAGTGTTGATCAACATCAACTTCACTCCCACAACATGGATTAATTATTTCTGCAGAGACCTCTTACCATGAAGACAAATCTGCAGGGGACTTTGTCTTCCCTTCTGCTACTTGAGGGAGTTTCAGTTCTTGTTGTTCTCCTCAACTTCCTATGACATGGTTTGCTTTGTGCAGCCTCTCTCTCTAGCAGCTGGTATAGCTTGCATTATATCCAAGGCTAAAATCTGGTAGGGCTTGCTAAAAACTGGGAGAGAGTAAACTACTGTGAAAACCCTGAAACAACCCTTTTCCCTCTTCTGTTTTTTACTGTGTAAACGGAACTATCCTCATTCCTCAATCTTTACAATAATTTTATGAACTCGTGCATCCAGAAGTCAGTTTGCTCAATTTCTTCTGAATTATTTCCTGCACATATTCTCATCATTTTCTCATCCAGCTACTGTAAGGTCTTTAAATATAATGATTTTTAACCCTCAATAGCATTTGTTTGAGAGCTTTCTAGTGCTAATACATTACTACCATTTGTTTTACTATGCCTTTTTTAAGGTAGAACCTTCATCCCCAGTGGAGATGTGATAGCCTTTAATAAAGTAACTTGAATACTGTAGCATCTTTTCAGGTACAGGCACTGTCCTGATAGCTCTCTTCCTTGGATCCTACTATTGATGAGCCACATGAACCTGTTTCAACTTTTCTGTTTGCCCTCAGAAGGCTGTTAATTCACTAGATTGATATTGATTTTAAAAAAAAAAAAGAGGTTTTATATATAAAGTATCCTGATTAAATAAATAACTGTGGAAGACATATCATAAAAGTAAAACACTTTGGACAATAGGTCTTGTCAAATAAGCTTGATGTCATTCTGTAGGGTAACCTACTGTTTAAGTCTGACTCTTAAGGCATAAGGTAAGTCAAGTCAGCAGAAAAAAACTATTGCTGTTCCCACCTTCTCAACCTTTCACTGCCATCCTGAATCCTCTGTTAGAACATGGTGGAGAATATTTGTGGTTTGGTATTTGACACAACTAAGAGCCAGGCATAGTCATGAAGGTTAGGGTGTGGGACACTCCAAAAATAGAGGTATTGGTGCAACAAACTTCCCCATCCTGAGAAAGTAGTCATGTTCCCACTGAGGACACAGAAATCCTTTAAAAACTTAATAAAACTTCAAAGTTAGTATGGTTTATGAAAACAGCAATCACTATTCAGTTACTGCTTAACAGCATTATTTAAACATAGCTCAGTAGAGAGCTAATTAGGAATGCTGTATGTTTGGATTACTGTCATTAATTTTACTGAATTGTTACGGCTTCATATTTTGATTTAAGACAAATGAGCACTGAACAATATATAGAGCAGGAATGCATTAAAAACTGACTGACAGATCTCAAAATTTCAAGCCATGGGAAAAGCCTGAACGATTGTATTTTTAGCGCGGCTGTTCTAGGATGAGGCTCATTTTGGATCTGCACTTTCATCACTTGTTTAGTAATGGGTATAAAATCCCTGCTGATAAAGGCTTGTGGGTGATAAACATTGCTGGAACAATAATTTATAATCAAAGCAATCAACTGATAAATTCAAATTAAATATTTCAGTAAAAGTTTCTGCCTAAGAGAAAGGCAGTATGTCATACAGAAAGTCCTCACCACAAATGTCTTAGAATTTAGCAAAAGGGTCTTCATTCTGGTTATGAAGGCAAGCTAAATAGAGCTGCTGAGGTCATAAAGTACGTTGAAAGAGAAATAATAACCTAACAGATGACATCATTACCTCTGCATAGTACTTTTGCTGATGCCAGCTCTTCCATGCAGTTCTGAATCCACACCTGAGAAAGGATACAAAGCCATGATATTTTGCAGAACAGAACCACGTGGTTATTCTGGGTCTGAGGAAATTCCCTCACCATGAGAGAGTTAAAGAAATCAATCTGTTTAACTAATCATGAAGGCAAACGGGGAGAGGAGAGGTGACTTGATTACTCTGTAATTACTTTCACGAGGGAAAAACAGCAGTTCCTAAAGAAGACTTTAATTCAGCAGAGAAATGTAGAACAAAAATCAGTAGCTTGGAGTTGAATTAAAACTTGGCACAATATTTAACTGGGAGGGGGAAGGGAGAAGAATCTTATATTTGGAGTAATCAGCCTGCAGAAACAATGAACTCTCCCTCATGTCTTTTCTTCTCCAAATGATTCTATGATTCTACGAAATAAGACCTGAGCATCTCTCTATAAAACACATTTTCACTGAGCAGTGTTAATGGGTTTTATTAGATGGTGACCAGGAGAAGATCTGCACCTAGTATTCATGAACTACACAGGCAGTCAAATCAGATAACTGTAATAGTCTGGCCTAGATTCAGAGAATATAAAACTAAGAACTGCCTGGTACTGACCGGGGCTATGTGAGATGTTTTAATTTCATGGTAGTACAGTAACCTGCTGAACAAATTATATTTGACCTTTGCATCCTAATTGAGGATAATCCTCTTGGGAAAAACACTTTAAAAGGCATTCATTGAAAGTTTGGCTGCCAGTATATTGATTGACTTACTGGTAGTTTAACAGCCTGAGACAAACCTTATGAAGTCGTCTAGTACGCCTATTATCTATACGTTCTCTTTTCTTCTTTCCAGGTGAAAAGTCTGGAATGACACAACTTCAGCAGGTTCTGGCACACTGGACCACAGTTATTATTTGATCCAAACTGCACCTTTAATGAAAACAGTTCATAATCCTTTTATCTACTGCTAATAAGGCAAATCTCTCATAGAAATTACTCTTTTTCTGGTTGTTTTTTTTCTTTGTCTGTTTGTTTGTTTGGGTTTTTTGGGGTTTTTTTTTGTGTTGAGGTTTTTATGATGGAGGAAAACCAATACCAAATAATTGGCAATTTTAATTACATCTATTTGGTCCATATTCTTTTGGCTGTCTTCTTTTCTTAACTACATTTTTCAGCTGTACATACTGACAGTGGCTTCCTGCAGTGGAGGAATATGATGTCTTGGATTTATCTCATGTAGGAAAAGCTGTAGAAAGTGAATGACATGGCCTTCTTGATGCTCTTGCAGTAAAAACACAATGTTGGCTTGGTCCAGGTTTTGTTACCTTCCACAGACACCCCTCTTTCCCAACATGCTACTAATTTCGGAGAATTCACGTTAGATGCACATATCTTGACCATTGAAAACTTTCTTTACGTTCTCTGGAATTTCTTCAATATTCATAACAAGATATCGGTGCATGTCTCATCCCTAAAATCCACAAAGCGTTATTCATGACCTACTACTTTCCAAGGCATATGGGAGAAATAAAATCACTGATTTCACTGATGTTGTTCCTTCCTAATCCATTCAGAACATTTTGAATTTGAGAGGAGTTGTTTTCTTGAGCAATTTAGTTTTTTCTGGTTGTTTTCCAAAACCTAGGCAATCTTGGATAATCATTCATTTTCCAAGCACACCAGTGCATGGTCAGACTCTGACCTGTCTCTCTGGAATAACTTGCAGGATGCATTTTACTATTTTATCCAGAATATGTGACGCTGAAACACGTCTTCTGCTTGCACTTGTTTATGCACTGTAGTACACAGATAAAACTAACCAACCAAATCACTTTGTTTTAACTTCTCTTAGCAGTCATGCACAGATGGATAGACTAGTAAGCACCTGTTACTTCAGGAGGTTTGGACTTAAGAACACGTATAATACATGAGAAAAACAAGTTGTGATTTCCGAAACTCTGACAGATTACAACCAGTGAGCACACTCCAAACATCTGAGTCTTTTCATGACTGTCTGAACTTTTGATTCAGAGATGGACAGGATGAAGTTTGCTGATCTCTTTCCATGTGATATCCAGCCTATCAATGTAAAAGTTTGTTTGAAAATCCAATACATTTTATACACACTAGAATGTACTCAACTCATGCATCTTCTGCTATTAACGCTATTATCCCCACCCATATATTAAAATTAAATTTTCTTTCAGCCAAATGTTGTAGATCTTGGCATTCTTCTGGACAGACCATATCCATTTTTTGGCGAACTTCTTGGAATTATCATTGGCTCTTTTGTTGTTGCTTTGGTACTTTAGATCGCAGGACGAGCATTTTTCCAAAGCAATGCAGTGATATTTTTTTTTTCCTTTTTTTCTCTGGGAAGGTCAATGAGCCAAGGTAAAATCGGTGTAATTGATTTGTGAAGCAGTTGTGATATTTTGGTCCTGAAAGACATTGAGCAGGATTGAAAACAACACAGAAGTCTGCAGCCCCAAGTTTGAAAAATAAGAGCAGTTGGTTGTGCTAGTAAAGAATTCAGTGCCATGCTTTAAAAGGTAAAATCAAAGAATTCTGTGTGCCATATAAAGTTGAAAAGGAAGTGGAATCCAAAAGGGTTGGGTGACCAGTTTTGAAACACTGTTTGAATAAAATGGATGGATTGGAGCTTTCCGTACTTGGTTTGAGGCCAGGAATAATCTTTTCAAAGCTAGAAGTGCTTTTGATCTCTGCCTACTCCTCCTCATCACTGTGAATCTCCAGGGATACAATCCTACCATGCAATACAAGGGAAAGAAAATGTGCTTTAGAAGAGGGAGAGGAAAAAGGAGAAGGAAGCCAATGAAATAGTATCTGAGAACAACACCGCTGCCTGTAATGACACTGACCTGCTGGTGCCAGTGGAAGAGTTTTGTAATATTTTTCCAGGTCTGCTCTTGTTTTTGATACTGGGCTGTGGAGCTGGCACCGTGACTCTATACCACCATCTGTGCAGCTGTGGGGGTATTGGAAATGGTTTCTGTTCCTATGGACCTATGACATGGAAGCAAACCCAAAATGTTTTACAGGCCAAAAGTCCCATCAGGCAAAACTGAGCCAAATCAATCTGACATCAGTGGGAGTAGGCGCGTTGAGGCGCAGGGGTCTTTGAGTCACTACCTCTATCCCTGATAGGATGAGAGAGTGTTGGAGGTGGAATGTAATGGGTTTGTAGTGTGCAGCAAACCCAGGGAATGATTTGGAAAGAAATGAAGAGGAATAATCCATCAAATGAGTACAATAGAGGGCTCAGGGGGGACATGGTATTGTTTATAATGGAATCCACACAGCTGAGCTGGAATGACATCTCAACTTTAGTTTTAAAAAAATAAACGTCTTGTCTTTCAAGGACTGTCAGATCTCTTAGCTGCACAGTGCCTCTGAAACCACCTTAGCGTTAGTTTTGGTTCGGACTTAACTTGGAGAGAAGGATGTGTTCATGGAATTACTGAGGCCGCATCTCTAAAGCGGACCTCTCCCTGGAGATCTGTTGTTGTAGCCTGTAAACGCTAGGAAATTAGAAGGTCCTGCTGGGAGCACACAGTCATTTCTGGGTGCCTCTCTTCTTCTCTACAACTCAGATGCCACTAAGGCTGAGACAGAATCACCACCTCCTGTTGGGTGGCATATCTTATGATGCATGGGAGATTTTAATAAGCTTTTTCTGTGAGTAATATAATCTCCTGGGACTGTGGATACAGGCTTGAGCCATGGAATAAATGTGGCTTTTTGGGCTTAGAGTCGTCCTGAGCAACATTCTCCACTCAAAACCGCACCCTGCGCTTCCTGGCGGGAGAGTATAAACAGTCAGTCGGAAACTTCCTCTGGTTTCTTCCCATCCGATTCAGAAATCCCTGGTATGGAGGTACCCAACACCACCTCCAGCTGCGACTACCATGCAGATCATTTCTGAAAGTCGCTATGGCCATGGCTCCAAAGAGTCCTGCAGACAATTGGGGTCCCTCAAGTCCCACCAGGGAGCCAGGCCCTGTGGAGCTGGACAAACCCAAGAGAGACACAGATCATACATGCCAAGAGAGATGGGTCTCTGCCTGCTGGGTGGCTGAAGACCCCCCCGCGCCCCACTGAAACCCCAAGCTCACATAATTTCCTTCGTAAGGTTGTTCTCTTTTCTCTACCACCCTGCCTCACATCCACGCTTACTCATGTCATCCAATTTTTGCAGCACCCAAGACAAATGAGTATTGCTTGGTGTTCCCTTCACTTTTCTGTGCACATCCTGCCTCACAACTCCTGTCAATTCACCTTCACCTTGTTGTCTGTCAGAACGTTATGAATTCTCCAGAAAAGGTATCCTCTAGTGTTTATTGTCCTTTTGTGCCCAGAAAAGAAATATAATCTTTTCTGAAAAAGAAATGAATAAAGAATCAATTTGTGCAAAGGGAAAGCAGGGGGGGTGGGAGGAGAGGGAAAGAGAAGAAAAGATGAAAGAAACCTTGTCTTTGCCCTCGAAGGCTTTTCTTTTAAAGGTTTTATTAGTTTGCTGACAATGTTAATTTACCGGCATCTCCATCAACACCCCACCCACTCCACAGATCCTTTAGCCAATTTTTAAAACCAAGCTGAATTCTAGGGAAAACTCACAAGATGCACAGAGAAGTAAATTTCGGGTTGTCAAGCTTTATACTGATCAGTGGTAGTGTAAAACAAAACGTCAAAGAACAACCTTCCCTCTCTTCTTGTCAAAACCCACACCCTCCTGTTCTGCTCCCCCACCACCACTCTCACCTTAAAAATACATCTAATAAAAAGGAAAATAAAATAAACCTCTTTCTAACCACTTTGGAGAACGAAAGCTTTGAAAGCAAAACAATTCCATAAAATCATCCAACTGCAATTCAAAATGAGCTGGTCACACAGAATAAGTTGGGTTACAATATTTGGAAAAACCACTGCATACGTTCCTACCCGAGGTCTGGTAAAGGGCAGCCACAAATTGTCTGATCACAAAGAAGGAATTTCCCCCTCACTGGTTTGTGGCAAGTATACGTGAGGCTAAGAGCGATGTTCAAATGAGACAAGCTGAGCATAGCTTCTGCTGAGTGAGTGATCCCTTTTTGGTCTCCAAATTCAGTAGCAGTAAAAATGGAGTAAGGAGAGAGGACGAGACAGTACCATGCCTCAGCTGAGATAGGAGCCAGTATGGACACAAGACGCTTAGGACCAGCACTGAGTGGGAGGGAATCCCTAACAGATGTTTTCAAGTATCCTGATTATGTCTGATAGGAACGGGATGTTCAGACATTGGCGTGAAGAAGTTTCCCAGCCCCTGCAGCTCTGAAGAACTAACTCTACAGAGTGCAAGGCCCCTTTTCTGTGTGCTAAGATGCAGAAGGCGCTGGGTGTCTTCAATCCCTGTTGACAATGCTCTGTGTCAAGGGGAGCTCAGCAGCAAACAGAAGATCCTCAGGTTCTTGCTGAAATCATTGATACTGGCAACACTAATTATCTTTTGGAATCATTCACAGCATGGAAAATAGTTAGAGAAGTCACCATGCTATCTTACAGATCTGTGTGCAACCCCAAAAGCCTTCTCCTAGAGCTTGTGTAGGATCAAAGTATAAAGCAGAAATGAAATCAAGTGAAACAAAAGCTGAGGAGAAGCATCACATGCATCGCATTTGGAATCCCCTGCTGTTTTGACTGCTAAATGGGAGGTGCTGTGATTAATCCACGATTATGTGACTCACCATAATTATGTCTTGTTGAAATATAATTTATTGAAGCATGAATCATTCCACCCAAAGGGGAACCTCGTTGCTCCATTGCTGTGGCAGCCATTTAGAATTTAGAGAAGAGGTCGATATGTTGGATGAAGCCTTCACCTCGATTCTAGCAAAGAAAAAATTTTGTCTTGTGACTTGCAAAAGGGTGAAACTTGTTTCTGAAATGAGAAGAACCCATCCCATGAAGTTCTATTTGAAGTGCTGGGCAATGTTCAGCCAACCTGGTGGTGAAAATCTTTCTTAGGCTGAAAAGGTACGTTAATGACCGATTTGGGTCTGTGAGGCGGCTGTCAGTATTTGAACACTGTATCACTCAAGCCACAGACCTCCCACTACTTCACTGTTATTTCTGGGCACATGCTCACCAGGACTGGTGTATAGCCACAATAAACCTGTAATTTCATCAGTAAGAGTAGACTAGAGAAATACAGAAAAGATGAGCCTGGCACTCCTGCTTGGGATGACACATGTAGGAGGTTGGAGTATGTGGTGTGTCTGTGGGGTGTCTCTCAAAGAGCAGCCCTATACAACAGAGAAAAATAAGGTCAACTTGGATTTTTTTCCCCCTTTTTAAAGAAGAGATCCACATTTAGTATGCAGTTGTTTGGATTTTTTGGATGGAAAAGGCTTTTTACAAATGGGAATTTTTATGGGTAGACTTTTTGTTCCATTTTTTTACCAAAAAGCCATGTTTAATGAAACAGTCTTTGTATTCAGTTTAGGAGGGGGAAAAAAAAAATTACATTTTCTCCTCTGATGTAAAATGGACCCTTTTTCCTAACCAGACTTTAGTATAATTATTGCTAGAATACATGAAGGAGGATAAACAATGGCTCTCTGGGATAAGGAGTTTTTTACAGTTGTTAAATTTCCTCCTCTATTTTTAAAATTCCTGCTGCTGCTGTTGTCTGTAACACAGCAGTAGCAAAGGCCCACAATAGCAGTTAAGGTTGAAATGGGGATGAAAATTGCAATTAAGAACTAAACCAAAGCTAGGAAATACTTTGCAATCCATAACGCACAATCAGGCAGAAGAATTATGCAGAGCAAAGAAGGGGGAAATTTGTTCCTTGATTTCCCACTTAATGCCCATTCAGAGATCCATCACTCAGTTCTGGAATGAAGGAAACAATCCTGCCTCATATCAGTCTATCTCAGTGCTCTGTGTTGGCACTATCGTTTCCCCCCAACTATATTTAGCCAGTAGAAAAGTGATGCAGAAGTCCCATCTGCTACATCAGAGGATGCCTCTTTGCTGGGATCACATCTGTTTTATGTTCACACTGAATCTTGGAAAGGAGATGTGGAGCCAGGGTATTTGCTTGGCTATTACAAATTTGTTACTTATTTCTAGCAGTGCACCCTTGAAAGCAAATATTCAGTGCAAAATAGCTGGGCTTTACAGACACTGAAAAGGAAATCAATGTCTTTTCTTTTGAGAGAGTCTATATGAATGTGTCTGTCCTATGTGATGAATTAGTTGTCAGAAAGATCTCCCCTTCAAGACAAGAGGCTGTGTAAGGTATTAGTGTCAGAAGATTCTCTTCCTGATCTGCCTCTCCAGAGAAGGTTTTCATTGATCTTGTCAAACAACTTTCCAGTTTTCAGTATGACACTGGAAACACTGGTTCTTGTGTTGGTCATACACGATCCTTTTAATTTTTTAAAGGCTTGACATGTCAACATCTATGGCCATCATCTTATTCTCAGGCTTCCTGCAATCTGCTGTAGAAGAGATTCATCTTCATCATGGTTTCTTGCAGACACTTTACTTTTGTTTGCTCCTGGGTTCTTTTGGGAAAGGAGAGATGGAGTCACTTGGTTTTTTTTCATTGCCAAAAATAGATTTTCAGGATAAAAGTAAATGTCAGTAGTTGTTCTTTATGTGGCAAGAGGAAACTTTTTTCCTAGAACGCAAATTGCGTTCAAACCATTGTCAACTACTACGTTTTCTGAGGTCCATCTATTCAGGGTACAAAGACTTTTGAAACTAATCTTAAGCATGATGCTAGATCAGTTCTGTTCCCACTTTCATGTGTTCATTTCTAGCTTGACATTGCTGAATGCTTTATGTTTCAAGGAAGGTATGCAAACAACCTTGCTCCAGGACGCTGCATGAATTCGCTTCTGGGGCTTAGAAAGCAGGCCCTTCATGCCCCTGTGCATGGAGTGGCACACAGTCCGTGCATGAGTGGACAGCTGATACTTGCACCAGGGCAAGTGGCAGAAATAAGCCCCCAAGACTGGGAGGAACACATGTTCTTTACCTTGGCACAGTACTTGATTTCCTTTCTGGTTCTCTGCATCTGCTAAGTGGAGTTTAGAGCTGCAAAGGGATGGATACACATGTGTCTGGATGCACAGGAGTACAAGTGTTAGCAGTATTGCAGGCCACAGAATCGAAAGGGTAAAGATGGTAGTAAAGTAGGACTTCTGAAGTCATTCCACTACTTCATCTCTAAGCAGATTTGTGGATATCTGCCCTTTCCAGAGTGGGAGGAATGAAAAAAACACTGACATTTCAAGGTCAAGACAGTCACAATCATTTTGCCATGTCATTCAGTGATGGCTCGGGCACCTTAGCTAAGAACACTAGAGTATGAGTCCTGTCCTTTTACTGGTACTGTCCCTCATCCACCCCAGAAGATCTGAACACCAGAACTATCAGTCATCCTTTCCCAGAACATGGAGTCAGCCTTGATTAGAAGGACAAATGCCATCTGACCAAGAGCTGTCCACTGTCTCCACCTCCACAAGAGCCAGTTTGTTGATCTCCCAATCAGATTCCAGGTATTGACATAGCCTTCATCTTTTCTCTTTCTATATTAAAATTTTCTCTCATGTCCAGGAATAAACTGCTGGTTTGTAGTCCTTGAGTTTCATGATGGTTAAATGACACCATGAGCTCATAGAATAGTTGTCCACTTTCTGGAAGCATTGGACACATAGAGTCAGGTTTACCAGCCTAAGGAGTGTATGCCTCCTTGAAGGTAAAGTAAGAGTAAGGGAGAAGATTTACTTCATGGTGATAGCTACACTCTTGAATTAATTCTTATTAATGCTGGATGGTTCATACAATGCTCTGACATTTCTCTGAGCTTTAATCCTCTAGGGTCAGCAGCCAGGCAGCTTGTTCTTCTGGGGGATGGCTTGTGCAGCCTTTTCAAGGTCATGCAAAACAAGACAAACACTTTCTGAGTAATAACCACTCTTCATGTTTTGAAAATGACTTTTCAGTTTAAAAAATACTTGTATATTTCTATGTATCTATCTATCTGTCTGTCTATCTATCTAGCTGGATTTGCTGAGAAACACATACCCAAACATTTCAATGTGTTTTGCTGATTTTTATCTGCTTTCCCTTCTTTTCCAGTAAAACATTAAAAACCCAGCATTTTTTAGAAAGTCCTCAGAAAAACTCCCCCCAGAAGACACTTAAAGACAGAAAAAGAAACTTTACTTTCTTCTCAACCTCCTACCATTATTTATCTGAAAGTTACTACCCTCCTCCCTGTCACCCCTGCAGATGTCTCCACCAAATCAAAACTTATACTCTAGAGTGGCTTCCTCGGGAAACGGAGTTTAATGTGATCATGTTGTTTATGTGTCAGCCCGTACAACTTCCAGCTAACAGCTTTGTAACCTGACAGGCAGGAGAGAATCCCTAAAAATAATGTGACTATCATATTTCATCAAAATAAGCAAGTGGAGAAAGGAGAGACACTTTCTTATTCAGGGATCACACCTTTTATTGAACACTAGAGAATCCACGCAAGTGAGAGCCTTTGGAATGAGCTTTCATTTCTTCCTCTGCTTATGGAACCACTTTGTCTACGGGTTGTCACTGCCCTCCCTAATTACAGCCTCCTCCCCTGGGCTGTATCGCTTTTTCGGCAAGTGTGAAATATTGCCTTGGAACCTATCGTCTCACGATTCACCTTGGGTCTAGCCTGGAGGATTGTGCAATTTCTGCGGTCTGCTCCAGTGCAAACAGGAAAAAGAATCCGAGCCTCAGTTTTTACAATGTGCAGCTTGCGTACAGGAAACGGACCGACTCGGCAGCATCTCTGGGATGTTTATTGCTCTTCACTCTCGCCAGCAAGGCCCAGGCCATTAACTCTGCTGGTGGAGGGCTCAGAGCCATCAGCGTTTGCAGGGCCTCTGGTGGCCCGTCATCCTGCTGGAGGTCAGCTGGAAAAGGCCTGGAGAAGTTCTCAGGCACTGCTTGGGGAAGACGGGAAGGTTTCTTCCTCTTCCAGAGAGGCAATGTGAACAAGTGCAATGTTCCCCCTTGCCCAACCCCCAAAAGAAACAGCTCCAAGTTACAAGCCCAATCCATTCACTTGTTTTCAATAGCAATCCAGAGTCAAGTGGTAATGTGACAGCCAGCTGCAGAACAGTTGAGACCATCTGTGAATTCATCTCTGCCCAAGGCACCCACTTTCCTCACCTACCTGCTACATTTTCCACCCAGCTCAGCTGCTCTATGCTACTTTGGTTTTGGCACCTTCTGGGGATGAAGTTTCTCTCTCTGGAACAGAGACAGATCCTTGGGGCACTGGGTTGAAATCTTTAGTCTTTTTGTTAATTCATCCCATTTATACTCAAACGGGATGAAACCCCATCCCATGGGCAGTTGTGTTTCTACAGTCATTAATACTGTACAAATCAATCCTACAGCTCACTAGTGAGTAGTTCATGCCAGCTAAAACAGACAAGCTCTAAAAAAGTCTTTCTCCCACACTTTTCTTGCTCTCCAAATCCATCAAGGAATAATTCCTTTTTCTGAATGAATTTGAAACTCCATTGACATGTGGGGGTTTTTTCTCAGTTAACTTTACTCAGAGGAGGAAATGGCCTAGTCCTTGCTATATACTGAAGGCAAGGAATTTGCATTCTCTTCTCTAATCTTTCACACCATGAAGATAGATGCAGAGATGTGGCACTGATATTTTGGGATTTTCCCTTTCAGCTTTCTAGACTCTGTTCCCTGTCACTAGGTTGCTGAGCTAGGTCACTCCTTCTGGGTAAGTCACTCTCTCCCTCTCTAGACCTTGGTTTCTCTACCGTTTATAAACTACATTGAGGTTCCTGGGTGAGAAGGAAGACCCAGAGAAGACAATATTAGTAGCACCACTACTACCAGGTATAAGCTTAGATTCAAGAGATTCTAAACCTTGCCTTGGTTAAGACAACCTTTGTGGCTTGAAGTTTCCACCTATGTGTTCTTTTGACTCCTTAGCAACACTGGCAGTTCAAGAGTGTAATTCAGTCCTGAGGAGCAGAGTAGGCCACCACAGATATTTGTGGAAAGTGAGTGTTCCTCTGTGCAGCAGCAGATGTGCTCCTGCCTGAGGGCAGGACCTAAAGTCCAGGCACCACTGCCCCAGGGCTTTAGGTCACACAGCAAAACTGCATGTCAGGAGAGGCAATGAGCCCCAGGAAGTTTAAGACATGCAGACCCTTTCCTCAAATGTGCACAGGAAGACCTACAGGAATGCATGCATGCAATGGAAGTGTCAAGCTATGTCAATGCTTGAAATGCAGGATTATGCAGGAAATAGAGCAATTGCTAGAACAGCAGTGAGCTCTGCTGAAGGCCAATAAAAGGGCAAGGTTTAGTATGTGGTTGGCTTGGCTGTGGACTGCTTCATGTCACTGAGCAAATATCTTCTCTAAATCACAGTGTTGACTCAAGAAATTAACTCAACAGATTGTCTTTGCTTCGCAACGCCTCCTGCCCCTGATTTATGTATTGGATGACCAGAAGCAGCTGAATAGTAGCTGTGCATTTACTAGCACAAGGTATGAAATGCTGCAGTGCAAGCTTACCTGGGATTTTCCACTGGGATACATGAATATCAAAACTTTCTGTGGAAGAATGTTATTTTAAAAGTAGGGAAAAAAATCAAACTGGGTTTCAGTTGCTTCAACTCCAGCCCAAATCTATCGTCTTTTATCTGATCTCAAAGTGCTTTATTTCTAAACCTGTCCAACAAAACAGAAATTCACATTTTTTTACGGTGTTTCTTTATGGTACTTTGCAGATCAGGTGCCCATGTTCCCTCTTAGGGATCCTAGAAAACTACACATCCCACAAGGGAAGCCAATGTTGGAGCTTTTTTTGGGGACTTGGTGCCACTCCTATTTGGGTAGTTTCATGGGAGATGTAGTCAATCTGGTTACTAGCCCACAAAAGAAAACACAGGCTGGGACAACAACTCCCAGAAGGCAACACAGTGCTGAAGCATGAAACTCGGTGCTGAAATGACCTCAGAGGAAGGAATCCTCTGCAGGCTGTCTCAGGGATGAAGTGCTTCCATTATTTACATGTTAAATGTCAAAACAAGATGTTTTGACATTTACTACTAATAAAAAAAGCTTTTGACATTTTCTGAAGATTATAAATTATGGAATTTTTTTCTCTTTTTCTTTAACCTCATGTTTTGGAACCTAAAGCAAATTTTTAAATGTCAGATTTTCCCGTGGGATAGAGATTCAGAATTTTTTCTCAGTTGTAGTTGTGATGTGGAATTACCTCTGATAGCCAAGGGACTGCAGTCCAAACATTGAAACACACTGCAGGCTCAGGCAGAGAAGGAGAATTTCCTCCCTTTGTTCTGTATTTTGAAACAGCACTCTTTTTTAATTCCATTCCTCCATTATCTGATACAGTTTTGCAAAGTAGGCAATTCCATCTAATAGCTTTCTTCTTTACTACAGAGCAATCCCCTTGATACTTAACCCTGCCTAAATCATGAGTGTAAATGTCTTAGGGAAGAAAACATATCTTGGGCCCCCGATTGGGACCAGTTGATGATATTTCTTCCACAGTTCAGTCTGAGGTTGTGACCACCCTATGGCCATCCCCCGGTTAGCCAACAAAGATCTAGGTTCTGAAGGTTGCCAGCATTTTTCCTGGCTATCTCACATCCCACCCCAATAAAAGACCAGAGGTTGAGCCCCAGCATCTGCACTGTCAGCAGAAAGTGCATTCCACCTGGGAAAAAATGAAAAGCAATGAAAATCTCCTGACTATTGCACAGTAACCAAGACATGAGAGACACATATCTTTATCCAAAGAGTCTGCTAATACAGTCAGGTGTCAAGTCCCTGTTAAACAAGATTTGGATTTGATACCAGAGGCCCAAAGGAGCCTCTATCTGACTAAGCTTTGTGCTTTCAAGAAGAGGAGGGTAGATGGGGGAGCAGAGCGTGTTGGTGGGACAACTTAATAAAGAGGCTATGAATAAAACGTGGAAAGTATGTTCCTTTGTGCTAGCAAGCCAAGGCACTAAGCTGACTGCCTTTGACTTGGCAGTTTAAGGAAGCCATGTCTGAGCCTTGTGATCCAGACCTGTGAGGGACCATTCAAGTTTATTTGTGTGCCTTTGCAAACAGTCTGTTCCTCCAAGATGTGCCACACGAAGGGTCAATGCACTTATTTACGGTGTTAGCATTGAACGTGAAATAAGACAGGCCACTCGCACCCACAACAAAAAGCTCTTGATCCTGATCACTGGTTTCTCTGGTGATGCTGACCAGTGGCAGCTGCTCTAGGATAAGTGCAAGAAACCCCATGAGCAAAAGCCATAGGTTATGGGGACACTTTTGATAGTCAGAATGGTTTGTATCCTACAGCTGTAGGATGCATTTCATTTTTTGTTTAGAATTCGCTGTTGTAATCCCGGATGCTCGAGCTGTTACTGAACGTGACAAAACTTTGGTTGACAATCATATGTCTGTGGCAGTGAGGTACACAGAGTCCTGTTCTGCAGAATACATATCCTAAACATATACCCAAAATAAATCTGGCAAGGCATATATAGCCTAAAGAAAAAAATGAGTAAAGTAATGCAGGTCTGATGGCATGCCAAAGAGCGAGCGGGAACTCATCAGAAAGGGTGAGTAGAGGCACAAGAGTTGCCACCATCTTCCCTTAGAGAAGAACAGTGGCTGCAAACAAGAATCTGACATGATCTTGCCGACTACTTGATAATTTACTAGTGTTGGCTACAGAGCACATTCCTTGCAGGGTGTAAGCAGGAAAGGATGTTCTGGACTTCAGTAGACTGTCAGAAACTCCAGAACAGCTTTGCCTACCCAGGAGCATGCAGCATAGTACATTTGAATTAACCAGTGGGGTGAATTTAAAGCTAATGTTTAAACTGCATTGAACCCCTGGCTAGACTATCTCATTTGGAATTAATGTGGCTTCAGTCTCATTTACCTTAATTCACTTTGGGAGTGACGTTGATGACTTAGATCTTAGAAAAAAAGTGTCTGTAAGATGGTATTTAATAACCTTCCGGACAAATGGACCTGTCCAAGTTATTTTGAGTTAAATAATCTGCTTGAAAAAAAACTAATTCAGATTCCGCTTTTTTTTTGTTGAATGTCTCTTTGCAAATAAATCTTTACAGATAATGGTTTTCTCATCCTGTGAAGATTTCTGAGACTTCAGAATTTTTTCATGTCCTACCACAGGATAAACCCAAACTCTTTAGTAGTGGTTTTGGTTCACTTAGTTGGGATTTTTGGGGGTTTTGCTCTCTCTTCTCTTCCTCACCCTGAACAAACAACAAAATCTCTGCAAAAGAGTCAGATGACTAAGCAAAGAGATAACTGGGGAGGGAGCCATTACTCCCATGAAGTCAACACAGGCTTAAGATGATCTTTCAAGTTTTTATGGTTTTGAGTGAGGTGGTAAAACCCCAAAACATCATCCTCCTAGTCTGAGACCTAGTCATACTTATCCAAGACATCTATCCTCTATACCAACAGCTGCTCTGACCTGAAAGCATGTACATTTGATCAGAAATTCCATCATCAAGCTGGGAAAGCCATCTTTATTGAATGTTTTGGTTTGTTTCTTTTTACAGTGATCCTTTCTTGTAAATAGATGTGTGTGGGGAAGGTTGGAACAGCAATATTTTCTAACGACAACACTTCAGTCAATGATCCTCTGTGTCTGCAAGCTACTATTTCCTGGTCTGTGACCTTTGCATGCTGCTGCTGCCTATCTCAAGGGCTGTGCTTACATGTCTGTTTTTTTCATCCCCTCTTGTTACACAGCCTAAACAATCCCACTCTCTGGGAAGTTTAGAAATTGAAGGGGCTCTACTGTCACACTCTTCAACTGACTTGGACCCAATGGAAGAATGTAACTAAAGTCCAAGGAGACCCAAGATAAGGAACTAAGTAATGTTGAGTGAGTCTAGACAAAGGTCATCTGAATCCTTAGGCTTGTTTAAGTTTGTTAGGCTTAGGACTTCAAGAATCTCATTCCTAAATTGCCACTGATTTCTTCAGGACTGATGCACCCAAACGACTTTGGAGAATTTATTTCTGACAGCAAGGTTATTCCTGTCAAGACCCATGTAGCCCAAAGAGCTGAATGCCAAAGCTTAGCATGAGTTTTAGGCCATAAATGGAGTTCAGTAATTAAACTTATTTTGCTAACTACAGTGATGAAGTAAAAGAACTTGTGAGCATTTAAATTCAAAACTTTAGTCTGAGAGTAACAGTAGCAAAAAGAACATATCCAGTAAAATTCATGGCACCTTATGCCAAGCGGTTGATGTAGCTTGGTGACTGACAGTGTAGAAACTCAGATTCTCTTCGCAGTGTTTGTTAGGAAGCAAAGGTGAAAGCATGTGTGTCTAAGTGGCTTCTCAATGAAGATGACCGAGGAGACCAGCTTGCCAAAGTCACTTGTTGCCAAAGCCAATAGCCCGAGGTCAGATGAGGACAGCAGGACAGCTCCTTGAGTTTGTGATTTTGGGTTATTTGGATTCATATCTTGAGGAAGGAGCATTACTGCAGCCTTACTGCTTTGAACCAGTGGGTCTTTGTCAACAGGATTGAGAAATAACTAATCATTGTTCTGAAACTAGTGACAGAGCTACAAGTGGTCCCAGTAAAAGAAATCAGTCAAAGTTAATCAGCTAACACTTCTCCTTGTTTTGAGGAAGGTAACAATGCCTTATATTCCCCAACAGTATTGATCAGAGCTCTGACTTTTCATGGAGAGGAGGAGTTTGCAGAACAATGTGAATTTAACACGACACTTTAATGCTGTTGCTCTGATCAAGTCCAGCTGCAGCTTCCCCAAGGAGTAACACCTGTGTGGTGTATCTTTACATAGTACCCCTTCATACCATGGGATAAAACCCCTTCTACATCCTGAGCTTCAGGATGGATTAAAAAAAAAAAAGAAAATAAAAAAAAATAACCCAAACAAAAAACCAAGACAACTGTGCAAAGGTGTCTTAACCAAAAACACCTACATCCATGGTGAGAGGTTCACCCAGCCAAGAACTTTTCAGGTCTGCGAACACATTGACATTATGACACCTTGCACCATGTTCTCACTCGGTCATCTTCTATATTAGCCTATGACTGCATCCAGCTGTGCAGTTTTCTATGATTTTTCACTAGAAGAGGAGTCTTGGGGTCACTGAAAATTCAACCAGAATAGCGCATGAGAGTGCCTGTACTTGTGGGGGGAATCCAAAGGCTCCCAGCATGGGTTAGGAAAGGGGGAGCTTGTTTGAATAGCTGGGGCAATTGCTTATTCAATGCATTCCTCTGTGTCTACGGACAGTTTGCAGTGTGCTCTAAGACTCTTAGTAAACTTTATGAGGAAGCAGGAATAGAAACAAGACTGAATTCCCAAGTAGGTCAGGGAGGGTAAAATTTCAGTCTGCCTACATTATTGGAGAATATGTGAAGGGACAGGACAATATTCATGAGACAGAATTGGTAAATTAAGAGCCAAATTAACAACATAAAGTTTGGGATTTTTTTTTTTCTTTTCTTTTCTTTCTTTCTTTTTTTTTTTTAGGAGCATTTGGAGCCAAACTTCTATGAAGGACTACAGAGAATTAGCCTTGCAATTCCTGCTAACAGGAGTCTGGAGACCCTTCATATGTACTCTCATCTTCTCTCCCCGGTCTCCGCTGAAAACTTACCCTCTGAGGGTTATCTGAATGCTGCTAACAGGAAGGCAGCTAAACATTTGTCTTGCAGCAAGGACAGAAAGAAAAATGAACCAGAGTTTTTCTTCTCCTTCCCATAAAACTTGAGCATTCATACTCAGAGTGAATGCAGACAGCCCTGGGACTTGTAGAAAAGACTAGCAACTGGCTGTAAGCACCATAACTTAGAGCACATTCCACACTAAAATGAGGAGAACTTGGGAATAACAGAAATAGAATAATAGAAAGTGCCTCATCAAGCAAATTCCCAGCACCCAGCTCAGGGAGAGGTGAAAAGTAAAGACAATTAATTGAAGAGGATGGATTGAGAGCTCTGTGGCCAGATGAGGGAAGAGAAAACATAAGGGGAGAATGGGAGTGTGCAAAAGTAGTTGATGCCTTCCAGTAAATCTTGCAACGTTTGCTCATCAGGAGCAGTCCTGTTCTACACAGACTGCTGTTGTCTGTAACCTCCCCCATTTTCTTGATGCTTCCTGCTAGGGATGCTCGCTGAATGAGCTCTTTTGTTTTCCATTGGCTTATGCTCAGGGAGGAAAGCAAACATATCTTCCTTATATTCAGTTATTGGGGAAGGAAAAAGAGAGGAGTATTTTGAGCTTTAAGGCAAAAGTAGCACATTTAGTATCCTAAGTGGCCCAGATAAAACCCTCCTGAGTGTAAAATACTTGGCCAGGTTTTCTTATATCTCAGGTGTTTGCCTGTTCTGTATCTAACTCTCTGTGTGCCTCTGCAAGCACAACTGAGTGGCCTTCGGAGTGCAGTCATGACTCTTAACCCTCTGCAACTTGAGCTCATGGAAATTGAAACACATTGTCTGAAAATCTGGTACTTTCAGATCAGCTGTGGCTTCTTGGGAGCCCATAGAGCACACAACATTAGGGCATCAGATCCAAACTTCTCTGAACTACTAGTAGGAAAGTTTGGATTCAAGGCTGTGGAAGAGAGACTGTACCTTATAAAGAGTACGTACTTAAAGATCTCAAAGGCATCAGTGTCTTATGGGTCATCATTCACTTTCCCATATGCCGCTGAGTTTGGAGAAGAGGGAAATTATTCCCAGATTCTGTGGAAACTTTGCTATGAATCTGACAAAAGATGCTCAGATTCTGCCTAATCATATAATACATTTTCCAAAATTCTTCTCACAGTTTTTATAACTGTTCACCAAAATCTAATTCTGTCTTTGCTTTTTACTGTCCTGTGAGTGTATATTAACCTGAAGAGCTTAAATCCAATAGCCTCTGCTAGGGATTCCCTCTAATAATTACACAGTCCTACAAAGGAGACTATCCATTCCTGCTGAATGAGTTCCCAGCATTGTCTGTTGGTACTTTCTTTACCAGAAAAATCACTGCAACTTGTTTAACAAGAGAAAGAACAAGAGCTCCTTTTCGAACTCCCTTATTTGCTAAATCAGAGCAATTAAAGATGTGTCCATATAGCCTGCTTGTGCCCTCTCCTTTCATAAATGAAAATACTTTAAGCCAGGTTTCTGTAGGAAAGTTTCAATACAGACTTTTGCACCCTGCAGTCAGAGACCACGCAAACAAATAAGATCTCTCAGTTTATCATCACCTCCAGCTAAAATTACAATGGCTGAGTTATTTCCCATTTACTCAAAGGCAAAGTTAGTTGGAAAGATGAAAAGAGTTTATTTTTGTCTTTTGCTTTTTCAAAGAATAAATCTTCATTGAGGGGGTGGAAATTCCTTCTAGCTCTTGGTTCAGAAGACACAAGGGGGAAAAAAAACCACCTTGTCTATTTTTATTTTGAAATAATTAATGTGGTTTAATTGGTCACTTCACAGGAATGCTTTGGCTTGTTTGGTGCTGATGAAATTGTGGTGAGGTTAAAGAAAAGAGGAGGTTCGGCGCTTTACACAAATTGTCCAGTTTCTAAGGCATGTGGTGCTGTTATAAAAATGAAATATGTCCATCACGCATCACACATGGTGTGACCCAGTTTCACTGTTGTGAGTCCACATGCTATAAACCAGACACATGAATGGTCCTGAAAGCTGATTAAGCACCATTTGGTGAGCCCAAATCCAACGAAAAAAACAGTGACCTTGTCAGAGGAGGAGCTGGACATATATCCTGTTGCCATTTTTCAGCTTACTTTGAGAAAGCGCTAGTCCTGGGGATTTCATCGGGCGGAAAGAGGACACAGCATTGCATAAACCTGTGAAAATGCATCTTTTTGTGTCGTTTATAGCTTGAGTGCAGCATCACGAGACAGAGCCAAGTCATTGAAGAGTAAAGGAAAACACAGGAAAGGTGTATCTAGCACAGCCAGGATGCAAGATAGTGGGGCTGCCAGACTGGTGTCCAGATGTGAGAAGTAAGCCTTCTTCTCATAGGGGTGTGATGCAGCTGTGCACCATTAGGCTTGCCTGTGAATGCATGCCCAAAGCCAGGAACACTTATAACCCAGAAGCAGAGTCTGGTGGTTGAACACCTCCAGATGGATCATTTAAGTAAATTCCTTCCAGTTGAGACTTGACCTGGGCCAGGTTTTAAACACTTTCTTGCGTAAGCACAGTTTGCAAGCATAAATGTGTGTTTGGGGCATACTGTGTTGGATGCATATGCGCTCTGCTTGAACACGTGGGACTTTTCAGGGCAAGACCTTTTAATTGCTGTATTTCCTTCTAATGGATCTGTTGCTTCCCAAGTAGCATTTGCTGTCTGTCCTACAAACTCATGGCCAGAGTCCTGTTCTGAAACAATGTGCTTGTTGCAGGGCTAGAATTTCTTCTCAGACAACAAGCCAACAAAGTCCTGAGTGCTTTTTAGACCATGCACCATTTTGTACCAGAAGGTGACTGATGCCATGAGGTGATTTAGTCAGCTGGAAAGCGGAAATAAGTGCAATTTGAAGCTTGTCTGTAAGGAAGCCAAGTGGGTGAAAAGGAGAACATTGTCCTCCTGGTTGCTCTCTCAGCTTCTGCACAGGAGCAGTGCAGATATAGCCAAAACAGGATGGGGGGCAGTCTGAAACTGAAAGCTGCCCACCACCCAGAGTGGAATGAGAAGCTATTTAAGATTCCAGGACGGGGTATCTGCAGCCACATCAGCACCAAGAGAAGCTGAATCAGACCTTCAACCCATCACCTGGCAGTCCTAATGGAAACCTGAGGGAATTAGCACTTAACATGCTCTTCAGAGTCATTTCAGGCTGTTATTCCTGATTCCAGCATCTTTTTCTTTAGTTCATCTTTTCCTTTACAGTATCATCAATAAGAATCTAGTCACGGCAGTATCCTTTTGTCCAGCTAGGATATCCTGAGAGGCATCCACTGTTTAAGTTGGTAGTAAATTGCTGTGATATTCAAAGGTAATTTTTCATCGGTAATGTCTTTTTTCCTCATCTTTATGTCTCACTTTTTTACCATAAGTATTTCCAAGCCTCTCTGTAATCACATGAGACTCGTTTATATATCTTGGGTTTGGGTAGATATGGTGGATTTGCCTTCAAAAACTTCCTATTTTTCAGACAAGCCAAGACTGCACACCAAATTTCACAAGGGTGCTTCTGGGTTCTGAGTAAAATCTGCTCTTCGACACTTTCTAATTCCGCAGTTCGTTTGTGTTTTAGTGTAGGAGGGACAAGAAAATAAAGACCCAATCAACAAACAAAAATACACACCCCATCTCCAAAAACCTCCCCAATGGTATTTCTGGAGATGAATAGCATCCAGTCCTCTGGTCCTCTAGTCTCTGTCTAAAACAGCAGTAGGCTCACACACAGTTGTCAGCTTTACTTTGCTGCAGTGACAGCTCAGGGATTTTATGTGGCATCATATTTCTGATAGCTGGTTCCTGGAGAGTGGACCTGAGCTCCTGAGAGAAATTACTGGACTGTGTGTTTGCTGTGCTGCAGACACTGTCTGCATGGGAGTGATCCAGATGTGCATCTGCACTCAGACTCCCTGCTCCACAGGCAGTTGTCTCCCTGGTTTCAGAAGATGAAAGCTCTATGGCTCCAAGACGACCACACTCTATATACATACAAACTAAGAGCTTTTTGCCTTTTTTTGCAGGAAGGTGTTACCAACTCCTCAGCATGGCTTACATGCAGAGTCCCGCATCGCCGACACCATGCCCACCTGCCACAGACCGGCCATCCAACATCAGCCCTGTGGCATGCCCAGCATTGGCTTCACACACAGGCATGCCCAGCCAGCCACCTGCTAGAGGTGCTCAAAATCTAACTTGGTGTGCATCCATCTCTGAAGGGCTAGGAAGGCAAATAACCATGCTGGCTCAGCTGACGAGTGGTAGCTCTGTTATATGAGTACAGCACCATTTTGCAAAAGTGTTGTAGAACAAGAGCTTTCATCCACGGGATCCTTTCAGGACCGTCTTGGACTTAGACTAGTTTTATGCATATGCTATGAACGGAACCCTTCCCTGTTCCAAAAACCGCCTGCTTTCATGCTGCCGTGGTAAAAAAGAATTGTTTTCTTCCTGCAGCCTGATTCAATTTTAAACCGAATTTTTATAGCTCCTATCTGTATAGGCTTCCAGTAAGACTGTTCTCATCTGAGCAAAAATTGGTTTGAGGAAGTTTACCGCAAACCCTTAAATACTTTGATATGACAGTATCCATTGCACTGACAAAGTCAAGGTTAAAAATAGAGTTTACAGGCTTAAGTTTGGCATTAGAGTTGACTGCAATATTGCAAAACGATTTAAAGTCAGCAAAATAATGTTTAACATGTCCCGGATCCCAGATCTCCTTGGAGGAGCAAGGAAAAAAAAAAAAGAAAGGAAAAAAAAGAAGAAGAAGAAAAAGCTAAACAACCACAACATCAGGTCAGATGGTAATTTACTGCTGCCAAGCCTCCTCCATACAAAATTTTTGCAGATGCTTCCTGGTCATTGACAGTCTAAACAAGCAGTGAAACATTTACAGCTGTAAGCCTGCATGCCTATTCAAAACAGCCTTCTGGAAGGGAAGGTATGTGGTTTCAGAGAGGACTTTGATGAAGTTAGGATCCTGTGGCAGGATCAGGGCAAACCTGGAGGGAAAAGTTTTGATGAGGAGACTCATGGGTCTCTTGTGTCTTCCTGCAAGGGAGAGTCAGAGTATTTTATTGACACCTTGCTGATCCTATTTGCACTGTTGTTTATAGAGGTTGTAGGGGACTCCCATCAGCAGGACAGGGGGAAAGAAGGATTTTATTTCCCATTATTTGTACCCCAAATTATGTCTCTCGACCCATTTTTCTCCTGGTGTTTTGGGGCTGAGCTGTAATTACAGAGGGATGTGGGGCAAGCATCCTGCTGCTGCTGGAGGTAGTGAGAGCTTCCCCTGGAGCACCGCAGGTGCGAGCTACTCATGCCATCCAGATTACTCCCTTTGCCAGATTTGGAATTGTGAAAGAATTACTTTTTTCCCCATTGCTCAGATCTGGCATGGATTATTTTAGAGAGATTTTGGTTTTCTCTATGAAGTAGGGGTATAACGTGCTCTTCAGGACTCCCATCCTAATCAACTCCTCCCTGACAGTGAAGGAGCCAGGAGCACACTCTGTGCCAGCTCTCACCCTGTGTTCATGACGGTCCTTGTACCCTTTCAGCATTCTACAACAGGTCTGAAGCTTCAAAAGGGCACATGTGGATGGGAGACAAGCAGCAATCCTGAGGGTGCTTTTTGACTACCGGTTTCTACATGGTGGCTTGAGACTATACAGATGGGGAGGGAGGTTGCCACCCAGGGTGCTTTCTTCTGTCCACAGTGTGTCGTAGTTTGGGATGACCGGTATCATGCCATCACTGAAAAGCCTAAGCAAAAATCAGGATGATGATATGCTTGAAACTCGGTGATGGTATTAGAAGCTGACTTAGGAGTGCCGGCCACTTGCAAGGCTTCCCAGTGTCTCCTGTTACAACACTTGCTACTTTCAGTTGTTTATGATTTTGCCAAAGCTGAATGTTTGGGTTCGGGTTTTGCATGCTGGATGTATGCCTTTGGGCTGAATTGCTTTTTGCTGTTCATTTTCCACCTTCCAAACACCTTTCTCATCTAAGTTGACCTGACAAATATCTACAGGAAGAAAAGTCATACAGTCCCCATTTTCCAGGTCTAGGTCTGAGCAATACTGAGAAAAGTCTGTGAATAAGCATTGCTCCACAGAAGGAATGAAAGCACTTGGAAAAGGTCAGGAAGGAAGTTCTTGGAGGAGCCAAGAATTGCAATCAAATTTCTCAAGCCTACGAACTGTGTCTTAACTCTCAGGCTATTTGTTCTTCTTCACCACTCTTATAGGATTCAGGATTTAAAGGGTAGGATGGGACTGGTTTTCAGAGGAGTCAGAAGCTCTTGGTCAGTTGGATTAGGGGATCTTTATTCTACGAATAGTTTCCCTTGCAGGACTTCTGTCGGAAATGCCCCACACCACTGTGTTTCTGTACACTAGCCCTGTTCTTATTTGCTGCCCTACAGGCATCTGTGGTAACTACTCTCCCTGCTGAATTTCTCAGGGGTGAGTCCAGAGCCTGCCCAAACAAGAAAAAAAATAATAAAACCACTTTCACAGGAAAGAGTGACTTGGCAGCAGGTAGGAGACAAAACCAGAAAAAGGATGGTGGAGTGCGGATAGCAGAGCAGAGCCCCCACACAGCACCTAACCTCTCCATGAAGAGGTCCAAGGTGTCTGTCAGTACTGCCCAATGGTGTTTAGTCTGGGTCAGGAAAACTGATAAGACAAACCCCATGGTTGCCCTGCTTTCTTCTCCTCACTGCTCTGGGGATGGCCAGCTTGGACCTGCCCTTGCAGTTCTTGAAGGAAGGATCCTGTGGCTCCCTTGGAACGGAGAAGAGGAAAAAAACATATCCAGAACCTCAGTGGAAGGTCTCAGGGAACTTCATATGACCTACAAAAACTTTTTTGTGGTACAACTGGGGCCTCAACCACCTGCACATCCAGGTGAAGGGCTACGGGTATGGCAAACCAACTGGTGGAAAGAGGTCCCAAAACCTTGGGAGTTTCAGAAGAGATCTCTCAATGTATGAGGAAAATGCTCCGAGTTGAAAGGTTTTTCACATGGGAAAGTTAAGCAAAGCTGACTGCTTTCTCTCCCAAACACACAAGTGGTTTGGTTTAGTTTAAAAATCTGTAAGGACTCATCATTCTCTGAAACCAAAGCAGAAGTTCCTCTAGAAGATGATTCAGAACAACAGTGTAATTTTTTGTGCTCTGAATCACCAGTTTCCCCACTCATCTGGCAGAGATGAAAGTAACCAGACAGATAAGTTACACGTCTGTAGCTGGATCCTGGGATGTAAATGCTCCACATAGGTCATGTAGGTCCTGTTCTAATACACTTCTCACCAGACTGTGCTCTTCTTGAGGCTATAGTGCCTTTCTCCTTCCTGCTCTCAAAAGTGATTTTAATTCACACACAGGTGAAGGGTAGAGGCAGGCAGCCAGCTCATTTGTTTCAGACACATTAAATCAACCATTTTCCTAAGGTCGTCTCATCATTATTATGGTCAGGAAGCCTTGAGGACACAAGGTCCATTGCACAAGGATACCTTAGTCTGTACACCACTGCACAAAGCAAGGAGGCTTTGGAGGGAACAAGGGCTTGCCCTTAAGAAACCAGTGAAGATGACTATCTTATACAAGTTGCAGTCTCTGGTTTGTGTGTTTTGCCTGGTACACCAGGTCTGAGGGGTTGTTGGATACAGCTCCCTGTGACCTACTGCTTGATGTAGAATCAGCAGCCATAGGGAAAGCTTCAGCCTACCTCCTAGTCAGAATCATCCAGCGCAAACTCTGCTGCCAGTGAAGGAGACATCCTGCTCCAGCCACACGATAATTAAGACTGGAAAGCTCAGCCAACCGAAACTGAACTGCTTTTATACTTCCACTAGTTTTCAGTCAGATCAGTTCCCTGTCCCCATTCATCATGAGACCACAGGGATGCCACTGCTGCCATAAGAGCAGAGAAGGGAATGGGAGAAATGTGGCGTAAGTAGATTTACCCCTGCAGATCAATGCTGGCTTTGCTCACCCTGACTCAGGGTAGTAGCCACAGACAGACACATCTGTGTGACGTGCTCTGGCTCCAGAACAATATACTTCTGTGAAATTTCCTTATTTTGAAAATACACCAATGACCTCTAGTTCAAATTTAAAGTAATACATAAATCACAGCAGATTTTGGCTTAAAATACAATGCCTTACCAAAAAAAAAAATAAAATATATATATATGTATGTATGTTCACTAATCCAGCCAAGAACTGTAATAAACTGTCAACATCAGTCTTATTCACTTCATTTTAGGGTCTTGCTAGTCCTTACAGAAAGGTTCTTCAGCTGTGATCTCCAGGCTGGTGGTCTGTGGAGATTTTTCTGTTCCTGTGATTCTGTTTTTTCTATCTGAATCTGATAAACCTCATTAAAAGAAGTCAGTACCCTATGGGATGAAATGTCAGGCCTGTCTTCGTGAAATATTGTGCTCTGAATCGACCCAACACAAGCCAGCTCCATGTGGGAAGTAATGCAGTCATTTTAGTGTGTTGCTGAGCCCAGCTAATAAGCGCTTTTGAGAAGTAGGTTATATTAGTTGTCACTCAGCACCTTGTGATTGCATTTCCATGGCTGCTGGACCAGCTTAGAGTGTGGGCAAAACATGTCCTGCCTGCTTGCAGAAGGCTGTGTGGATCTATGCGTATGTATATCTAATCACATAAATGAATTCCCTAGGTGACGCGAAAATCCTTGTGCAGAGTACAGGAAGGATATAAGAAGCTATATCATCCTTGCTTCCAGAAGTGCTGGGGTCACTTTGAATAGAAATCTGAACATGAGAAATTTGCCTGAGGAAAGGCAAGGAGAAGTCAGCATATTTCAGAGCGACACAACTAATATAAAACAGCAGGAAAGCCATAAAGATTTACAGACAGGGTGTCCTCTGTTCCCAGGTAAAGGAAAACAAGTATTTCCACAAGAAGAGGAGGAGGCAGGGAAAAAGTATAATTCTTGCTGTAAATTTCACTTAAATTAGGAGTGCAATATAGAAACAGCACATGTGGCCCCTCAGCTTGGTTTCCACAGTCCCATACCTTGTTGTTTGGTTTTGGTGGGGTCTTTTTCCTAAGATGCTGCTCTCTCCTGAGCCATCCATGCCCTAATCACCCCCGTGTCACGGTGTTTGCTGTCACCATCAGTACTTACCATGCCACATATTTGTGCCTGCTTCCTGCGCCGTGCGCCAAGCCTGCCTTGGTTTTGCTGCTACACAGTTTCAGCCTTCACTCAGCTACGCCAGCTTTTGCCAGTACAACTTGTCATCAGTTCTAAGATCAGTTCCTCGCCAACATCCCGTTCACAAGTCATCAGGCAGCCATGGGCTCTGAGCTAAATCCAACCCTACAAAAGGAAGGGCTTAGCAGCGCTGTAAAAACTAAAGAGGTGCCTTTGTTTGTGTTCATCACCTCACAGGTGACACTCTACTGAGACCAGCAGTTCCTGGTCTGAGGCTTGTGCCCGTCATGAGCACTACGTGGCAGGCAGATCTAGTCCAGGAGGCTATCAGCATTGAGTGAAAAGTCCACACTGGCAGTTGCTGTTGCAAGAGACAACTTTTTGTTCAGGTTTTTTCTTACAGCAGGCTGTGTCCACCCAGTGATATTTCATTTATCAGTTCTGTCTTGGGAACGTTTCAGACAGATGCGGTTGGCTGCCAAAGAAGACACCCTTGCCAAGGTCTCCATCCCAGCAGACTTGACTTCAACGTGAACTGCATGTTTTGTTTGCCATTCCCACTGACAAGGGGTTGTGGCCACCCCAAGCTGATCTCTGACTTGCAGGAGCAGGGGAGGGTGGACAGAGAGGAGGCGGTGACAGTGAAAAGATAAAGCACAAGTTTGGGTCATGCCCGTCAGGCTCTCTAGCATGCAGCTTACCGGCTGAGGAAGCCTACGGTGATATTTTCTTCCTGCTTGTTCCTACAGGAGAATGTCTTGGTCAGACTGGGCATTCATATGACCACACAGCACTGAGGAGTTTCAAGTACTTTGAGATAGAAAACAGGCTTTACCTCCAGAACACTCCTTTTGGGGTAGAGGGAAACATTCATTTCACCACACAGAGGAGAAACCAAGGACTGCCCCACTGATATTTTGGATACAGACTGGGAGATAAAGTAAGATCTCTCAAGGTGCTGGTCTTCCATCAACTCCAGGACCTACAATCCACATGTCTCCCCTGGTCAGGAGAGAGGTGTCCAACCCCAGCTACTATATGCACAGTTCTGGCGGGGTGCAAATTCCTAATACCATCACCTCTCAGGTATGGCTGAAACAAGTACCCAGACTCATGGACAGCCAGTGGGAGTAACAGAGCAGCCATTCCTGTCTCCTTCTCTTTCCTCCCTCAGCTGAACCCATGAAGGATTTCCATCTCTTCTGCAGCTTATTTGTGAGATCCACTACCAGTGGTGTGCATAGTTCTTCCTAGCACAGAGATGTGACTTTTACTCCTTACAGCTGAATCAAAGCTCAGATGTGACATCAGCCTTAAAGATGAGGCATCTATTCTCAGAGCTAAGGACTCAAGACTTTGGCTGTGTGCCCCTCTGGAGGCAGTCCCCACAGATGACCTCCTGCCATCCGCCAGCTGGTGAAAACTCACCAAGCTCTGCACTCAGATGCTGTGCAAGGTTTTGTCATGCAGGTCCGTGCATGCCTGCCCTGTGCAGGCCTTTCCAGATGAACCTGCAGGGTGGACAAGCAGGTCTGACCTTCTGAGTGACCCAGTGCTCACATTTGGCAATGCGTTGTGCCACTTGCTGATGTGCCATTGACCAAGTCACCTTAATTTCATCTGGAGGATGAAGAGCAAACAACTCCCTAGCTTCCAGTTTGCTTGGGAATCACATACACCTGGAAAACTGTGACTTGAAAACTGCAGCAATCTCAACAAAACACAAGGCCCCAGAAACCTGAAGTAGATGGGCCCTGGTGAACCAGTCATCTTTGTTCTCCACAGAAGGGGGTGGCCTTTTACTGCTGGCCTATAAGCACCAGTCCTCCACGATGCATGGGGGTCGTTTCTTCTGTGTGTGGTTGTCTGTCACTGCCGAGATCTCTGTGGGAGTGTGGCTGCAAACGTGCTGAAAAGCCAGCTTGTACTCAGGAAGCACAGGAATGCCTGCAGAATAAATAACAATGTAAATTAGACAGGATTGGAGCTCACCAGCCTCAGCAGGAGCTATCCCCTTGTCCAAACATCCAGCCAGCAGCTGATGAGCTTCCTTGTGTGCTCAGCAGTGCTCCTGCCAAGCTGAAAAGATTAAGGAAAACTTGCCCCAGCTGAACAAATAGCTCAAAGGTCTGCCTGAGGCTCAGTAGATGATTGGGGCAGCATGGCTAGGCATTAGTTTCTGTTGCTAGAGAGACAGATGCAACTAAGCACCACATTCAGCAGCAGTTGCCACATTAGCCTGCAGGACCTGCAACACACCTGAAATTGTGTCCCCTGGAAAAGGTCTTCACTCCGCAGGCGAGAGCAAGGTTGAATTCCAAAAGCACAAATTCAGATACCATCAAGTCCAGATACTATCCGCTCTTAGTCATGCTGTCTTTTCAACCACAAAAAGAGATACCTGGGAAACCAAATGCCTCCTACCTTTCTTGTCCCTGCCCACACGCAGGAGCACAACTAATCTGCAAAAGAGATGTCATATCTTCCAGAAATGTTGACAGTCCTGCATGTTTCACCACAACTGCTGAGCCCGGGAGTCAAGTTCTTCTTGGCTTATCTCCCCTAGGATTGTTGATGGCTCAGCAGGGACTGCAAATCTCTGGCTCCCAGCTAGTAAAGTACTGCTCAAAAACATCTTCTAATTTACAGCCAAACATTTATGCAAACACCATAAATCCAGGGATGATCCGCAGGGACTGGTGTAATCATACATTAAGAATAACAGAGCATTATGAAACACTCATGACAGGTTCAACCCCACCTGCCTTAAATCACCTTTAATGGTCTTGGCCTCATCTTAGTCCCCAACTGAAATTAAACTTGCTATCGCACTACTTTTTCTGAGTGTCTGCTGCACCTGAACTCATCACCAGAGACTGACAGCAGGGAAGAAAGGGGGCTGGAGAACCCAATGAATATTATCATCACAGAGGGAACTTGTAATAGGTTTTCCATCATAGCCATAAACTGAATGATCCAGGGACTTTTATGATGATCTCCCTATGGTGTCCCAAAGGATAGAAAATAAAACACATTTTTATTAAGGCTCTTGAAAGATACAACCACTCATTTTTCTCTGATGGAACCTTACAGATGGGAGACAACAACTACTTTGCTTTCTGAATGCAAGAAGGTTTGTCGGGTAGTCAAACTGAAAGTTATTGTCACGGCCTGACATCAGGACACCCCAAAACAATGTAGCCAGGGTTTGGCATCTTCTAGACCCTCCAAGGTCAATTTTGGGGTATCCTGGAGTTAGGCCATGGCTTTTAGAGTGGTCATTCCCATTCTCCCTGACAAAGGACATAGAAACATATACTTGGCTCTGCTTTCCTCTGCAACTCTCATCAGAAATGATTCATAACACTATGCTGCTTGTGTTGCTGTCTGCAACTCACTCACTCACTGGAGATTAAAATTAGACCTAGCAATGATTCTCCAGAAATCGCTGACTCTTGAAGGGACAGGTAGGTTTTCTGCTGACAAGTAGAAACCACAGATTTTTGTTCATGGGAATGGAGTGTGACAAGAACCCAGTGGAAAGTAGTGTTGGGTATCCAGGAAGCCTTTTTGTACTGCCCTCAAAGGAAGCAGGGAAATCCAAAGTCTAAAGGGAAAGCTCCTCACATGAGACAAAGAACCAATACAGGTGATCTTTTCAGGTGCAGTTACGGAACGAGAAACAACAGAAGTCTAACTTCTGTAAAGCACTGCATGAACCTGGATTCAGCCTGTCATCTCTGAGATGCTTCAAACCAAGATACCCACGTTACGACTGTTATCCAATGGGGATTCCTACCTTGTCTGTGAAGTAACATCAGCATTTCAAAGTTTGATCTGTTTTATATCTGTATTACTTAGGAATCACCTCTCTTTTGCTCTCAAATATATGCACAGAGTGTCTACAGTGACTCTGCTCCTAACATGAGCACCCAAAGTTAGAGGAGGACGCTCAGATGTGTTTTTCTGGACACTAAGATGTGTTTTTCTATCCTGAGTCTTGATGAGTCTACAATCCGTCTTAACAGTCTTGTTGATATCACTGCCCCTATGTGAGAAACAGTAAAAAGCATTATCCATGGACAACAAGAGATTTACAGTTGTAGAATGCAGAAAGCGGGACAGTGGTTGTGCAGTTGAATATATAGCACCCGAGGATAGGAAGTGATTTAAAGTGACCTATAAATATCCAGTCACTTGTCACTGAGGATGGTTTAAATGTGTCACCTCTGATGCCTTCAACAAATCACAAGAATAGGGAGGTTACACAAACAAAAGTAAATGGAAAAGTGTTTTATTAATCAGATACTATGAAAAGGTGTCCGACATGGCAGGAAGTTAAGATTACAAAGTTTGAAAATAGTAACTTGGCAAAAATATATTAAAAAAAAAAAAGTGGTACTTTTCTCCCACCATGCAGTTCTTTTTCTTTGTCCTGGCATCAAGCCACAGCATAAATCTTTGGAGGCGTCTCCTAGTACACACACGTCTTCTGAACTAAGAATGGTGTAAGCGCATCTTAAATAACAGAAGTGCCCATTGCTCCAGAGAAGTGTCAGCAACGGGAACAGCCTTTGGGAAGGAATGACTCCGCAGCATTAACTTGGGGTCACTGTGAGCAGCTCCCCGTGTGAAGGCTGTTGAAGTGCACATGCCTTCCTGTGTCACTGCTCACAGATATCTGTCTTATTTGTCCTTATAAGCCTTCAGCTACGGAGACACCCTGACTTACCAGGCAGGCAGTTTGGAGCTTCCCTGCCATTGCTATTTTCCCAGTGCAAAGCTGACATTTCCCTTGCCTGTTTAAGCCTGCAGTTTCTCTTCTTGCTCACCACAGAACCCAAGAGCTGTTCGTCATCTTCCTCTATATCCATTCCTCTTTAAAACATGAAGACAAAGAATATGTTCGAACACTATAAAGTTTTCAGTCTTTCCTTTAGAGTTTTCTAGATGTTTGGTCAGTCTCTTTCCTCTGGAACTCACCACTGTGCTTTTGAAGTCCCTTTTCTGAAGTGTGATGAGCATAAAAGGGCACTGTACTTCATCCAAGATTTTATTGATGTTGAGTTGGACATTATTGTTTTGGACACCTTGCAAGCCAGTGTTGCCCTTTATGCATTCATTTTTCATAGCAGCCTGAAATCTTGTCTCCCCGCTTGTCTGGACCCGTCCCCCCACACTCATACTGAATCCAGAATTGCTGCCTTGTCATTTATTCCCCATCTTGCATATTCCTCATTTGAGCCATTGAATATCCCCTCAAATGCAAAAAAATTATACTTGTCTTTGTGGAAGGAAATCACATTTATTTCAGTCCGCTGCTCCAAATGGGAAAGACCTCTGCAAATTCTTACCCCAGTCTCCATCTCATCGTTGACGGTTGTGTTAGAGTTTTCAAATCCTCAAGGTTCAAGCTAAACTCACTTTTAACCTTTTGTCCATTGGAAAAGATGCTTGAATATCACGCTGCGTTCTCCAGCGGTCTTCCCATAGACTTAAAAACATGGCACATTCCCATCATTAAGCACGTCCTTGACTTCCATGGGGTTCAAACCAGTCCCTTCTCTTTAACAAAACAGTAATTTAAAGGATCCTCTGTGTCTGTTATTGAACCACGCTGGACAGCTTCTCTTCATTTTCTGAATAGTAAATTAATATTTAGAGAGTATTCTGCTACTTCCAGTATCTTGTGTGCAGTTATTATGGTCTATAGATCAAACCTAATGATTCCTGATAAATATCTTAAGTTCCCTTGGCTGCTTACACGGCAGTAATAAAATTGCCAGGCAAAGGTATCTGGCAAGAATTTCTTCAGTTCCTGATCTCATTACTCATGTATCTGCATACAGCTGCCTCTTACCCCATCAAATGCAAACCCTAGAGGCCTGAGAGATGATTGTACATGCTTGAATGTGCCAAATTCCCGGTAGAACAGCTCCCCCCCCCAACACGCACCACATCAGAGCTCTTTACCCATACTTTGAAAGAATCGCTTCCTTAAAATGCCTCTGGTTTAAAGTAACAGATGAGTTCACCCGTGTGGCCCAGTCTTGGCCCTTGTTCTCTGCTGAGGCTGACATTTTATGTGTAAGATGATGTCTTCTACAGGCTGTAAGAGTTGCAAGAACATCTCTGATAGTCCTTCATGATATACCTGCATTTAATGTATACTGTACCCCCTTCAACAGACACGCATGGGTTCTGTCTGACTCCTTCTTCTTCAGGTACTTCTAGACCAAACAATTTGTGGCTCACTGACTTCCTGAGCCAAGACGTTATTTTTTGTTAATGCTCTTTGATGGATTTTACTCCTGTGAATTTGTCTCCTTTTCTACTTCTTTCATCACAACAATTTCTGTGATTAACATGTATCCTCCAGAAATGGACCGAGAACCATCAGCCTTATGGTATGTCATCAAACGGTCATTTCAGTCACTACCGATGTTTGCTGGATTTGTACTATCTGCTTAGATCAGTAAATGGTTAAACACCTGTAGAAGAATGTGACAGAACTGCTCAGCACCAGTTGTTTCCCATTCCCAGCAGCCTAAAAGGGCTCAAACTCTTCATCAAGTGACTAGAGCTGTGAGTTATCATGTCTCTCCTCAGCTGGGGCAACTGCCTGTGTCTCTTTCTCTGCCTGTGGCAAACACACAGTGATTCATTTGAGCTTAATCTGAAGTGTTAAATTACGTTATTCTGTATTTGCCCAGGGATAAATTGACTCAGCATTTAAGCTAAGCATTTACTGTAAGGTTTGCAGCCAGACAATTACCTCAGCTTAGCTGCTGCTTGGTAACTTGTTAAACCACAGTATCTTAATTACAAGTCTGAGATCTAAGGCTCTCATAAGACAGACTGGGATTTTAAGGTAACTTCAGCTTCTACTTTGAAAAGTTAGAATAAATTCCAGGGTAAAACTATTCTAAAACAAAGCTCTGCATTACAATCTCCCATCGTGTTGTCAGAAGAGTTTTGTATATAAAACAGGAGTTGCAGCCATTTCTTTTCTAATCCAATCTGTCCACCAAATACAGAAATAAGATGAAAAACTACTCTTGGCATAGCTAATTGCAATTAGAGACTTTTGAAAATTCAAGCACTCATTCCCCACTTCAAACACAACTCAGCAAAGTGTTTAAGCTCTAACTTGAATGGGATGACTTAAGTTATTAGCATTAACCACGTGCTGAGGCATTTTGCTGTGCCAAGACCTAAGGAGGATAATAACGTCTTAAAACAATGGCAATTCCTTAGCTGAAAGAACACAGAAGATCCTTGCTCTGGGTACCAAAAATTATATTTCTCATGCATTTTTGACATCCAGAAACAAAAGACTGCTTTAACATGGCCTATGCTGCAGCTTCGGGATAGGGATGAGTCGGGTCCTTTGCAAGCTGCAAAATAACTTCTTAAAGAAAATGTCTTCCTTTAGCAGTTAAGAAATAGTACATTACCTTTAATGACTACAATACTGACAGCAACAATTTAACCCAGATATTTTGCAATTCGAGTGTGCACAACAAGGAATCCTGAAATTATTTCTTGCACTTTGCTTATTAGGATCAATTCTGACAGCAGCATAATCTGAGTAACTTCATCACTTGCTCAAGACTGACATTATATAACAGTGTAATTTTTGGCACAATATAGCTCTTAATACAGAGACATTAAAGTCACTCATATTATGTATCAAGATGCATTCCCACTGATGCAGTTGCCACTGAATTTGTTAATATTCTGTACTTAAACAACGCACAGATACCTGGAATAGGCCTTTAGTTTGAATCCGTCCTTGAGGCTGCACCATCTTGTTTTGGCACATCAAAGAATGTGCTCCCTCCTTCCCAACCGTTCACCACATGGAACATGTACATCCATGATTTTTATGGCCTTACAAATTCTTCGCTCGCTCGTTTAGCATGGTAAATGTGACTGCAATACCAAGGAAAGAAACTGGGCAGACTGCAGTACAAATTCAGTTCTTGTAAATATTCCAGGCATTCATGTCAGGCATCAGCTGTGGTTGAAATATGGGGATTTGGGTTTTTTGTTTTCTTTTGTTTCGCTAGATGATTGCTCTCTTTGGGATAATTACTGAAGCATGGCCTTGAAATAAATGTCTTTACTCTGGATCTGAGGGAACACCTTTGCCAGTTACAGTCCATCACTTTAAGGGTGATATGTAGAGTCCTGGTTTTAAGAAAGTGATAAGGGGAGCATTTTCTTCCTAGCCAACTTTCCTGTGCTTTTTGTGCTCTGTAGTAGAGGCGAGTTGACTTCCACAGTACATCTAGTCTAATGTCTTTCTGCTACAATATCTTTATGGTGCCATTATCAGCAATGAATTAATTTGGGCCAATAATCCACTTGAAGATCAAAATTAAGCCCAAACGGTGCACAAGAGGAGCAGACCTCATATATCCTTTGTCAGGCTCATAACTGTGTTGAGCTACCACATAACTATCATCATGCTATCTAATCTTGTCTTAGCCACCAGGCAAAAGAGAGCCCAGCCCATTCCTAGATAAACTGTTCCACTGTTAAAAAATGTGCAATTTATTTCTGACCTCAATTTGTCACTCATTTTACAGTGTCTGGATTATGTAAGGTCTTCATTCAGTAGATCAGAGTCTTGTATTAATAAAGCACTCTAGCAAACAGAGCTGGAAGAAACTCCAAGAGATCCTCTAGCCCATCTTCCTGCCCTAAGGCAAGACCCACTCTGCCCGTGCCCTTCCTAAGACCTCCTGTAGTAATGACTGTGCTATCTCCCAAAGCCTGTAAGAAAGATCTCTCTTTACTATGTCAGTCATAATCCTTTAGGAAGTTTTACATATTTCAACTATTGTGATGGTGTGGTGGCTCTTCATGGAAGAAGGCCTACCACAGACAGTAGATGCCTCAGCAGCGCTGTGCTGTGCTGGCTGGCTGTCTTGGGTGTCTAAAGCAGTGAGGTTCCTGCCTGTTGGTCTTTGGGACTTGCTTGTCTACCTTCTGACAGACACACCTCCTCAAGAGCCATTCATCTAAATGGCACTGACAGATATCTACGTACAAAATGTTTGGAAATCCTCAGCCTATAACCCTCTCTGCCGGCGGGTGAGCCTACGGCTTCTGTGGAGACTCCAGCGGTTTTGCCTTGGGTATTGAACTCCATAAGCTGCCTTATTTTTAGGGGAGCTGAAAACACCTGGCACATCCAGCCCTTGTGCACAAGGTCTGGCAAATGCCACAAATTATGAGATTTCTCACTCTAAGGAAAACACTGAAGTTAACACTACATTAATTAACAGAAGAAAGAGCAAGCTGGTTTTGGAAGTAGTCGCCTGCCCACTCAGAAGCATCCAAGAGACCCATTGTATCCTTCTGCTAACAAAAGCACGTTAGCCTCCTGGACTAACCAGTCCAGAGATGGGGAAAGATGGTTTAAACTGGGGCTACACACTGTACAAATTCGGATTTTGAGAATCTATTTTCTAGCACCCTGACCCAGAATTCTGCTGGTGTGAAAAAGGAAACCCTGCGATGCCAGTAGAAGCAGAAGCTAAAAAGTAACAGGGACTGCCCTGTTTTTTATAATTCTGCTGTCATGGGGTAGAAGAACCAAGGCTTCAGCACGTGCTTGGCTGAGAGATCTAAGCCTGCTTTTAGAAATCCATACTCAGCTCTTTTTGACAGATAAAGTCTCTTTGAAGCAGAAAAAAAAGTGTTTACAGAACCTGGCTTGTCTAACTTACCAGTGTAAGAAGAGGCAGGGCTCTGCCTGATGTCACTTTTCACATCCAGACAAGAGGAGCATGCCAGGGCAGCTTTCTAGCTGTCTGGTCAGTGGCATGGTGGTCTCATAAGGAGGTTTCCTTGGGGAAGGAGATATATAAAGGTAAACGACAGGATAATTGATTATAATGGAAGGAGACTGAAGCTATATGCTTAAAAAAAAAAAAAAAAGAAAAAAGAAAAGAAAAGGAAAAAAAGAAACCAACCAGAAATTCTAACTGCTTGGTTTAGTCAGACCTGTTTATGAAGCTGGTTCAGGTGGTGTTTTAATGATTTAACAACCTCTGTGTAGGCTCATCAGAGGTGCAAGTCAGGAGTAACAGCAGTGTTACACTCACGTACCAGTAACACAAAGCCAGATTGTTGCCGTTCACAAGTCTCAGTGTGGCAGTCGTCTTACTGGCCACGTTCTGGGTATTGCCGACACTGTGAGCAGCTCTGGGGACTTGGAGAAGGAATAAATTAATGCTCATCATTGAGAACTGGGGAGGAATTTTCCAATGGAAGTGTTTGTTGTCGGAAAATGTGGGTTCATTGACAGCTGCACACGTGGCAAGGATGGACTGAATTCAGTGACACTTTTTCTTTTTTTTTTTTTTTTTTAAAGAACTGTTCTCAGGTCCAGCACAGAATTTTTAGTCAAAAACAGAGCAGAAAAGAGCAGCTCCAGGGTGCTCCTTTCTCCAGCGATAAGCGTGTGAACTCGGAGGTGGGAAGAATGGGTTGCATCTGATTTGACTTCCATGTCCCTGCATCTCTAGCAGGTTCCCTCACACTGGAGGTGGTTATCTGGGGAGAAGAACATGATCCCTTTTGCTGGGGACGACTGTCTCTGTCTTTGTTTTGTTTTGCTTGTTTGTTAATAATGCAACATTATTTCATGCAGTAAGAAAAAGAGGAAAACAAAGTTCTTGAAATCTCAAGTGATGCCAGGACATATTTTCTACCCAGCTACTTGCCGTAAATAAAACTGACATTTTATATCTTGGCCATTACAGCTAAATGACTGCCATGATTTTTTCCCCCCCCTTTTTTTTTTCTTTTTTTGTTTCCTTCTTCTTAATAAAATAGAAGCCATGTTAACACACACTTACCACCGGAAAATTTGGGCCTGTTTCAATTGGTGCAAAACAGAGATACTGAAATATCAATTTAGAAATATACACAAGAGGCTTTTTTTTTTTGTCCTGCCAAGCCTAATTTTCTATTTGGGTGACTTATCTGCAATCCAGATGGTATCTATGAGGGGACGAAGACAGGCAACATTTTTTTCCTCTCTCTCTCTTCCAGGAACCACACTGTAAATATAATTGAAAAAGGGTCCATTTGGAGAAGTCCTGTTTCAGGAGATCCCAGTTTTAATTCTGCAAAGGTGATGAGCACAGCTTTTTTCCCATACAGTTGTTTTAATTTTTCTAAGTCCTCCACTGGACATTGAATGACTCACCAGCTTTTAGAACATTTTACACTGGCTGAAACATTTCTTACTGTGCCCTTTGGCAATGGATTTTATGCTGCAGTTTTGTCAAAAACTTTGCATGAGGAACTGCAAGATTAAGGGGAGAAAAAAAAGCTTATGTTATATCTCCATCTATAACTGCCTATCTCTGCACATCTGGAGAGTAACTGAGGATGGAGTCTTTCCCTTTCCTGGCACAGATCTGATTTTGATCCTATGCTTCCATTGCATTACACATTTTAATACATTTCTCTGCATTCTCAGACAGTGATTTTTATGAGTAAATAACATCAACAATTAATAGCTCAGAATGTCGAGCTCTTGAACTCAGGATCGGGTTGTACAGTGAACAGTGGAGTTCACTGTCTCAGGATGAAAATAACGGGCTTGATCTGACAGAACCAAGTTAAATTCCTGCCATGGACTTTTTCAGTCTTTGTGATGCCTCTGGAGCTAAGATTGGGCTTTGCACACGTATACAAGCACACTCCATGGTATACTGTTTTTAGTAAGACCCTTTCATTTCCTCTGAGTCCTGGACTCTGTTCACGCAATGACTCATGAGCAAACAGCCTTGCCGAACATATCCTTTGATTTGTAATGCTCCCCGCTGTACCTCCACAAAGTCCGCAAACTGCAAAGTTTGCACAGAACACTTTCATAACTGTAATCTTCCAAAAGCTGAAATCAATGGAAGCTGTACCCAATACAGGAGGGATGCATTTGTCTTGCCTTTTTGGACTTCTAAAATTGGAAGCTTTAAAGCATTCATCATTGAAGGCAAGAACACATACTATCACTTAGGAGCCCAAATCCGGCTTTCAGTGGAGATTAGGTACTAATGGCAGATTCTTAAACAATGTTTTTTAAATATTTAGCAGCTGCCTAAGGTGTTTAAACCTCCTTTTTAAATCCAAGCTCTCCAGCTATGTTTGTGCTGCCTCCAGTAGAAGTACATGAGTTCAGAGAAAGCCAAATGCCTTGAGATGGTGACATCTGCACTTAAGGTGGGACCCCAACTCAACCAGGTTTCACCACTTCAGAAATGCATTTACTTGACTGAAAATTCTGAATTCAGCTCAGAAACCAGATCTGGCCCAGCTTTTTAGCTCAAATATCTGGCAAGCAAAGGGAGGCTGACAAACCTCGTTTTAGCTTCTCCAGACATAGGCATGGTGAAGGGGAACGGCTTAGCTAACATGTCAGGTAAGACGTAGCCTTAGGTGCTTTCCATAATGTTCATCCATCTTTTCTCCTGGCTCCCATTTCAGTGACATTTTCACATCTAACCCCCAACTGCTCTAGGCAAACCTGGTACTTGCAAACGGCACTGGCAGCAACATATTTTCTCCCATCCTACCCAACGGCACCTGAACAGTTCATAAATGCTGAGGGATCTGGGCTTTACAATACCTCTGCTGAGAGCAGGCTTGTATTAACCTGCTCCTATTGACAGATGGAGAGCTGAATGATGCGATTATTTAGCAGAGGCTGCCACAAAAATCTCCAGCTAAGTGGGGATTGATATAAATTATTGTATATTTCCTTGGCAGCTTCCCTCCTCCTCCTTCTTGCTTCAGAGTTGAGGGACAACTAAAACATTGACTGGACAGCAAGAGCTAAATGGGAAATTTTGTCCCAGTTATCTTTTGTTCTCCCTTCTTACAGGACACTTTATCGTGTGGGGGACTTCAAAGGACTCCACCAGATAAGCAGAGGAGAAACACAGATTAGCTGAGACATCAACAATCATTAGATGAGGTCAATTAAAAGCCAAATTAAACAAATGGAGCTTTCAACTGTGATCCAGACAGGAAGAAGCAGTCAAGTAGTAAGGGTTGGAGATGAAAAGAATTCCAAAAGGCTGATGTAGAACAGGGGCATGGGAGTTGGAAGGGCAGAGGGAGCTGGCGGGGAGAAGTACCTTCGACCTATTGTCTTCAGACAGGACCAAAACTCATCTGGATCCATCCTACCTGAAGGAGCTGGAAGGGAAAAGCTCTGGCCAAGCCAAGAACCACTTTGGTGCCTACAAAAGGAAGGAGAAGTAGAGTCATGGAGTAGAGTCTCCCTCGTTCAGGGTGAGTGAGGGAGAGAACAAACTGTGCTGCAGCAAGTAGAGCAGTGGTCTAGCAATGAGAAGAGGCAGGTTTTGTGCCAAGTGGATTCTGGGTCATGTAACTGAAGCCGAGCTGCTGAGTCACTCTGCAGAGCCACTTTGTCCACCTCCTGCTGCCACAGTCAAACCCGTCTTGAAACGGGTCAGGACAGCTGGGAATCGTGCTGTGAAAACAAGGTGCTGGCTGAATCTGCCAGGGCTGACTATCTAAAGGGCTTGAAGCTGAGCCCACAACAAGGCCTTCTGGGTCAACAGCTGAGTACCCCTGAAATGCTGGGATAAAAAGACTGGTTTTATTTCATAGTGGAGTGTTTTTCAAAAAGTCTTGGTGTTTTGCTTTGGCCATCCAATCCACCAACCTGCAAGAGAGATTATACTCAAGCTGTGTAGAAATATTGATATGGTAGGACCTCTGAAGTGGTAATGTACAGTGCCTGGAGCAATAAATATTGTTCTTTTGAGGGGTCTTTAGCAACTTTGCCTCTAGATCATACATGTAGGATTTATGTCCTATCGGGAGAAATTCAGGTAGGATGAAGGACAAAAATCACTTTCACCTGTATGCTCCAGCATCCACCAATTTTTGGTCTAAATTGGTCTTGTGTCTTCTAGGTCTTGTTCTGCTCTGGTTCTAATGTATCAGAGAATTACTTGCTCTCTGGAATATAATCGTCATACAGGTATTTGAAAGTCATGTTTGCTGCTTTATGTATCACTTAAGCAGACAGTATCCATCTGCTTTCTCAATTAGAGCAGTCGTCTTAGATTTTGAATCAAACAGCGGCTGTTTTCTGAATTCTCCTTTCTGTTCTTCAGGGTGCTTTTTGAAGTGTGTACAGCTGAACCAAAAGCTGTCCGTGTAGCAGTGATAGATGCGAGTAATTTATAAGCAGGCCATACCTTTCCCCTAGGCTGTCTTGATGATATTTTTTGCTAACATCTCCTGGGTTTGGTACCCTGAGTACAAAAAAAAAAAAAAAAAAAAGCTTTTATTTAAATGACTGTTCCAAACCCCTTCTAGACTCATTGCCCCCTTGCTTTGGTCTTCTAGCTTCCAAGTTTGCCATATTCTTGTATCCTTGCTTTCTAAATGGAAAAAGTATCAATGATCTCAAAATCAGAACGAAGGTCCCTCTGGATGGCTTCCCTTCCCTCCAGCATGTTGACCGTGCCACACAGCTTGGTGTCATCAGCAAACTTGTTGAGGGTGCACTCGATCCCACTGTCCATGTCGCCGACAAAGACGTTAAACAGTGCTGGTCTCAATACTGACCCCTGAGGAATGCCACTCATCACTGGTCTCCACTTGCACATCAGGCTGTTGACCGCAACTCTGTAAGTGCGACCATCCAGCCAATTCCTTATCCACCAAGCGGTCCATCCATCAAATCCATGTCTCTCCAATTTAGAGACAAGGATGTCATGCAGGACAGTGTCAAATGCTTTGCACAAGTGCAAGCAGGTGATGTCTCTTGCTCTTCCCTTATCCACCAGTGCTGTTACCTCTTCTTAGAATGCCATCAAATTTGTCAGGCACGATTTGCCCTTAGTGAAGCCATGTTCTCTGTCACTGATCACCTCCTTCTTTTCCATGTGCTTTAGCATAGTTTCCAGGAGGCTCCATGATCTTGCCAGGCACAGAGGTGAGACTGACCAGCCTGTAGTTTTCTGGGACTTCCTTTTTCAACTTTTAAAAAATGGGGGTTATGTTTCCCTTTTTCCAGTCAGTGGGAACACCAGCAGACTGCCAAATTACTGTATTCCAGCCTATGTTTCCACTTGGACCATCTGACTCCATCAAGAAACTTCAACCACTGAGTTATAATCTCAAAGAGATTATGTTCTTTAATAAACAGTTGAAAATTGGAGGAGCTAGAGGTCACCTAGTGCTCCTTGCCAAGGAAAAAGCTACAGTGTAATCGCAGTGATTATCTATTGTGCTTGGTCAGAAGGTCCAGAGTTTGGAACCAGCTATGGATATGTGATCACTTTACCGATCTAGGAAGAGGAGAGGCGATGAGGAAGTGGCTATGGGATGTGGGAACATGGCAAGCAGTCATACAGGATATGAAGGAGAGAGAAGGTGATTGCATGGAAGGGAATGACAGGAGAGATACTGAGCACAAATCTGTAAGAAAACAGTTTTCATGACTTTCTGTGCCCAGGAGACGATTCAGTTGCCTGGATCAGAACATGATTTACTTGAAAAACCTTTCCTTGCGAAGCAATCTAGTTCCAGTAAGATGCACAGCATTCCTTTTTCTGCCTATTTACTGCCATTGCAAAGACCAGAACTTGGAGGCCCCTCCAACCATTTCCCTTCAGTATCTCAGTTTATCTTCCTTTCCTTCTAAAGAATCACGGGACAAACCTGATGTCAAACTCTTCCCTTCAGGCTGATTTCCATCACTCCCAGAATTATGTTCAAACACACATATAGCCCAGTAATTAACACAGACTATCATGAGCTGACATGCACCTCTGTCTGTGTATCAGTATCCTCCATGCCTCCAGAAGATGGATGGATTTAAATAGTATCTTTGAAGACAGCTGAAGCAAGTTAATTAGGGATTGACTAACGCAGTAAAGCTATTTATAGCAGTCAATTTATATCTGGTTACCTTGTTACGGGAAGCTTATGCAATGCTAGTAAATTCTTAGCTGAGGAGATAGATTGGACACCAAAATTATTTCACTGTTAACTCTTTGAGTCTCTTTGAAATAAACATAGAACTCCAAAAAGTAATATGTTTGACACAGAGAGATTTATTTTCCTTCTGGTGCTGGTGTTGCAAGGGGTTTATTTTCCCTCAGGATTTCCTCTGAAGCTATGCATGCTATCAATGAAAAAATGGAAAATCATGATGAAACACCTGCCTCCAGGAGCAATGTATTGAAATAAATGTCCAAATCTCACAGTCCTCACCAGTGTTTTATGTCACCTAGCAGTACCAGCATTTGGAGGCATACATTTTTAAAAGACTGGTGGTTTAGCAAGTATGCAAAAAAAATGCAGTTTTCTGGGCAGCAGGACAGTATTGGTATGGCCATGCTGATCAGAACAGCCCTGGGCTGACAGTCCCAGAAAGTGAGTAACTTTCAGAAAACAGACAGAAAACACCAGGCAAAGCAGACTCCCATAAATCTTCTGCCTCTCCAGGGAGAGGAGGATGGAAGAGGAAGCCTGATTCTAACTTTGTTTTTACCTTTGCCACTCTGCTAAGATCATCCCTGGATCCAAGTAAGGACAGAGTTTGGCCCACTGACTACTGAGCGGGAGTCGGGGCTGATGCAATTGAACCCATACGCCGAGGCAGCTGGCCAGTACGGCAAACTGTCTTGGGAGCCAGGGCACGATGCTGTGAAATGCTTGATCCAGCACAGCAAGATGTTTTCCTTCTTTTGCAAGCCCTAATATGAGAGCAAGGCACACCGAGTATATATAGCTCTACGGATCTGGATGGAGAGCTTTTGTGTCCTCAAAAATATATATATAAATAAATAATTTGCTGGACAATGGCTGACAGCGTTGCCCAGCTTGGAAGGAATCTCTTTTTTTGGAAGGCTCAAGGGAGGGCAAATGGCACCAAGCCACTTCTAAAAATTGATTCGGAGGGCAAAGCATGTGCAGGTTTCCAAGCAATGAGTAAGCACCATGACATCAAGGAAAGGTTTTGTCAGTGGGATGAAGAATTCCCACCGGTGACGTGTCTTGGGGATGCAGAGCCAGGTAAATGGTAGAAGCTCCCCGGGGAGGGCCTCTTGAAACATGATATCACATAACCCTAGAAGATGCAGTTCAGACTTCTCCAGAGAGATAAGGCAGATTATTTCATAGGGTCACAGACAAGGGCAGAACCAAGGCCTACCTAATGCTGTGTCCTGGTTCAAACAGTCAGCAGTGCCAGCAAAGCCTCAGAAAAGAGTAGAGTGTTAGAATCACTCTCCTTGCTTGAAACAACCCCAGATCACAGGTTAGGTCTTTGATGTTTAATAATCAAAATTGGCCTGCAAAGGGTCTAACATCCCTTTCAAAATCACCGTAATTCATTCCAGTAACTTTGAAAAAGCTTGTATTCAACAGAAAAAGCAGAAACTTCTTGTTTTCCCTTTAACCTTGCTAATTTTTTTTGTAGATACATCCCATGGCAGAGTTTTCTGCAATTCATCTATATGCTGCGTTAAAAAATAAACACACACACGTATTTACTTTGTCCCAGTTCTGAGTTTGTGTTGCTACTTAATGTCACCGAAAGGAGGAATCCACTGCTGCTGCCAGACTCTTAGTTCCTTTGATCTGTGCAAGAGTGGAGGCAGGATCAGCGCTGTGCCCCCCGACGGCAGCAGTTACGCTGCTGGAACAGACTCACCTCCCAGCTTCTGGCCTCCAGCTGCAGCGAGCAGCTCTGTTTTCTGAGGAAAGCAGCCCTGCCTGCAGCTCCTCGCTGATTTTGCACCAGGGTGGGTGCGTGGAACTTGACTCACGCTGCCAGTCAGCGCCACTCGCTCAGGAGTCACAAGGCTTGACGGCCCTAGTAACTATTACCTTACCTGCTGCAGCTGAGGGATGCTGTTCTTACCAGTGAAGTACCTAATCCTCTTTTATCTCTCCTAAGCACTGGGCCTCCGTGTTAGCCTCAGGCAAACCCAATCCCTGTATTAATTATTGGTTGCATTTTCTTAAAGCCCCTCTTCTTTTCTTTTCTGGTTTTGGGTTGGGTTTGGGGTTTTTTTTCAGATTCAGTCACTCCTTAGTGAAATCCTGTCACTCACCCTTCCCTCCTAACGGGCTCACATCTGTTTCCGCAGTCTCTCGGTATCACAGCAAGCTCTAATTTTGCAACAGTAGGCAGATTTGCGGGGCTGAGGGCACTTCCAGGAGTGGGGGTTGGCAGATTAAAGATGCAGAACTTGTGATTAACAAACTGAACAAACCTTCACGGTGGCATCAGACTGCAAGTCAAACTCTCAGGGCGCAAACCTCAGCTCCACACCTCCAGTCTTGCTTCTCACCTGCTTATACTGGTTCCACTCCACAGTGCTACTGTATCTGCAAGTGTGTCCTGGGGCTTTACATAGCAAAACGAATGAGAAGGAAAACCCAGGTATGTATCTGGCCCAGAAAACACCTCCCCTGTTCTCCTTTCCTGTTCTACTCCCAGCAGATTCAAAAATGAGAGATGGTGAGCGCTGGCAGAGGGTTCACAAGCCCGTTAAAGGAGTACCGTGCTGCTTTGTGTATAGCATAGCACAGGTGCAAGTACGAAAACCTCAGGCATGTGCATTTCTTATTTTCCAGATGTAAATCAGACCTTTGTGAAAACCCCAGGCCCCAGCCTAGAGCAGCTCCTGAGAACGAACGTCTTTGCTGTGCTTGCCTCTCTGTCTGCACCGTCAGCATACAGGGTCCCTCGGCTTTACACCTCCTCCTGCATGCTTTCTATTGTCGCTTTCCAACCACCCTTGGCGTAACCACAGAGAGGTCACATCACAGTGCTCACTGCAATAGGGCCATTTGTTCCAAATTTGGGATGGATTCTTGGCCAGTTTCCCCCCACCTGCAGAACAGGCGCCCAGAGCCACCTTGGCTGTTGCCAGCTGGAGCTGGATTTCCAAGGGTAACCTTCACATCAAGGCTTTGATCAAAGTACCTGGGTCACCCCTTTTCCTCTGCTTCCAAGGTGAAGAAGTTCAAAAGCTTTGAGGCTGTTGAAACGCCCTCAACTTCTGGAGAAGCAAATCCACCTCTCCTCACCTCCCATGTGCCTGACATGGACCAGAGTGGCGGAAGCCCTCCTGGGAAGAGGTGCCAGGCCTGGTATTCCACCCATCACTTACCCCTGCAAAGAGTCTTACTGGCTTTGGACTATCTGCTGCTTCTACTGTTGTAACAGCCTCAACCTCACCTCCCTCCGCTGGCCGCTCTCCTGCTGAGTCATGGCTCTGCACATCCAGGCCCCTGACACATCTGCAGGGAGGTTACATGAGGCAAAGGAAAGCATGGCTTGCTCTGCTGCACTGCCTGAGGGGGATGCTCCGGCAGCTCCCTGCTGTTGGGTGAGGAATTGGCTGCTAGAAGGAGCTGTCTCCATGTAGCAACCTGCTCTCCCTCTGACTCAGTCCAATGCAAACCAGTCAGGGCAATGTTCAGGCAGTTTCCCACCTTACGGACTCTCCCAGCTGCCTTCTGCAGCGTTCCACCAGCTGCAGCTGTAGGTATGTGTATATACAGATGTACACACAGGTACAGACACACATTCATATGTATATAAAATAAAATCAGCATTTATTTTAAAGGGAAACCTCTGCACCTAACTCTGTGCTAATCGCTCTAATTCTGATAAGTAAAAGGGCTGTTTGGTATCATCTTTCCTGCTCACCAGTCCTTCACTGAAAAAATACCAATTACAGAAGGAAACCGTGTGCAGTCCTGCAAATGGGCTTTGCATCTCTGCTTTCCCCCATTCCTTCAATATGGGGTTGTTTGGGGTTTACAGATAAGAATACCTTCCAAGGTCCTCTATCCTACCTGAGCAAGCAAAGGATAAGCTCTACCTATGTCCTATGTGTCAGGCTTATTGAGGAGCTGTTTTCAGTCCAGCAGAGGTGGCTGCGTCTGGGCTGGGAACCTTTTACACTCAGAAGGTGATTCACCAGAGGTGGGAGGTGACCCTACACCTAAGGCAGGCTGTACACCACAGTAATAAGGATCTAGACTTTTAAAATGTATATATTCAGGTCTGAATACGACTTCAAGTTATGATAAATGCTGTCTTTATTAGTTTAGGCATGCTAACAAGGTAAGCATATCTCATATGTTATTCCAAATACTTTGATCTTGTCTCTGTGCTTGATTTTGGTGTATGGATGTATAACATGATTTTGTCTCTCCTCCAACTGCAGATAAATTCTTTGTGCCATGGTGGAGAGGAACAAGGAGTGGAAGTATCCAAATCTTCACGGCTTTTTACAGAACAACCTCAGGAATATCTTCTTATCTGTCCCCCAAGACAGGCTGTAAGGGATCACAACCCTTATCAGACATCAGAAAATCTACATTAAACCGGACTCTGGGAAAGTCCCAAATACAGATTAGACCAACACAAGTGTTCATTTCCTTAAACAAAACAGAATTCAGATAGTCTCCCTTACTAAGGCTTCAGGTCCTTGCATTTGCTAATTCTACTGCTCAAAACCTCTTTTATTTCATTTCCTCCAAAGCTTTGTTCCATAGGTCAGCTCCACTGGGATCACGCTGGTTCTTGAGATGTCAGACCTCAGTATCGCCCGTGTGTGCATGTGCCTCAGGTGCTGGAAAGCAGTGCTGACAAATGTTCTCAGAATACCCTGGCATTGTACTGAAACAATGCCAAAAAACGTAATAAAATTCCTCCTCCTCCTCAATTTTGCGCAGAGATGTTGGGTCCTATGCTGTCTACTCTTAATCTGTAGCACCATCTTTTGAGGGGATGCTGTACTCCCAGGCAAACACACTGAGCTCTCCCCAGAGAATCCCCATGGGGCCTGGCTGGCCATAGTCAAAGCTTGCTGAAAAAAAATGTGACAAAAGCTGTTTTCCATTGGAAAGGGACGTTTCGAGGCAAAATGTTTCTTGGGAATGTGTGATGCTGAGTAAATTCGTGACTGAAAAATGTCGGGCTGCTACAACAGCAAGACAGACTTACTTCGTTCCAAGTTTCTCAAGTTGTTTAGTTCCAACTTGTTGTTGTCCAGCTCACTTTTATATTTGGGCAGAGGGTGCCATGTGTATTGATACTTTCTATGCAATAGTTACATTGCTATATTTAATGTTTGAATATAATACTTGCTGTTGCTAAACTGTGTCATTTTGGTGTTTTCAAATGGAAATTTTTAATCTGGGGGAAAAATAGAGAAATGTTGACCTTTTTAGACTGATTCAGGGTGGAACACAAATGTCTAAATGCCAGAGTTTTCTGCAGGGCAGAACTCCTCCATTCCAACCAGCTTTTCACCTCAAACACAGAAGATATACCTCATCTGTGCTTCCTCCCCACTGTTAATGGCATCACCATCCACAGAGAGAGACAGCTTTGCTGTCCTGAACCTGTTACACTTAACAGCAAATAATTGCTTTATGTCACGCTTAAGCTCTGGAGGACTTTGCAGGGAAGCCAGTGTCTGTGTGCAGCATGTGCCTCCCTTCACTTCACCCTGGATTTCAACCAAGGCTGGGGGAAGGGAAGACACAGCAATATTTACGATGATGTGTTAGTAACCCGCAATGGTGAGAGTGCTGTGCAAGTACTGACTGTTCTATTCGTCCCGTGCTCTGTGAAATATTCCCACCCAACAGATGAAGGGGAAGCTGAAGCATGGGGAAGGGAGGAGATTCTTCTACAGTTACGGTCCAATCTTCACTTTTTCCTTTCAAAACTTCATGAAAAGCCATGGAATAAAAGAGGTCTGTTTCAGGGGAGTCATTTCTCATTTGCATTTAGGTAGGCACTGGGTATCAGCGCAGGGGTGCTGCTCTGAACCACCTGCAAAGTGCTACACAAGCATGTGGAATGGGTGGTCACCTACTGAGCTGTAAGAGACAGGCAAGGTCCCTGAAGCCATAAGCCAGACCTTGGCATGGTGGAAGCTCATGGATCCTGTGGTGCAGATAGAAATGGAAGCATCTTCCAAATGCTAGCCACGTCTAGAGAGGAATATAAGCGAGGAAAAGGTTTCCACTTTCCCTTTATTTTTATTTCAACCCCTTTTATCTGTGTTGCTTTATAGCTTTACATTGGAAGGAAGCCTATTTCCTGGTACGTACAGCAGCTTGACTGCGCATAGCTTGGCAACAGTGCCTGTTGCTTTAGGGAAGAACAGAGCATATTCTCATTGTGCATGTTTTCCCTTGGAAACATTTCATCCTGTCTATATAATTCTATATATGGCTGCCAGCCATGCCACTACAAGCTGCAAAAACATCAGCTCTTATATACTAACGATGTCAGGCCTATTTAATGACTGGATCCAGGGCCATCAAGAAATTACCTATGATTCTGCAGATTGTCTTCCTCAGGCAGGTTTGGGGGTTTTTGGCCCAGCATAGAGAAGTGAGATTTTGCCTTGTTAGAGGAGACCCTCCAAATCCTCATTTCTCACACGCTAATTGCGTACCTCCTTTGCTGCTTTTCGCAACACTAAGAAAATTAATTTTGGTGTCCCGGCTAAATGCCAGTATTGGTAAATCTTATGGTTCTCTCTGCTCTAAAGTGTTTCTTGCATCCCTCTCAAACTGTCACGCAGAAAGCCTGGGTCCTTCTCCCACAGGCTTCTCTTGGGTTGCACTGGTTAGCTCTGCACTGAAGGACCTAGTTCAGTCCCGTTCTTATGCTAACAAGCTAAATAGAAATAAAAGGGAGGGGAAATCCTTCAGGACCTGGCCAAAATGAGAGATTCTTTGGAATTCTGTCTCTGTAAAATGAAAAAATAAAATGTAACATGTTCAGTTTGGGCCTTGTTTCATGTCTGCTCTAAATTTATGTCAATTTTGCTGCTAATACCCACGTCAATGTTAAAACAGGACATGGAAAGTTTGCAGACTTTCTTAGTGTTGATGTCACAGCCATGCGCTCACCCACGTGAGCACGGATTTCATCTCTCGTTCAAAACACCTGCACTACTCCGAGAAGTGCCGTTTCTCTGAATGCTTTTTGCCCTCATCATCTGAGGTGACTCACAGAGCTGAGACCTTTACTGCATCACACTGAGTGCCCTCATTTCCCAATGGGAACTCCGCACTAGTCCAGAGATAATATCCGTAGGAACTGGCAGCATAGGGTGTGAGCACAAGGGAAATGTTTCCTCCAGAAACCAGCAGCTTCAACTCCACCTCTGCCCTTGACACTGCAACCCTTGCTTGACTCATGCCGTCCTCAGGCATAGCCTCAAGTGTCTGAGAGCTCCTCTCTCTGGCTTCTTCTCTGCTGAGTGGAAGAGCATTTTGGTTCTGAGGTTAGTCTAATTTTTTGATGTTTTTCAGCTCCTCAACTGATCTGTCTCCCCAAACAGCATGTGCAGCAGAAGCAAGAGGAAGGGAACCCTCAGACTTTTCCTTGATGTGCTCACTGCTGTCTCTTTGACGGGTCTGCAGGTGCCATGCTGTTCTCTAGGACGTGGTGTCTGGCTGGAGAGCACCCTGGCAAGAAGGGATGTTGAAAAATAGCAGTAGCAGCAACAGTAGCAACAGATGGGGCTAGTAACCTTTCCCTGGGTGAGTATCGGATCTGTTACTCTTCTCAGCTGTTTGGCGGGTCATTGCTGGGTTACGTATCCAGCGATGTTTGCACTGTGCTCTGGCCCGGCAACGTATACGCCAGATTCCTCTGGTTCTCCTCATTGCTTTGCTTTAGAGCGACACCAGTGTGCTCAAATGCTCAGTGGAGGTTTTGCAGACTCTGAGCTGGAGCAGCCAAAAAATGTAAGGTCCTAAAGTTTGAAACAAGTTGTTCATTTCACAGACGTGTATGCATGTATACTGCGTAATTTCTCATCATTCAGCTTTGGCTCCTGCTGTCTGTAGCCATCAGAAGCCTCTAATTGAAATCCTATTTTCTCCTGGGCATCATTGGTTGTTATCTCAGGGGTGACTCGTTATCTGCCTGGATTGGTTACCAGAGGGCTTTTTTTGGTGTGAAATCTTTCTATAGTGGAGTCATGTACTATAAAGCCAAACGGACCATTTTGGATCACCTAAAATAACCTCTGAGCTGTTCATGTATTGAGCTGCAAGAGCTGGCTGGTGACTGTAAGGGTTTTCCAAACAGAAATGGATGCTTGCATTTTCAGTGCAAGTTGTCCCTTGTCTTCTTTCCCTCAGTAACACTTTCCATGTTTTCATAATAAGATGGATCCTAACAGTCCTTCTGTAGCCCAACAGTTATGTAGTGGAAGTCCTTTTCCCAAATGGCCATCAAATACAGTGGACAATAAACATTAAAACTGTCATGGATTTTGAATGGCTTTGGTTCTCATGAAGAACAGTTCAAGACGATGTTCACATTGTAAAAACAAGTGAAGGACATGGATACCTTGACTAGGGCCCCCAGATGTGGCATCCACACAGCATAAGGCACTGCAGAAATGCTGCCTTTTCATAAATTTATTATGCTGCCTTATTAGCACAGAGTCATCCCCAAAGTCCAGTTTTTCAGTACAGGTCCATCAAAGATTCTGCCTCTGTTTCTGAATCCAGGTTCCTCTATCGTCGTTATGTATCACCAGTGCCATTGGTCAGTGTAGAAATGCCCCAAAGAACCTTGTTTTTCCTTGCAGCCTTCTCTGGGATAAAAAAGTTCCTTCCTTGCAGTTACATGAAAGCTTGATACCCATGTGATTAATCTTCCTATTTAAGATGGAAGTCCTTGGAGAATGAGACCATATAAGAGTTCTAGATGGCAACTCACCGTTAGGCTGAGGACTGTGTAGTGGGACAGGAGGAGATCTGTCCATAAGAATATCACACTGGCCATGTCGGGTCAGAGTAATGGTCTATTTGGATATGTTCTTTCTCATAATACTCAAAAGTGGATGCCTAGGGAAGGATATTAGAACAGAAGCATCATCTTTCCCTTCTACCCTTCTAGTCTCCAGTCATTGGCGATCACATGGGATCACATGGGAGCTAAGAATGCCATGGCCCAAAAGTGAACTGAATGCTGATTTTTATGGGTAAATCAAATTCAAAGAGACCTGACTGATCTCAGGTTACCCAGTGATCCTTACTCACCTGCAAACAGAGCAGCGAAATCAGTAGACCTAATCCAAAGGTGAAGGAAAGTACTAGCATGCAGTGGCAGTAGAGGGAAATTTTTCATCCAATATTTCACTAAGGATTGAGTCAGGCATAGTATGACACTGGAAGGAATAGAAGACACAACCTGCTTTCCTAGTCATGCTGCCGCCTCCCCCATACATGGGACAAGCTCTTTTCAGTGTTTCCAGTGGAAGATTTTTTTCCTGTGGGTAATGTCTCCAGGCATCCAAATAAGTGGTCCCATGGGTGACTTAGCCCTTAAAGAGAAAATGGTCTGTATTAGAAAGAGGAGAGACAGCTCTGGCGTATGGCCGCTGTCAGGTGGGACAGATCTAATGGTTTCCTTAGCAACTGCAATTTCTACTCTTCACACTAGAGAAATAAAATTGCCATATTCTGAAGAGCTTATTGACAAGCAGGGCAAAATGGTCACAAGACAGACCTCCCTCGGTTTTACAAGAGGGAAATAGAGGCAGCAGTGCCAAGAGGACACATACAAATTCATCCAGGGACATCTGAGACATGAAGCCATCTATGTTGCTGCTCTTGCTGTCCTTGGTGTATGTCCTGCCCTAGGGGCAAGGCGTTTTTCCTCTGCCCAAGATGACCTGCCTGAACACCTGAGCTCACACATCAAGCCTGCTTCCATGAACAGCATAATCTTTCCATGGCGCACTGCTCCTTATCCACCCTAGCACTCAGCCCTTACAGAGCATAAGTTCCTGCTCAAAGACTGACCGTGCCTGAATTGAAAGCGTAGACAATCCCCACACATCCAGGTGCCATACTGCACGGGTGAAAATGCTTCTTTTGACCATGATTCATCCCGCTTCATTTTTTTCACTCTGCAAGCTTCTGTGAGTGACTCAAATCTGACACCCATGAAAAGCCTTTATTTCTGTATAATTCCTATCACACCACTAACCAGTTGCTGTGTTTGTTCTTTAATACCTGACCAATTAGCATAAGCAAACAACACAGGGAGAACAAGATGGCATGCAGGGCTAATAAAACTGCTGCAGTGTTTTTAACTGCCAGCTTAAAACCTTGTGAAGTCTTTAGCACAAGAGGAGAAGAAGAAGGAAACAGACTGAGTAGCTAAATGAAGAGCTACCTCTGTGAGCTACACTTCCAACGACAACAAATAACGATAGAAACAAGAAGAACTACTTTCAGCAGATAAGAAATCAGGAGGGCTGATAAGGCCAGAAAAGTTGAAGACCAGTCTCTAAGCAAGACCCATAGCTGGGTCCAGATACTCAGTACTAGGATCATTGTACTTCCAAGCAGATTGCTATGTCTGCTGTTCGTTTATTTTAGTGGCTCACTATATAAAATTACAGGGTGGAAAGAGCAGGAATGTCTAGGGAAACCTTAGATGTCACTGTAACAGCCCTGCTACAGTTCTAAAGCTGTATATGTGCATTAGCACAGTATTGCTTTCAGACTAAACCATATCCTGCCTCCTAGCTTGGCTTCTTACGCCAAACCCTGGTTCAGCAATGCAGGTACATGGTTTCTGGAATAGTACCACCATGTGCCCACACTGCTTGGACTAGGAGTAAAGCTGTTCAGATGTCTCTGTGTAGAAATGCCCTAAGTGATGGGGAAGGGTAATAAAAACCCAGAAGCTACTTGGAGACATTAGAAAAGAGAGGGTGGGGTTTTTGATGTGTTCACTGAGAGCCAGGAAAATGGCGGGGCACAGGTTTGGGCTAATCATTAAATAAAAGGCAGGCCAAACATGAGGACGACATTTCTCACAGCAAGAGCTGTGAAGACACAGAGCCAACTTGAGGGAAGCACCATCACTGACTCATTTCAAACTAGCCCGAACAAATTAATAGAGAGAGCAGAGAAGCAGGCAAGCCTGGCAACAAGACTGGAGCTGATGATGCTGCTTGATCCAAGAAACTGTTGGCCCTTCTCATCTTGAGTTTTCTTCAATTCTGCAGAAGCTTTTAATAATTTTATGGATTTTTGCATAAAATAGCTACAGTGTTGCATAAGATCTCTATTAGCAGCTCCAGCTCTGAAAACGTGTCAGCAGTTCTAGTGTTGCTGCACTCAAAGGGGTTGGGGCTGGAAGCATTGCGTATGCCATGGAGATATCCCCCATCACCACCCTCCTTTGAGGACAGGCTCAAAAATGAGATCATATGAATTTGCTCTACTTTTAATATGGATCACCTTTTTCTACAGACTACTGAAAAGTAGGCATAGGTGTTAGGGACTCTGAATCTTTCATGGTTCTCTTCAACTCAGATTTTGCAGCTGCTACAACGTGTAGTTTAGGTGTTGAGTTTGTTCTTTAGGCCACAATTGTAAAGGCCTTGAGAATTAGGCATCTCAAATTCTTCAACACACCGCAGCTTATTTTGTGAGCTAAACCTACCATTTAGAGTGGAAATTCCCAGTTGTGAATCCGTGGTGCTCTCCCTAAGCTGGGGATTTCTGGAACTTGCAGAGTGTCTTTGGGATATGTCACTCTTCATTTGCCATGGTCGTGTACTCTTCCCTCATGATGTTCTAGTTACCTGCCTACAAGGATACTTGTCTCAATCTGAGTGGCTAGTCTTATGCTCCCAAGGAGACCTGGCAACTAAAAAAGCTGGCTACTAAAGCAATACACAGCAGGCTTTACATGCTTGTGGGGAGCATCCTGCAGGCACACGGTCACCCTGTTTATGTGTATAGACTTCATGTGGAAGTTTAACATCAGGTTTGACCCTTCAGTTATAGGACACAAGAAAGCCTGTTGGAAGCAGCAGCGTAGTTACAAGGAACATTTGGTATGAATTTTCCCCTGTTTTGCAGTTAATGAATCATTTCTGAGTCTGCCCTTCCACTGTTCTCATTATTCCAGTTCAGACTGTTGGGAAAAGAGCTCTTTAGGAGACAGACAGGGTCCGTTTTTAAGTATTTAATTTGGTTGGCCAGAGACAGAGGGAAGATGAGCTGTGTGACTGTCTTCTTATCCAGTACAAGTTTAAGCTTGTTCTGAAGGCAGTCCACAGTTTATCTCTAAATCCATCGGCTACTGTAAAGCTATAATGCTGCAGGGGTCCCAGAAGGTCTTTTCCTTTGCTGTGACCTAGGCACCGCACCTAGGGTGAATGCACTCTGCAAGGAGCTGCAAGTATGGCTATTCCAACATGATACAGGGCACAAGGGCTTTCTCTTTACCTTGTCCTGGAAATTGCTTGCTTCAGCTCTGGCCCACAAATACAATGAAACCAATTCAAATAAAGCCACACAGGAAAATTTCTATCTTCTTACTAGTCAGCTAAAATAAAGAAAAAGACAAAAAAAAAAAAAAAGAAGACTAGCTAAGACAGCTGAAAAATAAATTAGGCACTTTGGTGGTGACCTAGGAAACCCCTAGGTCTCCTGGCAACATGGTACACATGAGACGCTCTGTGCTGCTATCTCCATCTAGGGTTACTGTGATGAAGATCCAGAGAAGGAACACAACTCTGTGGTCATTGTAGGGTTAACTCATCTTGGATTTAACCATCCCAAGCGCAGAACATCCACAGGCCATGTAGAAGTACCTTTCTGCTAATTACATTTTTTTTCCAAAGGAAAAATAAAACCACTGGCTTTTTGTTCAAAAACATCAGCAGAACTTAGCTGACATATCTATGTGTGTTTGAAAGCCAATTGAGGACACAACCCCACAATCCAGGAAAGGGTTAACTTTAGAGAACTATCGAGCTAGGCAGGACCATTTATGCTGGCCTTCTTCTAGGAAATTCCCTGCAAGAGAAAATTAGAGGCAGAGGACAGTGTGTAGCCGTAATCAAACCTTGTTTATTTTGGCACTTTCTCTATCTATCCCATCTTTACCAATCTGACTTGCTCTGCTGTTTTTCTTGGCTGGATCACAAGAGTAGTTATTCCATAGATATATGTAATATTTTAACATATACAGCTAGTGCAGTTGCCACTTTGTCCATCCATTGTGAACCGAACTTCAGGGAATGATTTTGAGTGTGATGAATTTCCAGGTTTCGTTGGAATCCTGCTCCAAGCCTGGGTGGATACCTATAGCAGAGATTCTTCTAGACTTAGCATGAGAAAGAAGGGAAGAACTTTTTCCTTCCTGTGTCTCCAATATTTGAGCTCTCAAACACTTGATGGGCACCCCTGAGATACGTCTGAGATTTCAATATAGGAGAATCTGAAAATACTTTTATACTTCATACCGCATAGTTGGCTCATCACAGGGAGCTTGTTCTAAACCAAAAATCTGCCTTAGCTATGGATGCATCATCATCCCAATAAGCCTGAATTGTGCCCAGCCGAGGAAGCGAAAAATGTCTTTAATGTGTGAAAAGATGACCCATAGGTAGGAATCTCACCAAAACCAGCTGAGAAGAGAATCTAGTGCATGACAGAGTTTTTCTCCTGTTAATGGGCAATCTTTATATTTTAATAGCTTTTTTTTATTATTTTCCAGAAGTGACTGCCAAACCCCATAAATAAACAGTTTTCTATACACTAAGGAACTAGATTGACGTTCAATGGTATTTCATAGCATGTACACTTTAATTAAGACATGATGACCTGGATTCAGTGGGTTGACACGAGGGAGCATTAACTCTCATTCTAACAGTTCTGCTGCCAAGGACAAATTCTCTGTTGCATCGGTGTGACTCAGTTCAAACAACAAACAGTCTTGCAATTTAAAATCCCTACAGGCCCTGGTCAAGTTTCCCCAGTTCTTGGATAACTTCCTCTTTTCTCCTTGATGTTTTTCTTAAAGTGAGATATTCTATTGCTTTGTCCTGATTTTCCAAGTAACGGGTGGGTCTTTATACTCCTGACAATAAAGTTGCCTTCCAAATATTTATCACATCAAATAACGTACTTTTCTGTGTTATTAATCCTGGAGAATCTCCATCTTTCCATTTGGTGAACTATGTTGTCTAACATGGACAGATATTTCCAGAATTAATGTTTCTGGGATTTCACATTTGTAACATACATTGACAAGTGTATGAGGAAAAGAAATAGGGTTAAATTCTGCTTTGTTTACTGTTTTGTTGATAACATTCATGTGGTTCTGCTCAAGTCAGTGGGTGTAACTCAGAGCAGAACTGGGACATATTTGTATGAAACTGAGTGGTTTAAACTGGAGATGGATGAACATCCAGAGGACCCATAGGCATAGTCTTCTGAGAGACTGGAGTTTTCCTGGATTCTGACTGGGTAGAAGGCCTATCCATTGAGCTCCATCATACAGACTCACATAGTGCTTCAGGTGCCTTCAGCACAGTATGGAATTCACTGAGTTAAAACAAACCTAAAATAAACTTAGTCAGAGCTGAGCAAGTTTCTCTACTGCAACTCCATGCTACTGAGGCCCGAGTTCACCTCCACAAAGCTTCCAATTTATCCTGAAATTCACCCTTGCCTTCCTTTGAGAGCACCAGTAAAGGACTCTGCAGTCTAACCTAACAGTACAAGGATGGCATCCACCCACTACATCTGGCTCTATTTTTCCAAACAGCCATTAGTAGCAGGGTTTGGATAATTCTACATGCAAAGGTCTTTGAAACCAGGCCCGTTCGTAGCCTCTGGAGTGGGCCAAGAGGTGGGGCTGACATTTGCGCTGGGATGAGTGAGGGCAGTACTCCTCCATGGCATTACTGCAGGTGAATTCCTTGCTCCCAGCCTTTCCTCATCTGCACAGATCAGAAGCTTCAGAGACACTTTTAATTTGTTCTTGTGCTTTAAAGACGTGAACTTTGCAGAGCCCTTTTTTTCTTGGCTGGTTCCTTAAAAAAGGCATTCTCCTGAAGCTCGTGTAACCCTACCATACCTTTCCAGGCACAGAGATGGAGAGTTCATATATGCACACAGCTTCCCCCCTGCAGGAGACTTTTTTTTTATACAGTTCTGAACACTACAGGAGCTGGCTGCTTCCGAAGGCGAAGGCTGGCTTGCAGTCCTTCCTGATGGATACAGCTTGTGTGCAATACAACAGCTCCTGCAAGGAGTACCGGTAACTCTGCACAGCCAGTCTTCTGTTATCTTGCCTCAGCCAGGTCCGAGGGGTTCGTGACAGCTGATACCAGGGAGTCTGTGGAGCTGGGGGAGATGCGGAGAGAATAAATTCCGTGGAATGCACTTGTCTCGCTTCTCTATCGATAGCTTCAGACCACACACCAGTTGTCCGTGCAGGACAGCTGTAAACATCGCCTGCAATAGAGCTCTGGCAAAGAGGCCAGTGGTCCTCCAGTGAATCCAGATGGGTCTCAGAGGAGAACAGCTGTGTGTGAACAGGAAGGGAGAGCTTCCTCCTGCCTCTTCCAAAACCTACCACTCAACCGCTAAATAAATCAGCATCAGCAGTGACTCTTCACAAGGCAGAGTGAGCCAAGCCCAGGCTGGGAGTTTACCTCAGTACATAGCGAAGGGAGAGGAGCTGTCTGCAGCAGACCAGGGCTTTCCCCACGCAAAGCTTTAGGGCATCACCAACATATTTTTGCTGTGTTTTCATATGGCTTCTTTCCTAATGCTGTTACAACGACGACATGGTGTGTATCACCAGATGGAGACAAGGCGTCCAGAGTGTAGAACAGGTGAATCAAAAATTACTTTCAGCTATACAATAGTAAAAATATCAAGCAGAGACTCAGAAAGATTTGGTTTGGGTAACACAAGAGGTCTGATCACTACTGTCATCTACATGAAGAGCTGTAGATAAGACAAAAGTAAAAATAATTAAAAAAAAAAAAAAAAGGGCAGACTCAAGAACCTAGACTGTTTGTAACTGCTATTCCCACGGCAGCCAGTTGTCCAGTCTGGCATTAGACAACATCTGCAGTGACCAATGAAACTGCAGTTCCTCTGGATCTTCCCAGAGCACCGTACTGATCATTCATCATTTTAAAACAGTGCTTGAAGTCCTTGTAAAACGAGCATCTTGTAATCAGTCCCTCAATCTCAACTTCCTCTTAGGTTCTTAGTTCTCATCATCATGACTGTAGTTAAATTCAGTAGGATAAAGGGAGTTTGATCAGTTTACTATGAGTTGTGTATGGTATGATGTACTGAGTCATTTATATTGGAAGGCACACAGCACATCTTCTGGTCTAGCTCCTATAGCTTAGAACACTCACACAATGTACCAAAGAAGAATTGTGCAATGTACAAAGCAAGGATTAAGCTGCATAATACCACATTTGCTAAGTTGCCTGAAGGCATCCGTATGAATGGCTAGACTGGACAGCCTGGCCTTCCTAATGCTGTATGAAATGGTCACTCTTGTTTGTCTGAAGAAGAGATCAGAACACATTTTTTCCAAGAAGATATTTTCCTATTGAAAAACTTCCTTTAAAATAAATACATTTTCCTAGAAATGTGTTGGTTTGGACAGACACTTGTTTAGAAATAAGAGTGTGAAATATGGAACTGTAAAGCCAAGTATTCTCAAAATATGTCATTTCAGTGTGTTTGGCTTGGGGGTTTTTTACATCTTGAAAGAACATTTTACCCCTCTCTTTCTAGGCTGATTATTAGACACAACTGAGAGCTGGAAATCAAACAAACAAACAAAAATAACCCGAAGAAAATTTTTACTTCATAAAAGGGAACTAGTTTGCTTTGTCCAGAAGAAAACGTTTGTGCAGAAGCTTTCAAATGTGCTTGTGTTTGCCCTCACTCAGAGGGCATCTTGGTGTGGATTCACAAGGTTTCATCCTTGCTGGGAAAATGAGCTGCAGCAGCTCAAGAGCCAACGTTCCCTAGCTGGGTACTTCTCGGTCTTTGTTTTGGGTTCAAATAGGGAGATTGTAACTTCCAGCCAGGAGAGGGGTTTATGCCGATGCTTTTTAATCCTGCCCAAGCCAAAGTGGTCTGTCAGGGCTACATGGAAATGCTACAGCTGGTATCACACCTGGTTTTTGTTTCCCAGTCAGAAAGCCAGGTTCCCACTCATAGCTGGGTGAACTTGGGCAAGATCAAAGCAAGGCTTGAGCACAGGCATCTGGCTTCAGAGGAGCACGTGCCATACAGCTCTCTGGTACCCTTTCTCTAGCAGCTGAATTTCATCCTTGCAGAATGTATTCAGGATCTGAGGTACCTACAAATTTAAAATATTTCTAGGGTGGTTTTGATTTTGAAACCTCACCAAATCTCACCATCCCTGACTTCCCATGGGACAACTCAGCAAATGAAATTTTAGCCCTTTCTCATTTGTTTAGATAAAGGGGCGAGAAAGAGGCAGGAAGAGACTTGGACTTTTTTAAGGGAAAACATATTTGTCCAGCCAGGCTGAAGCTGTTCTTCCTCATGCATCCCAATAAAATTCACATTCAGGCATAGACTACATTTGGAAAACTTCAGCCGAAAATATAAATGCTCTGAAACAGAAAAAAAAAAAATATTTATGAGAATGCATAAAAGAGAGGTTTAGCATGGAAACAGCTCTGCAGCCTTCACTATAAAGCACTGCCAGATGCCTCCTCTAAAAAAACTCATACAAGGTATTGCTCACATGGCAGTTCCATTGGCCCCTTTGAGTCTACGGACATAAATTAGGGTTACTCACGTGAGTAAAGCATTGTGGGATCAGACTCCTCTTTTGCCCAAATGTAAGAATCTGTAAAAAACCCTTTTGGGATAAAAGACACAGAAGAACTATAAGACCCTTATGGTTGTCAAATACAATTTCCTTTGCTTGCATTTTTTTCTTCCATTTGGGCTCTGACCTCCATCTGTTTATGGAAATATTTAGATCCCTCTGGTGTATATTTAGCAGACCGTTTTGCTTTTGCTGCTGCAGGATCATTGCATCATCATTCTCCTGTTGCTCAGCTCCAATTCCTTTGCATTTTTTTCTTTTTCTTTTTTTTTTAAGTCTTAACCTTCAATCATTCCAGCAGACACACACACAGAAAAAGTAAACACTGCACTCTGTTTACACTCTGAGTGCTCACACAAACACGCTGGCAAAGTGCAGACAGAGACACGCACACAGCATGGCTTGTCGTGGTGTTAGTATTGGTCCTTTTTCAATGATATTTCCATTTGTGAATCATCCTGCCTGAGACATTACGGGATGGTTGACTTGGGAGCTGAGATCTCAGGGTCTTAGAGGTACCTCCCATAAACAGCTGAAGTCTGAAGGTGGGCAAGACTGTCACTGTGCTTTGAAGTTTTTGGCGTCACGTTGTTCAGTCAGCCATAAATATACCTGTCCCTGGCACCTTACCTTTACCATCAGACCCGCGTTCACACGCGCACGTGCATCGCTTTCTGCGTTGCCTGAATGCTTTTCCTCACGTAGACACAGACCTTCCTTTGACAGTGCATCACGCTCCTTCCCCACCATCTCTGCCTATTCCATCTGCAGACATGTCACAGCTTCAAATATTTTCTGAATGAGGAGTCATTTGGGCCTAGTTACTTACAAAGGCAGGGAGAGCACCAGCCTGCTGGCAGACATTAAGGAGAACACCTGCAGTCTGGAAACTCAGCTGAGACCCAACAACTCATTAAATAATCCCCTTTGTCCCTCTCTGTCAGGTAACACTCGCTGGGTTTTACAATGTCATTACCTACAGTCCGAGGTGACCAGGCACAACACAAACCCTGGAACAAGCTTTTAGGTGGACCGTGATGAAGGTTCAGGTGAGATCCACGGGGACACAATCGGAGCCAAACTCTGTATGGATATTTAGGAGACACTGAGAATTATGTCTTCTGGGTGAAAAGCTACCCTTTTTTATGATAACCTGAGGGAAGGAAATATATGACTTGTCACATGGATTTGATTTCATAACTCTGTATTAGGTAACAAGGTAGAAAAGAGGAATATTACATCACTGGGAGGCTATGTCATCCTTTGGCCTAGCTGTGTTAGTTTTAGGAGAGACAGTGATTTGTGAGTCATACATAAACAGACCTTCACTCAGGAGAGGTCAGGCTCCTTTTGCACACCTGAAGAGCCTCTGATGAGGCACTAATGAGCCAACCCATGAAAAGCCAAGCCATGCTCAGCATCTGCTCTAAATGCCTCAACATTTTGTTGCCATTTGCAAAATTTCAAGCTACAGCAGTCTATTTATCCTTCTTAGCCCTGACAGAGAGTGTGTGATGCTTGCTTCAGACAAATCAAACCATTGTGCCTCTCAAAATGCTTTCATCATCATCATTATTTATTATTATTTATCATCCCTGCCATGTGTTATGTTTTTTCCATGCACAAAGAACAGGCAGATGTTTTCCATCTGTGTGATTTCTTAATTTTAGATCTCAGGGGGAAAAAAAAAAAAAGAAAAGAAGCCATCAAGAACGAAGAAATGCATGGTGTGTCTGGGAGTGGCACTGACCCTCATGTACAGGTATGTGCAGCCATGAGGTCTCTGGAACCAGAGCCAATGGCTTTAACTTTCCTCAGGCTCTTGGCTTCCCGGAGAAGAGGCTCCTGGGACTGCAATGGGTGACTTCACCAGGGCACAGATCTCGGAGGAGTTGTACACCATGGGAATAAAAGACCTGTTCACGATGTTACTCTGACCCAAAATGTTGGGACTAACCTGTGCAGACTCAGGCCAGTATGCAGGTCTGCTTCCCTCCATGCAAACTCTTTTTCATCCTTTTAGCCTCTCATTTCCCTCCAATTTCTCCTCTGCCCATAAGCTCTACTGAGTCTCCAATTCCTTCTCAGCTTCTTTCCCTGTACACAGACTATGCTTTCTTATTACCTGCTGGCTCAGATGAGCAAAGCTCTTGACTTTCTTCTCCCCACCATGTGAGACCCATGGATCAGGTCAAATGGTCCAGAACAGTCCCCTGACAGGAGGAGGTGTTGTTGCCCAGCAGTGTCTCTCAGCTTTGGCACAGCTGTAGTCAATACTGGCTTTGCTGGGAAACCAGAGTTTTGATTAAACGTACATTTTCTTGAAAAGTGTCTTCTTTCCACAGGAATTTTGACTTTTTGATGAAGACCAAAAAAGTTTTGGGCTAAACATTTGGGAATTTTGAGTCTTTTTTTGGAGGATAGGGAAGGCAAGACATTAAAAAATTGCCACAATTGAATTCCAGGGACAGGGAATATTTTTATTTTGGTTTCCTTCAGAGTTTTCCCAGAATTCCTCTCTCTTTTCTGAGAAACTTTAGTGTTTGATGTGAACAGAAAGCTATGCCATACAATCTGCCAGCAAGGGAACAGGCAGGATATCAAATTGGGCTCATAGAAAGGTGAAAAGACTTGTATGATATATCAGTCCCCAGAGCAATCTAGTTGCCCAAGAGGAAATAACACATAAATAAAAACAAAACAATGATGGGAACGGGAGCAATACTAATAATAATGCACCATAAATGCACATGGCTTTTTACAGCCATATTACTAACAGACCATATCAAAGACCTTGCAAGAACAGCTCAGTGCCTCTAGGGCATTTGGAACACAGACAGAGATTTTGCCCATAGAAATTGACGTGATACGTGAGGTGACAGTTTAAATTCAGAAGTCTGGTGGGTTGTGGAGAATGGGGCACTGTGGCTCTGGTATTAATAGCTTGTTCCCTCCGTTCACTAGTTCAAACAAGTTGCCGTGATGTTGTTAGCTTCAGAAAGCAACCAGGCTTGTGAAAAAATAAGCTGTTTTCTTTCTGCTTGACATATTGTCGAAGAACTGAACAGACGCAGTAACAAGTTCAGGCACTCTGAAGTGTTTTGATTAGTGATTATTGCTATAAAGTCCTCTGTTTCTTCACCCCCACCACCCTTCTTGCCAAAATGAGAATTTGATGACAAGGTAATTTGACTCTGCCTCTCCCTCAAAAAGACAGAAAGATTCAAAAATAGCTGTATGCTTCAGGCTACACAGAAAGCTTGCAAAGAAAATTTACTTGAATGTGTAAAATGAAAATCTGTTGCATGGAAGCCCCCAAATATATGATTGACCTGAAAATGAGAAACATTTGATGGGGGGTGGGGGGAGAAAGGGTTGAATGCTTCCTGCTCCTGCTGTTAGTTGTCTTTTTGTTGAATTAGAATTCCACCACTTTGGGGACTTCTTTTTATTATTTTTCTCCCCAGTAAAAATTTAATGAGTAAATTTCCAGCCTGAAGAAGTGCGGAAAGAAGAAAATCAGACCAAACAATTTTATGCAAGTGTACAAAAAGGGGATAGGGGAAGCATCTCAGTCAAGATGCAACTGACAGGAGGAGAAACCAAAAAAAGGTGAGGAAAAAAAATGCAGACATGCAAAAGCTGCTTTCAAGAACGATTTGTTTCCTGGGAACTGAAATGGGCCATTAACTATTATGTTGATTTGCAGACATCTTGGATGATTTTTCTTCCAAGGAAGTTCTGGAGGGAGAGACTGCTCTGAGGTTCTAACAAGCCTGACCAGAAGAGATGCCTCTGACTTTAGGTCTGTTTTGCCAGATTTCTGTGACAAGATGAGCCGACAGTCTTCTCCTGTAATGTTTACCTCATCTCTTACCCTGCCTCCCAGCCAGAGCCTGCTGGTACCATCATGCCCAATGCACCAGGAATAGCAGCAGGAGCTCTGGCAGCATTGCCCATGTGCAGAGTCCAAGTACAACTGAATTACAGCATCTCGTCTCCAGCAGCTCTTCACTGAACCAAGTTTGGGGCTCGATTCTGTTTTCTCTCTGCCCTACCATCCCCAATGAGTAGAGACACATCCATCAGGTGATCGGATGGAGAAAACTTGTTTGTCACCTGCTGCACGAACACCACAAACAGGTAAGAGAGCCTCCAACGGGCACTTTGTAGACCTTGGTCTCTGGGTGTTCCTATTCCCTTGTCCAGCTGCCTGAGAGCAAGGGTGCTAGAACAAAGAGAGAAGGAGAGGGGTTTATACACTGCACTTGATTTGAATACTTGGGCTTGATTAGTTTGCTCTGAGATGCAGTGAGACCATCATTTTACAACAGAAGACCATGGAATTAAAAACAGTATTTGGAAATAAATCTAGAAATTCACAGTGTCCACTACTCTGCTCTTCTGTGTGGAACAGCCTCTCCAATCATTTGTTTCATTATCCTCCCATGCAGGTCCCTTTTAAACTTTCTCCTGTACAGCATTGAGCAAGACCGTCTTAGTAAGATGAGGCAACTGGTGAATTGGGATCCCTCCAGATAGAGGAGGTCTGTAACCTTTCAAAAGCAAGCTCATCTCCCCTAACTTGTTGCAAACCTTCAAACCTGCCCTGATGCCTCAGCCCATGATCCAGAGCTTTCTAAAGGGTCCAAGTGAGGTTAGGCATGGTGGGGGGAGGCCAATGACAGAGGAAAAGAGCGAGATCCTGGTCATCAGTTGAGTATATCGTAGGTCAGATCTCCAACTTGTAGCACTGGCCTTGGCAGACGCCCAGGGTCACTCAGCACTAGAAGTCTGGGACAGAGCAGGGAACTGACCCTGGAAAGTGGATAGTTAATGATTCAACAGGTGGGTGACCCTGTCCCACTAGAAAGAAACTCTTTGCATTCCATGTCTGTGAAGCTGTGTTCAGAAGAGGATGACAAATATCACCTTTCTGCATTCATTTCTCTGATTATCCCAACCAATATTTAGAAAACTTTTCTTCCCATCCTTGATTCAAGCCTGTGTCTTTCTTGATTTTTATTTCCTTTGGAGCTGCTACTTCTTATCCCTTGTGAATGGGCTGTGTTGTGGGGAGAGGGTCAATGGAACTTATTCTCTGACACAGAAAAAGGAAAAAAATCACCATGTTTCCTATACGTTGCCTATTTTTCTTTCCTCCCTCCCTTCAAATTGGGAGTATCAGTCCCCACTCCCAGCCTTTTGACATGATGGCTTAACGCTGTCCATGAGGTAGAAATTTGTTTATTAGCTCTGTGGAATTTCCCAGTTCAGTTTACCTCAGAAAATGTGGGAGGCTAAGAAGGTACAATTCCATCTATTAAGTCTTTCCAAGTGATGCCATGATGCTGTTTAACCTTTCCCCACAGATGTATAACGCCAGAGCTGTCAACCTGGATACAGCGAGTCTCTGCATGTACTTAATGCATAGACAGAGACCAGATCTTTACAAGAAAATGTCTGCATAAGCAACTTTGCGTTCACCTACTGGTGGTTCATTTAACTCTTTCTCTCCTGAGATGCATTTCCCCCTCTTTCTGCAGCAGTATATACATGTGTGTGTGTCTATATATATAACATTTATATAACGTCATGTTCCCATTACACTGGTTGGGTCACCTAAGGATAAAAACTATTGCAGGTCATTCCTTATTTCTAATGATGGAGCTCAGGCTTTGATGTTAAAGGTCACAGGCTCATCCCTTTGACGAGATGTTGGTAATATGCAGTGGCATGCAAAAAATATCTCATCTCCTAATGTAGCAAATACAATGAAGCTGTAATGTTTAAGTTACTCTTTGTGTTTGGGTTTTTTGATTGAGCAAAGCCTCATTTTCGAGAACACAGTTCTATTGACCAATTTTTCTATTTGATTAATATGACCTGCACAAACATGATTGATTTTGGGGAGAGGGGTGAGCTGGATTTGTCCTCCCCTGCATCCCCTGACAACGAACCAAAATATCCACTAATGGTACAGTTCTGGGTTGAGTTTCAGAAGACTTGAAATCCAATCCTGATCTTGCTACTATTTCTGGTGTGAACATGGGTATGCCATTTCACTCCTCTGTGCATCTTCTTTTCCTGCTGACCTCTGTTTCATCTACTCTTAGCTTGTCTCCGGTTTTGTACAGCAGCTATCAAGAACAGAGTTCTGATATCACCACTCAACAGATAATGATATAGAGCTTCTCAATAGATATTGGAGTCTCAGCTGGGATGAATGACAGTGGAGGCTGGAGACCAGTTTGAAGGTGGCTCTTTGCATTGCTTGATTCATTTGCGCCTTTAAGGGAAAATTCAAGGTGTGTAAAAATTCTAAATCTAGAGCTACTGAGATACACATATCTAAGGCAACTAGATGTTCTCGAGTTATTATCTGACAAGAAGTCTTTGTTAGGACAGCAGATTATTTGTGAATAAACTAAAACCAACCAGAAATACAAAGAAGAGGAATTCCATTCCCAGGGAAATGTCAGACTCTCTTTTCCTTTGCAAAATGGAATAAAATAATAATAATTAAAAAATGGCATTACTGAGTTTCTCTAGAATGAGGATTGCTGAAAGCATTTGGTTCAGAAACATAGGAACAGGAGATTTGGTTCTGAAAACATAAAATATTTCATATGGAATGTTTCCTAACCAAACTAACTGAAACAGAGAATTTCTGGCATACAAAAATACCACTTGGTGCTGATAAAACTGCATGTATGTTAAGAGCACCCACCCGAAAAAATGTTTTGTTGTTACGCACTGCTACACAGAAAAAGATGATAAATGTTCTTCTCTTATATCATCTTCGTTCCCATTCAATGGAGCAATAATATAGAACCTAAATTCAGAGGGTTCACTGAGGAAGGTGGTTAAGTGGAGCTGGAGGGTGGAAGAGCAGAAGAAAAAAGCAATATTTGTAGAGGAAATCCCATGTTTCTGGACCACAGACAGGGCATGCATTGCTTTTCATATCTCAAACAGTTACGACTTTTTTATTCTTTTTTTTTTCTTTTTTTTTTTTTTCCCCCAAAAGGGAGAGATACAATAAGGCAAGGAGGAAAACTAGGATTTTTCAGAAAGGGATAAAAAATGGAACTTCTTGACACAAGAAGAAGTTAGTTGGGCACACTGACCTGAAGGCTGGCAACCCAGGTCAAGGAATGAGAAAGAGAGAAAGCAGAAAAACCATGCGAAAGCCAGCGCACCACAGAGATGCCGCCAGGGATTGGCTGGCAGTGATGTCACTGCCCTCCCTCCAACGACTAACTGTGGGTGATGTCATCTCTTTTCCCATAACACGTTCTAACAAACAAAATGTTGCAGAGGGGGGTTGTCCATTTTTCTTCCTATTATTATTATTATTTTAATTTCAAAATTAATTTTGTAATAACAGTAATTAGACCCTCCTGCCAGCCTGTCCCTGGGGGGTGATTCTAGTTCTTGTGCAGCAAGAGTTTGCTCCTAAAGAACATCATAGCAGGCATGCAATAATCACCCAGAAATGCACAGCCTGTCGTGTCTTATTGCTTAATTATCCATCTTACCTTCTTTCAACCCTCTTCTTACTGTACCTCGTGTGATGCCTGTTTATTTTATTTAATTTTCTCTAACTTCCCTTCCTCCCTGCCTTAAGATTATGAGAGTTGAAAACATTTTTCCCTTTCATTCTGCTGCCCTGAGGTTCCTCCTCCTTGGTCACTGCTGATCGTTCCCATGAGGGATTAGGAGCTCAACAATATCCAAGAGTTTTTCCCACTTTTAAGTTCTTGTGGACCAATTCTACCAGCTGTAACATCACTATATTGGCATTTGACCAGATGTGAATGTGGCATTTTGGTTTTATGCCCTCAGAATACAATTAATTATGACTGGTTCCTGAGAGGAACATCTCCTGAAAGAAAGGGAGATGAACCCAAAGAAACCTAACATTCTGCAGCCAGAAATATTGTATGAAACCGTGGCTAGGGGTTCCTCACTTGGATATCCTGGGGTTGGCTTGGTAGGGCGTGCACAAAACTGTACAAAAAACTACTTAATGTTTATTTGGGTGTGCCTTGAGCTCCCTTGCACTAAAAGCTGCTCTTCTTTAAGATAGTTGCTAACCTTTGACAAGTGTTGAAATCACAACCAAGTATCTGAGCATTATCAGAGTGGAGCAGCCCTTGCCCCTTCCACCTAAACCACAACGAGCCAAAAAAGTCCATTCAGTTTGCATCATTTTGCTCTCCCTGTCTGGAGAGATGCTTTTTATGGAGCAAAATCTGGGCCTCTGTATCACATCTAAGCAAGATTCTCAAGACAGACCATGACTAGTTTAGAAACCTAAGTCTGAAGTTGAAGAGAGGAATAAGCTGAATATCTCCCTGGAAAGCAGCAGCATTTACATCTCTTGAAAACAGGAATTTTTCAGTGAAGTTGCTGTGGTAAAACTAACAAAACTGATCAATTTAGTATCCATGTTCCAAAATCCTTTTGGTTCCTTGATATTCTCATTTCTTGTGCTTTGACTTTCAAACTGAACTAGGATGAGGAATGGCTGTGTGCAGCTCCTGAGCAGTTCAGCTGAGGCATCCGTGCCCAGGCGATAGGAGGGGACTGGTCCGGCGCTGAGAGAGCCCAGGTGCCAAAGGGAGCTGGGGAAAGCCACATCACTCAGAGATCCCACTGGGAACCCCGTAGACAAGTTCCGCAACAGGCGAGGAGATTTAAATGGTGTTTGATTTTCCCCTTTCTACTTTCCTGGCTTTTTTTTTTAGATTGGTAAAACAAAAAAAGGGAGTGGGAGAGAGTTAATTTTCTGTTTAAGTGAATTTTTAAGAAGATTTTTACCAAATGAGAATGAAAATAAATAGGCATTTTTATACTGACATTTTAAATTCAGTGTTAGCCATCTTTAAACACATGTAAAAATACAGAAAGGTAAATTAACTAATTTATTTTTAAATGAAGTCCTACTTCCAAGGCAAATAATGGAAAACATTTATTTTCCAACCTATTGGAATGAAACGATTGGACGGGAAGGGGCTTTGGTATTATTATTGGGTGCTTTTTCCCTGCCTAAATGAACTGCTCAGGGGAAAAGGCATGAATTCATAAAACATTTTGGTACTACTAAATCAGGAGTGGATTTTTTTTTTTCTTTTTTTCTACTGGTATAAAAAGCATTAGATGAAAAACACCACCTAGCTCAGTTTTGGCACAGCAGCTGTCTAGTATTTGGTGGGTTTTGTACCTCGAGCATTACCCACCATGTTTACCCATGATGAGAGCTGGGAGGGGAAGTCCATAACTCTCTTTTGGCAAGTCCCTGCCCAGCCCCTGTGAAGACCAGGTTTGCTGTCGCCGGTGCAGACCACGGGGTTGCACAGGCGGCCACCCGCACATGGCCTCCTGCCTGCCGGGGCGCCGGCGGTGGTGCGGCGGAGCCGGCGCGTAGCCAGGCATGCGGCAGCTGGGTGGTCAGCCCTGGGTGGGACAGGGAGTTCCCGGTGCTCACATCTGCACCCAAGGCAGTGCTTTATGAGCAGTGTGGACACAAGCCCAGCCAAGGAACATCTCTGGTAATTCCTCCCTCCAACCTACCAACTTTATTTTCTTCCCTAAGATATGCAAGATACGTCAAGGCTCAGCTTAGGAAGGGCTTTTAAGAGATCTTTACTGTTCAAGGCAGGCTGTGGTTTCATTATTTTTATTATTTTGGTAGAATGAGTAACAGGAATAATAGTAGCTGAGGGTTGTTTCTCTTCATTGACTCTATGTTAGGTTTGGAAGCCGTTCGACCAGGACAGTCAAAACACAGACAGGAAATAATCTGTGATAATGTCCAACTGGGGTATCAATTACGGCTTTAGAGTTTCATGTTAAAGGGATATTGTCAGATCAAATTTAAACCAAAAGTTGTGGGTTGCGTTTTTCAAATACATATGTATACATACAGATATGTATACATACGAGAGAGAGAAATGGAGACTACTAGAAACATTTCCAACTCTCTTTTCAAGTAAAAAAAAAAAAAAAAAGAAAGAAAAATTTCTAAAGCAAACAGTCTCCTCCCTGCCATGTGTGAGACTTGACTGCTGTCCTTGGCCTAGCCTGACCTTATGAGCTTGCTGGGGTTTTTTTAAACATCCTCTCTTAAAAGGCTCTGATGGGTGAAGCATCTCTTTCCCCAGAGACTAGAGGAGATACAGGGTTAACCTGTCATGGTGGCCCCATGGCGATCTTCAGAACAGGAGTGGGAACATGCCCGCACAGAGGCTTGGCAAGTGTGTCTCCGGCCAGGGTATGGTGCATCCAACACAGACATCAATGGAGCCTTTCCCCAACTCATGCAGACTGCAAGAGGCGTTCTACAACGAGAGCCACCGCAGAGGAACAGGGAGAGTGGCATTTTAGCCCAGCCTTGCTCAGCATGGTCATGTCAGGTAGCAACTTTTCTTTTGGCCATGGTGGGAGAAATAGGTGGGATTGATGATGATTCTGTTCAAAACCGACTTCTTTCTGGGCATCTGCTGTCAAGTCTCATAAAGATAAGATGGTAACTGCGGCTTGGTGTCACACGAAGCGTCACTGGGTGGTCCCCAGAAAACCATGAAATATTCCTCCACATTAGGATCACATAGTTAAAAGTAACAACATCATATGCTATCACTTTCCTTCTCCCTCTCCCTTTTGTCACCCAGAACTGGCAGAAATAAATAGAAGGGAGTTCTATTTACAAACAAGTTTGTGAAACCAAACTCTGGCAAACACGTGAGAATAAAATCCTGTGTCCAGTCCTGGAGCCGGCACTTTAAAAGGAAAGCTTGGAGAAAGCTCAAAGAAGAGCTGCCAGAAAGATTTATAGTGTGGCAAACACACTTACCAGTGAGAGGAACGGAGAGCAATTCGTGAGATGGCATATGGGCTAACGGGTGAGTAAGCGATTAGGGGACTTACGGAGTGAAAAACTCTGATATAAAATGGATCTTTGATCTAGCAGCCAGAGGCATGAGGGACTCCGTGGGCTGCAATTTGGAAATCAGCAAAGCCCACAGAGGAAATAGACGGCACGTTTCTGCACAGAAGAGTAATGCGGTGCAGGGAGAGCTGCACCTCCAGGGACAGGGTGGATCACCGTCATTTGGAGCCGTGGGATGACATCCCTGGTCCTGGCCCAAATGGACATGAAATATTACATCCCACGTTAAGCACAGGGCCAGATAAACTGGTGAGAGAGATGTCTTCCAGATCATTAGCCTGAAAGGTCTTCTGGTACGTAACCATCACTGCTCTGGTGTCCTGGCTGTGTGACCTCTCCAATGCTGGAGCAAAGTTGTTTTCTACATGTATGGACAGAAAGGGATTTTTACATATGTGAAGAGAGGGAAGGGACCAAGAGTCCCTGGATAATGCCTCCATCCCTAAGGGGTCACAGCTGGATCTTGCCTACGCACCAGCAGGGCTGATCAGGCCTGAGGAAGCTTCACAAACATTTGTCAGGCCAAGCGGGAGGCTGTAAAGCGAGAAACTACATGTAAAGCCTTCCTGGTAGCTGCTAAATATGGCTAAGCATGAGCTCCTTGGCTCACAAAGAAAGGACCTGAGGCATTGTTCAAGTGAGGTCCTGTGCTGGCGTGGTAGAAGTCTTTGGCCTCACTTAGTGATTTGCATGGATTTGGGACCCTGCTAAAGGAAATGAGACTCATCTTTCAGCTCCAGGGGACTGATGCAGAGAAAGAAGTTAGCAGGCTCAAGGTGAATGCTAGAACAAGGGAGTTTTTAAGCACATAGCCATATGTATACGACAGTGATTTTCAAGTAAGAAAAAGCATCAAATTGAGCTTTTTCTGCTCTTTCTGTTCTCTGAGAGACTTTTCACTAATGTTTTCATTAGATCTCATTCTTTATAAGAAAACATCCTATAAAAGATGAGTAGCTACCACAGACTTATCTCTCACACACATCCGTCAAGTTCTGGAGAGGGCCTTCCATCCTTAGGAAACCTTTAAGTCCAGCATGGTTGCAAAGCTTGCTCAGCCTTTAAGAGGAATGTGTGAAATTCCAAGGGCATTCCAGAAAAGCTGACTTGTGTGGAGCCAGGTTTTGACCCCAGGATTTCATTATGCCTGAGGATAAAGAAAAGAATTCTTTATATTGGGGAAATAAGAAGGAAAGCTAATTTCCAGACTGCAAAAAAAAAAAAGTCTGGAGTTTGTTCTGAGATCTGTATGTTCTTCTCTGCCCCCTCTTCTCACAGGTAATGTTAGAATCTGTGTTAGTCTCTACAGACAAATCACCCAGCAGTGGTAAACTTGGTGGTTTTAAGCAGATAATGACTGAAATCCAGAACTGCGTTCCAGAACCTCAGTGTAGAGCCTGGACTCTGGAGTATGAGGGCAGGTGTTATCCATCCCATATTCTTCTTGGTCTAAGGGAACAACCTCCCAAAGCCACTAACTGATGGATGCATGTGAAACCCTGACCTGGCAGCAAAAGGTCCCTGTCCCACTGCCTTGCCGTGGAGCTTTCCTGTCCCCAGTGAGGCAGCTTTTTGTCTAAGCTCCCCCCCCTTTCTCTCATGCTCCCCCTCTCCTCAATCTCTCTTAGACAGTTCATGTTCCATGTGACTAGAAACTGGAATGATTAAAAAGGGAGCCTCTGATTATAATAAAACAAAAAAGCCAGAGTTTGTTTTGTTTTCCCTGAAAGAAGATCCGGTAGTTGGTCATTCTTTAGAGAGTTACAATTTGGACGATTTGTCAGTGTGTTCAGGGCAGAGGAAAGCATGTGACAATGGATTCAGGGACCATGACCGTAGCCTGGGACAGTGAGAGGATACACAGTTGACTGATCCCGACAGCCTATTCTGCCTTTCTCCAGAGCTGGTAAACAGCCCCTGGTGATAATTAAACAACAAATATCAAAGACATTATAAACTATTTTAACAATTTTTTTCCTCACTCTTGGTTAAAGTAAAGCTTTATGCCAGATCCTTATGCATAGGCGCCCACAGTGTTTCACACAACCATCCCACCTGCTGAACTGGGACATATCCCAGAACTGGCCAACAGAAGGTCCTGTATTTAACCCTCTCCCCAGAGCCAGAGTGCCTGTAAGACAGGTTTCTTCTCCCCCAGTTTGGCAACTAAAAATCAGGCTTCTAGCCTAGGCTGAGCACCTCTGGAAGCAATCCATCCTTCCTGAGTTATCTAAAGAAAATGAAACATTGCTTTCCATTGACTTGCTAAAAAAGTGTGGCATCCGACTTTAGGTGGCTGAAGTGTAAATAATCCCACATTACTGGGATGTATGTGTCCACATACATAGGTGTATGCGTTATTGGGTGCATACATCTACTCTAGGTGTGAGGACAGAGGAACTAACGTTGTCTGAAGTATGTTTGATGATAAATATAATTGCATTGCATTACATTACATTTGGGACATCTTCTGGACAGTAGAGCTGTGGCCTAAATTTGCAAGATAAGGTACATAACCTGGGGCCCCTATTTCCATGTCTAGATGTCAGGTCTCACCTGGGTCTCACAGAGGTCACGCAAAAAGAAAGTGAAGAGAATAGGGTTGCTTATCACAAAGAAGAAATGAATTACATTAAATCTTGTAAAAAGTATGGACAAATCTAAGAGAGACGATCTGTCTCCCTTTCTGATGATAAGGGAAGGCTCAGCCAGGAGAACAGAAAAGTGACAAACTCCATCTTAGAGAAAAGAAATGCATGTTTTGGTTTTGTGGGACGGTGCGGCTCATTGCTACAGAAAGACTGGGATGCCGAGAGCTCAAGGTTTAAGCCTTTGCCTAGTTATGAGCAGTTGGGAATTTCCCAGTACGGGGGGAGGAAAGGGCTGGACAGACCATCCAAGAGCTCTCTGCTTTGTATTGCATGACCTCCCTTCCAAAACACTGGTGTCAGTCATCACTGGAGACAACCTCGTGTTCAGATGAACCAGGAGTACCCTGTGTCACCCTGATTTCAGCAGGAGGCAAGTACAAATGACCTGCCAGACAGACACAGGGAGAAAAGCTCTGAAAGAGACTTTCAGATGCCCCTGTTTTACCCACCCCATGCTCACCACTTTTTTATTGTCAGACAACGGATCCTGAAGCTGGGATCATGTTCCCAGAGTATGAAGGAGTAAAAAAGGACAATATCTGCTACAGGAAGGCATAAGGGTGGGAGGTGAACCTGGCATCAGTAGAAATCTTGGGGTGGATTTTCAAGGAGCTCCAGAAATAGCAGACATGCTGTCATTGAAATGTAAGAGGAGGAGGGCAAAGCAAAATTATATAGGTTTTATGGGGGATTTGGAAGATTAGAAGAACAAATAAGTAACACAATGGCTGGATATTGACTCAAAGAATACTTGAACTAGATTTGACTGGCAAACAGTCCCAGTCTCTGTTTGCCAACTGCTTGGAATTGTTTGAGCAATGACCTTGAAAAACATACAGCAGATTCAGGGACTGGGAAGCCAGAAGGCCACTCTGCACTGGTCTGATCTGATCCTCTGCACAACAGCGTCCCTCTGATGTCACCTGGTCTCAACTCTGCTAACTTTTTAAGCAGGCAAAAATGGCTCAGCCACTGTAAGATATTAAACTGGTTTAAAGAATTAAGTCCTCCTAAATCTTGAAAGCAGTTTAGCAGATCATGCTGCTTTTAAGGCACTAAATTCTTAAACCACTTTAACTCTGATAGAGGAGCTGAGAGCTTAGTACACCAGAGTTGTGCCAACTTAAGAGTTTAAACTCGTAAGACTCTTTTCACATTATAAGCCAAATTCAGGATCAAGTACAGTGCCCACATTCTTGCCTGGTGTCAGTTCAGATGTTCAGCATCCAACTGCGTCACCCCACAGCAGGTCGAGAGACTTGGGACTGAATGTCTGTTTTAACTCATTTCCTGCTTTGCCAAATCTCTTGACTTCTCTTCCAAGAGCTTTTGTTCATATCAGTCAGTCTTAATCTATAAAGTTTATCTCTCTCTGCAGATGGTTTTGATGTGGTATAAGCGCGCATTGGGTAAGGTTTTTTAAGTTCAACTCATGTTGAAATTTTCCAATGATAAATACAAATATAAGATCATATCCAGATCAGCTGTAAAATCCTAAGAAAGAGGTCTGACCCCGACACATTTGAAGAGAAGGTTCTTGCTATGCTTTTGCAACTGGAACAGCACATATACAGTTAGGGTTAAAAAAAATAGAAGGAGAGGATGGGGTAGTTAGGAACTCAACTTGATACTTTAGCAAACACCAGTCCAGTGAACCCTTTCAGTTTTATGACTGGTCACAAACTACCTTTCCCCTGGATATACAGGGTCCATATTTACAGCCTCAGAGCTGATCTTGTGCAGGAGTGGAAACATGCGAAAGAATATAGAATCCAATTTTTCCCATAGAAGTGGTCTCACCTGGGATAAGAAAACCTCCTGTGGTTTAATGGGATATGAAGACTCCTAAAACAGGAGCTAACTGTGGTAAAGAAAAAAAAATGTGATTTACCAAACAGGTAATATATAAGAACACTGAATGCACAAAAAGGATTGTATTACATTTTGGAGGTCTCCATGTTGTCTAGAGTGAATGATTTGAGGAGGAGAGAAAGGGGGTTTCAGAAAGGGTGGTTCAGAGCAGAAGTGTACTCAGGCTATATTTAAATTGGGGCATGCAAAAGCGTGTCCAGACAAATGTGGACGGTGTGGTTTGGAAAGAGATTTGTGTGTGCATCAGTCCTCACTGCAACGCCAGTGCCATCATTTCCACAGGAAGAAAAATGGGCGTGAGGGCCAGAAGGGAGCAACAGTGTTCTCAGCTTGGACCATCAAGGAACAAGGACCCTGTGTGTACTCCTCACACCGAGTGCCCCAGAGTATCTCGCCCACACACACACACACGCAAACTGTGTATGGTGTCAAGACCACCCTCTGGACATGCTTCACTGTTAAAGGGTCTTTAGGCTTCAGACCAAATGAAGGCTGGTAGTGAGTCCCTCAGATGATCCATGTTGTGGTCGTCTGCATAATGGCTCAACCCTGGACCATATTTTCATCTTGTTCCTGCTGCACGGGGGTCAGTGGTGTAGACCTGATGATCGGGCTGTTCATTTCTTTGACACATGTGCTTTGTAGATCTGCTTAAGAGGAAAGTTAAAGCAGGCCACAGTTAAAAGCAGCTTTGTTTTCTTGAGGTAACAGGTTTGCTCTGTACAAACAGTATCTCTTATCTAATAGCCCTAGAAAGGCATGTAGCGTCAAGCTGATACTGTCTTCATGCTTGGCTTATTTTTGCATTTCAGCCCTGAGATATGCAGGCAACCTGCCATCAGCTGTAAAACCACAAACCCCGATCTGTGATGGGGACTGATAAGAGAAAATATATGAAAACAGACTCCTCAGAGCTTGACTCCTTTCCAGGAGGCTCTGGACTGAGATCTGGCATTTGAAAGTGATTGTTCATGCATAAGAAGCAGCACTTTTCACATTTCCTTTTTAAAGCTGCAGAAAGGCTAAAAGAAAAGTGAGTGAGTCGCAGGGAAATCAGCTATCAATTATTAAGCTCCCATCATGACATTAGCAAGTGCAACATCTAGTGAAACAATGGCTTTGACCTGTGCAGCCCCTGTGTTCCCAGGAGCCTTCTCCCCACTTCAAAATGAGAGGAAACATCATGTCAGCAGGTTGACGGGATTCACAGGGACAGAAAACAGAACACAAAGCTGTCAGTTTCCACTCTGATGGGCTGTTTATCAGTCCATCATTCCTTTGCTTGCTTAGTCTAAACAGCCACTTATCCTAAACTTTGGAGTCTTCAAGTTTTCTCAGTCTTCCTGCTCCCAAATAATACTTTGCTTCTTGAATTAGGTAACATTCCTTAAATGTAGGTCCTTGCTTGCGATGCTGTTTGTTTTGTAGCATTTCAGGACCAAGAGCAATCACCCAGTGTACCTGTAGTACCTGTGGTGTAATGGTGTGCATACTCCTGGCCCAGGGCACAGCCATACCTGCCTGCTTCCTTCGTGTTGTTTGTCACACTCTGCTCCTCCTTGCAGGATTTCTGCCTAAAGACAGAACTGAGGTAATGAAAGAAGAACTCCTCTGGGTCTGTCTAAGTCTGCAAGTAGAAAGAGCAGCTACTGCTGCCACTGATGTGTGAAATCTGCTGCCCAGAAGGAAGTCTTTGTAGCTGTTATTTAGCCTGCCTCCGTCTCAAAACACCAGATTCCCCTGCAACTTGAGCTAAGAGGGTATTTCACCACCTGCTTGCAGAGCAGGGCCTGAGAAACACTCCCAAGCTGTTGTGCTGCTACCTCAGAGCAGGCAACACCACCCCCACACTCTCCCCTGCCTAATAAACTTTATCAGTCTTTGCATTTCTTGCTGGGAGCAAGCCCCAGCCATGTGCTGGGAGCAGATCTTCCACCCTCGTTGAACTCACAGCATCAACCTATCCCCATACTTTGCCTTTCCAAAGTCCTTGGGAGAAGCACCCAGCTGCAAAGCAATTTAAATGGATGGGGAACCAACAAGTACGCTAAATGGCTTATCTGATTCTCTGGGGAATCCATCTGGAGCCAAGAGCTTTTCCCCATCTGCGTAACAGTGATTACACTGCCTTCTCACCCTCATCCTCCATAAACTCTCGTAATCCCCTGCCCTTCTACGCAGACAAAGGCGGCGATTCTCTCTGGAGCAAAATGAGCTCACCAAGGGAGACCTTTGTCTTACTGAGAACACACCAGCCCCCGGTGTTCGGTTAAAGGGCCGCCATCCAAATGGAGCCTCCAAGCAGAACTCTTGCTCCCTCTCACCAGGTAAAGGAATGAAACAGAGATTTGCTTTGAGGATGCTCTAGTTGCACAAAAATATTCTGAAAGCTTGAATTCTTCAGTGCATATGGCTGGCTTGGGCCCAGTGCAGAGGACTGACACCTTCTTGCCACTATGTAGGGCTTACAGGTGTTAAGGACATGTTCTTGACCTCCACTGCACTGGGGAGAAGCAGTTAGTGGCATCCTGGCCCATGTGGCTCCATTTGGTGGTTCTCTGTTGAACCTGCCCATCTGCAACTACTCTGAAGAAAGGAAAATGTAAGCAAGAGGACCCAGACTTGAGGTGAGGAAATCAGAGTTGAGGATAGCAAGAACCTACAGAGCCTAAAAGGGCTTTTTTCTTTGTGGAGCATTTGTGGGAATGGCTGGAGCTGTCCAGTGCCAGCTGCAGGCTGCTCTCCAGCAGACCATGAGCAATGAAGAAACCCAAGGCAGAATCACAACAGGAGAGCAAGCATGTATTGACACCTTCCTGGAACACTACCTGAGGCCTCTGACATTTCAGGCTTGTGGACTTCCTGAGCTACCTTTGGTGCCTTCATACTGAACAGCTCTTGATGGATTCAAAGGTCAGTTGAAGACATTAATGGAAGAAAAATCTTTAGCACAGAGCATCATACAGCAAGGAATTCCACAGCTTAGAAACTTGATGTGAAACAAATATCTTTTATTGTTTGTTTTATACTTGCCTTTTAATTTGTATGATGTCCTCCAGTTTCTCCACCTTTTGAGCAACTCCTCTTTTATTTGTGATGCTTGACCTAAATGGGTTGCAGAAGCTCTTTTTAATTAGTTAATACAGAATAATAATATTTATTTGAATGTGGAAGTTGCAAATAAAGACAAAATCTGGACTGATTTCCTCCTGAAAAGCCCACGGTTGCCCAAACACACCTAATCACTTACCTTCATCTAGCTCATATTTTTCTTATTATAATGATTTTCTGTCTTTGACTCTGTAAGACTTTATTTTTGTATCCTGGGGTAGCTAAATGAATTTGAAATGAATATGGATTTCCTGCTGATCTCATTTAGTTTTGGTCTTCACCCTAGAATTGAAAACATCAATGCCAGGGTGTGTTAGAGGTACACTTCTGGAAAGGCAATTATCCTATAAATGCTCAGCTGTAACTTATATAATAATTATTTCTTCAACTGAAGTACCTTTTGAAGTACTTTCCAAAAACTTACAATAGCCCTAACCCATAAGCATTTTGGTGGGGCAGGGAGACCAAATTCTGCACTCCATCTGAAACCATTCTGCAGAAACTCTGTCTGAAGTGCGCTGGCATTGGGTATAACTGGATCTCTCACATTAGGTGTTTGGAAATCTGTCTGCAAAGACGTATGCCCTGCAATGTTTACTTTTCAAATATTACTTGGAAATGATACGATGGATGACTGACCTTTTTTTTTTTTCATCCCCTCTTGGCTGAGGGTTTTCCTGGAACTTGAGACATGTCTCTGCTGAAAAAAAAATCACTCAACATTTATGAAGAACAAAAGAAAGCAGAAGGTTAATCAATGTGTCATGTAGTTTCACCTGAACCCCAGTGGTTTCAGGGTGTATGAGATCTACCAAGTATCTCGTCCAAGTCAAAAGCAGACTGTTTGTAAAACCGAAAGTAATTCTTGTGACATTCTTGTCTGCATTAGCTGGTTAAATGACTTCTCTCCAATACAGCTGTTAACTGAGGGTAGAAGGGTATGGGCTGAGAATCAGCAGATTGGGGAGTCAGCAATCTTCAGCCATTCAAGTAGTCTTGGGAGCCTCCCTTCATTTCCCTGGAGCCCTTCCTTTCTCTCCTTGTCTGAAGCCTCTTCAAGTCAGGGATTTGTTATGCCTTGTTTCCTCACAGCACATGGCACAGGGAGCCCTCAACTGTCGCTGGGGTCCATTCTAAGCACTGACTTAATTTAGAAATGGTATTAGGCTGCAGCATTTGGATGAATGACATTGGTGAAGAGCCATGGGGGAAGGCTGGCCTACAGCATGAAGCTGAACAGCTGGAGCAAAGCAGAGAGTCTGGTGTTTTGAGAAAAGGCCTTTTAAAAGCCAGTATGTGCTTAGGGTTCGGAAAATAGTCACACAGGGGCAAATTCACCCTTTGCAAAACCCCGGGCAGGGGTCACATTGGAGGTAAGCGTGCTTCCCTTCTATCAGAGGGATTTGCAAGCAGAAAGAATTTTAACAAGGTCTCCAGACGTGACTAAAGACCCTGTTTGTTTTAGATCAAACTCCCTCCACCCCAGAGCCCTGAGTATATCTCTTGTTCGTAAAATATCACAAGCTCGGATATGAACCCGCTCAGCCTGGTTCACCTGTTAAAAGCTCATGAGAAATTGTATCCGCAGCATTCCTGTCCCTGTAACACTGGCGCATGATGAAAGCCAGCAAGCTGGTTCTCCTCAAACTATGGGAAACCGCTGTCTTTCAAGCCTCCCTTCATCTGAAGCACGCTGACTCCTTTCCAGGGCCAGCGTACAATACTGAGTTCAAGCATCTCAAAACACTGAAAAACTTTTTCAGAGGTTCTTTAAGAAATAAAATAATAATGATGATGATGACAGTAATAACAATAAAAAATAATAATAGCCATTGTGTCTGCTGCCGTACCCCCCCACCGCTCCTTCTGTTGGGGGGAATCTTATTTCATGGGCTCAAACAGAGGAGTCACAACCAATTCAATTACTCAAGAGTAATACCCTTCGTAAAGAAGAGCCCCTGCCGCTGTTCCTTTGGAGGGTTCCCCTTTCCTGCTCCAAGCAGCTGTGTTGGTATTTAGACACAGGATACCAGCTCAGCCTCTACTTCCAGCACAACCTCGGCTCATATCCTGCAGGCTTTATAAGTCCCCAGATGGTCCATAATGCTCGTGTAGTAGTTAGCCAGCCAAACAGTGCTTGCTGCTTATCTGGTGTATAACTCTCTGGAATGCGTGTGGGGAGAGAATGAGAAAAAATGCCAGATCATCTTCCCACATAACATTTCCTTTCTTGTCCTCAGCCTCCCCTCTCTAAGCCCAGACAGAAACAAAACACCAGCTAGGGACTCAGCCACATTTGCGTCGCAATGGACTTGATCCTCGCATCTTTTCAGAAGCAGCCTGGTGTATTGTGGCTGTGAACCTTTGATGCCAGGGCATTTATGCTGATCTCTGAGCGCGTGACAACCCATTTAGCTCTAGCTTAAATGACAGCACCAGATGGAAGTTAGTTACAAAGCATGTCCAAAGCTAACCATTTTCAAAATAATGGAAATTCAGAGGGTTCCTGCTAGCAGCAGCAGGAGGACAGAAACGCAACAAAAGAGAAAGAAGTTATGGGGAAGCGTCCACCATACTGCTGACATTCGGAAATCTTTGTAAGAGTCTTTTGCCAGATTACCCTTCAGTCTCAGCTCTAGCTTGACTCTCCTTTCACCATGTCAAGAGCCACACTGGCAGCTCCAAAAGTCCCTGGTTCAGTCCTTGAGACTGGCAGCAGACACATCCACAGTGAAGGAAATGCTTCGGGCAACGAATAAACCAGGGATACCTATAGTGAGCAAGAAAATAACTGAAGGTGTCTCCAGGGCCAGCTTACTCTGGTCCCCCAGCAGAGACCTGGGTTTGCCTGCTTGTTTATGTTGTTCTTGACTTAAGCAGTGCTAGCAACATTTGGATGATCCTCGTACTAACACTGTGGGCAAATGAGGCATTCATTTCTCTTGCCAGTGCTGATCTGTTCTGATATTCAGCTACCCTGGAGCAGAGTAGGGAGACCGGGAGAACACACGGAGACACAGATGGAGGTTTTCATTTCAAATTCACAGCTTCAGAGATTCCGCTTTAATGCAGAAAGGGAATCTTCTGTTTAGTGTGAAAAACAAATTAGTAAATGTTGCTGTTGTTGCTCAGTTTTTTGTTTTCATGAATAACTGCTGAATTTAGAAAGTGCCGATCTTGAATGTCAGTTGTAGCTGGGCAAGTGGGGTGAGTAGTGCGGGCACCTCAGGAGGAGGAGGAGATTGTCACAGACCCCAATTCCTTATATTTTCTTACACCAGAACAAAAGGAGACAGGGTCAACACCTTTGCCCGGGGTTCCAGAAACACTGATACATTCCCGAGTAGGAACTTTGGACACCAAAGAGCATGACACCAATTAATAAAAAATACAAAGGCATTAAATAGAGGACAGCGGTAGCAAAAGAGAGTTTCATATTCACTTGGTGTGATGGTGACAATGTATGCTGTGACACTCCAGCAGGTAGCCATCCCCAGCCTCAATATTGGGTATTAAATAGATAAATGGAAATATATTCAGCCTTCTTTTTCTCAATGTGAGCTCCTTCTGACTATATCTTCTGTGATTAAGACCTTACATGAAAAGGGACAGTGGACAAGGGTAAGGTGGAACTGCAGACGAGTCACAGAAAGGTCACTGAAATATTTTTTCCCAGTGTTTTCAAAGGACTTTAGGAGAACACTGACCTGATACAGAATGCTGAAACCCCCAGCTGCAGGTCAGCAAAGATATTTAGTCATCTAGCTTCCATTTCACTCAGTGCCAGAGTCTCTCTGCTACCCATGATGAGTGATGGTATGACAGCCATCTTAACTTCCACTGTTAATTGTTCCCTGATGGCTGAATGAATGCGTTGAAAGAGTTCATTCAAAATATATCCCATTGTCTTGATGTTTCCATCTTTTATTGCAACTTTTTCTTAGCACCTGCTGAGTGTTTGTATACAACCACTTCTCTTCCACACAATGCGGCCCATGCCTAAGACATCAGACAACGGAGCCGGCCAACAAGTGTTCTCTCCCAGCAACACAGCACTCACCTAAACGTACAAGGCTTGCACCAACATGCAGCAATCCTTTTGCCATGTTCTGCTGTCATGCTTTGGGGGTGGTATATTACTTCTTCATTTCTCCTGAAAAGATTCCACAGGATCTAAGCCTCCATCAGGGAAACAGGGAGGGCGGTGAGGCAAAAAGCATGACATTGAAATTCAGATGCCAAGTTCAGTAGCATGAATAAAAATTTTCTTAACCTCTGAGGTCAGGAGGTCACCAGCTGGAAGCGGAAAATCGCCACCAGTAAATTGCTGTGGGCTGGAGTGATGAATGCTAGTTAGTACCAGTGAATTTCAGAAGAATCTCAGCCGTAGGGAGACAGGGCATCTTGGAACAAGGCTGAACAGTTCCCGACTGTGTTTTCTTTCTTCTTTAGTCTGTCTTGTGCTCTTTCTGCTTCCACAGATTTCTCAGTACAGGCAGAAAAAGATTAAACCCTTGTGGGAAAGTCTTGTGGCACATAATAGGGGTGAAAGCAGTGAGATTCCATAGGGATTGAGTGGTATTGTAAGAAAATTGCTCTCAAATCTTATGGATGTCAAGAGGGAGGGAAAGTGCCCTAGTACTTGACATGTGCAAGGCTGACTGGAGCACAGAGGTGCATCCATTGCCCTAGTAAGCTAAGATCACTGCTATGTATGTCAAACTACAGCCAGTCCAGCAGCAGGCACCCTGTACCGTGTATGTTCGGGTTGTTTGAGCCCAAGCTATAGAAAGACCCAGTTGGGAAGACACTGAGTTAATCTTTCTCAACCGGGCCATCTTTCTCTTGCAGGGTGAAGAGAGGCACGTTTTGCCTGGGTTCTCTGTCAACTTCATCCATCCGGTGCTGTGTACATAAGCTTACAACCTAGTGGAATGTACTTGCTGCTTAGCTACCATCTCGAATAATGGGTTCTTACTCTGTTCATAGGACATAAAACAGTGAAGCAATATGAATTAATAAATATCTATCTGAGTGAATAGAAGATGTGTCCAAATCACTTTGGCCAGTTGAAAATTCTAGGGTGGGGAAGGTTTCAGGTTGAAGAGGTTGGACCACACCACAAAATGCTCCAATGATGATACAATTCTCTACAACATTTTATGGGACACTTGAATATAAGCCCCTACTATTAAACTCAGTTTGAGGTTTCCATAACGGAAAGGGGCCAGCTTGCATTTCAGATGTCATTTGTGTAGGGGAAGCTGGACAAAAAGCAGAAAGTTGGCAGCAAAAAGTACCAGGTTTCTTTCTCCTTCCATCCACCCCTCTCCAACCCCTTTGGCTAACCCCCAAACCATGGCAGGAGCTGAACACTGCTTTTCATTGAGTGACATACCTGGCTCTAGAAGAACACGCCCTTGTGGAATTGGCACCCGGGCAACATTTCCATTTCCTCTGCACAACACTTTTCTTTAATGCCTTCCAAACTAAAACAAAACCCAGAGGATTTGCTACCATGTTCCGCTCATTATATTGGTGGGGAGTTTTCTTGCATGATGGTGGGATGGATTTGTCCCTGAAACTTAAAATACAGCAAGAAAATATAATAGATGAGGAGCTTTTTCTTTTGCTCCATGGGGGTTTTTATGGGTTTGGTTTGTTTCTTGAGTATTTACCATTCCAACGCAAATCAATTCACAATCATTTCATGTCCTTTTTCAGGAATGTGTGCAGCCTTTAGAGTCAGAACAGCAGTGGGGAAATCAGACATCCTGGACTCACTACGTGAAAAACACAAAGGAACATTGCAAACAAGACTGTCAGGGACCTCCAAAAGTCACCAGAAAAAGTCACTCCAATACAGGATGGTTATACCTGTACCATTTCTAAACTCCTTTTCTAACTTTTAGGGACTGTGATTCCACAAGTCCTGATGGACACATTGACTCTCACCCTGTCTGCATTGACAGGTGAAACAGGTTGTTCCTTTTAATTTGCAGCTCTGTGTGCACACACAGACATCCATCATAGATCCCTTCGTTTCTCTTCTCTAGACTAAACAACCCTACTTCTTTCAATCTGTCTTTCTACGTAAGATCTTCAATCATTCCTGTTATTTTCCAGCTGGTTTACATCTTTCCTGAAAAGCAGTAAGCAAAACTGCGCACAGTATTAAAAATTGCGTCCCTACTAACGGCAAGAAGAGTGGAAGAATTGCTTCATACACATAGGCAGTTCTCCCGGTTATCCATCACAATATGGTGCTTGTCTCCCAACACCACGATTGTGCTGGATTATGCCCAATATCCAACTTGCTCTAGGCAGTCCTATTCCATCCTCTAGCAACACAGCTGAGCATTCCACTTAAGAGCAACATCTTCCATGTTTCTTTATCGAAATGCATCTTATTTTCCCCTTACAATCAGACCTGACTGAATCACCTCTGAAGCCAATAGAAAGAATGCACACTACATTTCAATGTGCAATGAGGCTGTGATGCATCTCTTGTGCTACTTAGATTGCACCATTTACCAACTGGATATTAAAGGAGCATTTAAGAAAGCCATGTTCTTGACCAGGATACACCACTCTGCTGTTCCAGAGCACGTCATTCTGTTATCCTCCTCAAGAACTTCTGAAGCATGATCTAGCCATAGAGAAATTAAGAGTCCATAGGGATATAAGGAAATAACTTTTGGGTCTTACGGACTGCAAGAGGGACTTAAATAGTCCATGGAGCTAGTTGAAGGAATCTCTATTAAATCCATGAAATTTGTGTCTCAAAGGACCTCTGTTGAGACGATGAATTTTGAAAACAAACTCATTGTTCCACATAGGGATTCTGTTGACTTTGCCACTTCCCACACTGTGCAAAGACCTTTGAGATCCCTGGGTAGGAAGTTGATGTGGGAAACCAAGAAGTTCTCTTATTCCTTCAGCTGGCTGAAAACCTGGATTTCAGCTGAAAGGTTTTTATGGTACATGTACTGCATGGTACATTTGTTTTTCAGGGGTGGGGGAGGTTATTCCAAGCTCCCACATGAGCAGAAGACAGAAGTAGAAGCAAATGGAGGTAGGTGGTTTGTTTCCCTGAGATGGCATTCCTAACAAACAGCTGTGTTTGCACAAAGCTTCAGTAGACACATGGATGGGGAACACTACAACTGGAAAGGCGTCACATCAATATTGCCACCTTCCAGCTCCTCCATGGGTTAAAGAGTCCAGCACGCTCCATTGCTCCTCCTCCTTCCTTCTCTTCCTAAAAGTCTTGTAATGCGTTTCACAGAAAGTACCTTTTCTCTTCCTTTTCATGTAATATTAATCTTGGGGGGGAGGGGGGTGGGGTGGGAGAAGGGACGTAGTGTTTTGAGGTTCATATTCCCCTTGCAGTTAATCTCTTTAACAAACCCCTTTAACAAATGAAAGGTCTGACAGGAGGCAGAGTCATTAAAATGAATTAAAATGCATCCAGGAGAGATTAGTAATGAAGCCACTCACCAGACAATGCCCCTTTTCTTCTCCATGTGGACTACTAGGAAATATCCCAGATTACAGAACAAAAGAGTTTACAGTTGAAAATGCTGATCCTTGAAAGATGCACCATGCTCTCTTCTCCTCTCCTTGCTCTACACCAGTACATCTGCAGCCAAGGGAGCCAAGTGTAATCTCCCCAGGGGGAGGGTCAGAGGGGCTGGGTTTAAGTACCAATGAGCCTGCAAACACTCACACACAATGAGGACATGTCAGCAGAGAGTGATTGCAGGACCAGTGTCCACCATGCTGGTGTGGTGAGACAGCCAACCACATCCACTCCTGCTGGGTACCAGAGGAGTTTCAACCAGTTCCAAAGGATAAAGCTGGAGAGTATGGCACAGAAGGAAGACCAGCATGGAGGCAGCAGTGAATGTTGCACACACGCAGCAGATGAGAATTTTGGGGGGGGGTGGTAAATGATGCAAGCAGAGGAGGAACAAGAGCAGTCACCAGTGTCCTAGTGACAAGGGGGGAATAAACAATAGTAAGGAGAAATGCAGCTAGGGAGAGAAACTAACTGGATTTCGAAAGTAGGATTTCCTACTAGTTTCCTAGAAGTCCACCACTGCTGTATCTCAGTTGTTACAGATCTCTACTGCTTTTCTTTCCAGTGGGAAAAGGGTGCAGAAGTTCCCCAAACTGCTGTCCACTGCATTTGCAGTTTCTGCACACCAAAGCAAAACAACTTTCTACTTTTGAAGGTGGTAAAAAATTAATTTTGAAACACAGCAAGAAAAATGTGGTTTGTTTTGAACAGTTGATTTCATTTGATAGAGCCTCAGTTTCCCAACTAGCCCACATACCTGCCTGGAAAACAGCAGATTCTGTATCCCAGGTCAAGGTCATTGGTGAACAAAGATTCCCATCTGCAGCTGGAAACTCAGCAAAACTTCCAGGGAAATAAAAAGCCTTAATAAGCTACTCCACTGACATGAATGAAACTCTGAGCTACGTCAGCTGAGACTATATCCCAAAGTTTGCTGATGACAGAAAAACAATGAGGTAGTGAATTGGTGAGGGACCCATTTCACTTGTGGTCTGCAGAGTTATTATATCAAAACATGTCTGGCAGAGTTTAATAGTGTCAGCATTTAATGTTCAGTATAATGTCATTCCTACAGACCAAGACATACACTTCCCATAGGTAATTAATCTTTTACAAGTAATTTAGCCATCGTAAGCAAAAGTGGATGAAATGTATTAATGGGGGGAAAGGCTAGGGGCAAACCATGCATGGAGAAACATTTCTCTACATTAGTCCCACAGAATTACAAGTGAGTTACAGCTGATAGATTTAGGACAGTTCCTGTTGAGTAATTGTATTCCATGAGGGTTTTCAATACAATGTGATATTCATTTTCACTTTATACAGTAGAGACAATAATGGCTACAGGTGCACAGGCTGTCTTGCTGGGAGGAATAAAACTGTGATTGTTTAACATCTGACTTTTCTCACACAGTTACAGCCTTTAGGTTTGAGCTATATTTTGCACATAACTCAGACAGGGGTTGTTCTCTGTTTTTATAGTCCAAGAGTCTAGCTCTAAAAAATGCAGGCTCTAAAGACCCATTGTCAAATGAAACACACTTCCCTCGTCTGATTTGTTTTTTCCTCTCTTGCAATATCAGCTTTCACTACAGAAATGCAGACAACCCCATGTTTGGGTAGAGAAATGAAACTGCCAGCTCATGCAGGATGCACGGTTGCCAGGCCGGGCTCCAAAACCCAAAGTCCCAAAGCAGGAACTTTTGGGTGCGCTTCTGAAAAACTGGACATCCCTGTAAATGGCTCTCCGTTCTGCAGAACTTTATACCATTGCTTTTTGCTCTGGCATCTGATCACAGCTCTGCTGTGTCCTTCTGGGACTTTCCTCATCTCTCAAACAAGAATAACAACAACAAACCCAACAAGCCAAGGAAAGAGAGAGCCTGAACTTTCTCCTGGAGAAGACAGTATGGCTATTCCTGGATTTTGCTTGCCAGCTGCCTTCTGTCTCCAAAATGAACTCTCCTTCCTTCTGCCCCCCAGAGACACACCGAGTTTGCTTGACGTGACTGCAGCTAACCACATCCACCTGCCAGGCTGACGCTGCTTCTTTTCGCAAGACCCAGTATCTGAGCTGAAGGTGGGACAGGAGAGAAACCCAGCACTGTCTAGCAGAAATTTACTGTACAGTTTTCTCTCCACCAGAAAAGCTGTAGGATTGGTTTGATCAGGAAGTGATTCAGGGCTTTCTTATGTGAAAAATACACACCATTTTATTATGTTTATATCCTATATTTTAGTTTAGGGAGAAAACCGATTGCCACTAAAATTGCGGTTTCCTACAAAGAAACGCTGAATTATTTCTTCCTTTATACTTTAGAAAATTAAATCAGAGATTTAAAGAGTAACTTCTTTTATTTTTATGGGGAAAAAAATGTGGTAAAAATCAGGTTAAGAGTAGCTGTGGTTTTTAAACAAAAAAAGTTGCACCATTTTGGCACAATGGATTTTTTTTCCCAAAAAGAAAAATCCTTCCCCTAAGTTATTTGATTTAGGGAAACACTGACTTTCAACAGATTTATCTTTTTTAAGTGTCTCCAGGTTAACTGCCTCTGGACTTTGCTCTTTTGCATCTCTCCAGGAAGGAAATAAATCCTGGTAGTTTTGCTTCTGGGCTTCTAGGGACCAGACATAAAACTTTTGAAACCATCTTGGTGGCCTGGGAACCTAAGTCCTCCATCCACTCCCTGGGCTGAGTACCCAGAGTGCCCCTTTGACCATTTTCCTTGTATTCTTGTAATTCTTGCTACATGATGTTCACAGCAGCTCTGTAAGAGCTGCCACTACTGCTGATTTCATACAGTTTTGCTCTCCATCGTTGTCCCTTAAGGTGCAAGTTCCCATCACAATTTTCCCCATGGATGAAACAAAATGTCTTTGTGGTGTAAAAGAAGAGGCATCCTCATGCTCCCACCTGCTCCGCAGTGAGAGCCCTGATGTCTCCAGCTGCCAGGTTTTCTCAAAGCTTTTAGGACTGTAGCATCGTTGGTAGCTGTGCTCCTCTTGCAGACAGGAGGCAAATCAGGACTCAGAAGGTCTTGTAAATGGCGCAGACAGACAGGCACACACACAGCCGTGCACACACAGTCACAGTGCCGGGCAGCGCGGGCTTCGCTTGTTTAGGAAGCAAGGCTTAAAACAACCAGGAAAACCCATGCACCCAGTGTAAATCATACAACAGCTTCCACTCATGCTAGGATTTCTGAACCTGTTTTTAGAGCGTTATGCTTGGGCTCAGCATTAGCTGAGGGTCTTGTTGCTCGTCTGAAACCATTAAGCTGTTCCCCTTGTGAACTCTAATCAGCATCTGAACCCACGTATCCTGAACATAATGTGTCACCTTCCCCACTCTTGGGAAATGAAGTCCTCCAACGAGCGCGGCAGGGATGAAATATGGGTTGCAGATGTTGAACCAGGGAAGGGCACAGAAACAAGTTTGCGGAGCTGAAATACAACTTCCAAAACCTGTTTCCCTTTGACATTTCAGTCAGCTGTTCCACAAGTCTTTGGGGAAAAAAGGACTGCTGTTTCTTCCCTTCTCCTTCCTCCCTCCTCCCCCCTTTTTTAATTTTGTATTTTTGGACTATTATTTATTCACTTTTATCTTTAATATTTGTACTCTGTGCTTTAACATCTGCATACATTTTGGAAGTCACTTCCAAAGCTTAACTTTGTCCTCACTTGCTGAAATGTGGCAATCTTAAATAGATCCACTGCGGTGCAGGCAGAGAAAGTGCTGGGCTCTTCTGGACCCTATGCATTTGTTTGTTTTAACTGAAATTCATCTTTTATAGGGAATAATTTTAGTGGACACTGAAGGACACAGCTGGGCAGGTGTGGCATGCATCCAGGGCAGGAGAAGGCTCCTGAGCCAGTCAGATGTGCCCACTCATGCAATCCAAAAGCAGGAGTCAAATTGAAGCCATATTGAGCAGAGCAGGATCTGGAGCCCAAGCAAGTCATTAGCAGTCTTTCAACTGACTTTGAAGCAGGTCTTTGAGACCCAGTCTATTTTATATGGTGGAATGTGGAAAAACAACCACCGCAGCTTGTAAATCGGAGGGGAACAAAGCAATGCTCCTGTGCGCCTGCCAGCCCCTGCTTCCCCAGCCCCTTGGGTGCCTGCAACTGGCCGGACTGCACCCCTTCCTCACTTGAGTCCTGTAATTTTCTGACCAATTTAAGCATGACCTGTAACTTCCCCTTCTACATCATTCATGAATTCAAATGCCTCCTAATTTTAGCTGCACCTTATAAATCCAATGGAAGGGATTGTGTGATCGAAAAGCTTTGGACTGGTTCCCAGAGGAGCTACTCCAGCCGTGAGCAATACAGCTGCCATGAAAAACCGGTCCCTTTGGAATCAACCCACAGGCACACACCCCATACACTCTATACATGAGGACACACACCCCCACATGAGCTAAAGCTGCACTGAAAGCTGAAGCTGCAGATATGAACCATGATTGCACACATGCAGCTTCCATACCATACACGTTTTTCAGCCTCTGTCCATCTCACAGCCACTTCCCTCAGGACAACTTCACACTTTTCTAAATAAAGGGCCTTAAAAAATATCTGTCCAGGTTGCAGTGCCCCGAAAGCTCCCCTAAATAAAAAAGATCACGTCCTAGGACTGACACACATCAGAGGAAGGGAGGGAGAAGGTGCTGCCTATCCAGCCTCATGGCCCTTGACACATACAGAAGCATCAGCAGTCGGTACAGGTAGCTGCAGGCTGACGTTTATTTTGGCACCTGCCAAGGTGACTTTGTTGTTGGGATCAGGGCTTGGCCAGCAAACTGTGCTGGTAGGACGGCATCCAGACCAATGCAATAAGCCATGCCTTGAAGCAAGCCAAAAGAAAAGACAAAAAAGACCACACACAACTCAGGGTTGTGCCTGGATTTTACAGGAGGGTGTGGGGGGTTTTTCTTCCTTCTTTTTTTTTAAAAACTTCTTTCCTTATTTTTTTACTTTTTGTGAAAATACTAAAGGACTTGGGAAAATATTTGAGTCATTATGAAAATGTAATTCTACCTCATGATACAGCTGTAATGAGGCAGGGCAGCCAGGTCTGGGGGAGTCAGCAAATCAAGGTCTCTGATTAGGAAGCAGGGAGGCCTTTGGTCAAATTTAATAAAAATAGACTTGTTATATTTGGAACATTTTATCTGAGAATATGTTGTCTCTTTAATGGTGTCTTCTATCTGCTTGTCAGGCAGTGGGACACTTCCTGCAAGAGGGGCAGGCTCTCAAGAAGACTTGGAGCTGTGGCTGGGAGGCAACTGTGGCTGCTAAGGGCAGAAGAAGCTGTTAAGATGATTTTTCTGGCTATGACAAAACCTTGCCCAGGCCGGCGGGGAGGGTTAACTTTTACATGGTATGAGCTGCCTATAGAAATCTCTCACCCTCCGATGACATACAAGAAAAAGAATCCTTTTACTTGTCTGTCAGCTAAAAGCAAAGCAAAGCACTTCCCATGGTATTTGCAGGTTAGGTTTTAGACAACTGGCTAGCCTCCCTCCTCCTTGGTGAATCACTGCTATTGATTTAACGAGCTTTAATGCAGCATGCAAACAGCAAAACTCAGCCCAGCCAAAACCATTGAAACCACTGGGAAATCCTCAGGTCTTTGCAGTGGTGTTGTCAGCCTGTAACAATGATGGACAGAGAGTGTTTGGCAGCCCAGTTCAGGGGCAAATAAGAAGAGATTTGCACAGTGCTTAGCAGCTCTAAGTGACTATCTATGGAAAGGAGCAACAGCCAAGGAGGCAGTGAGGCTTTAACTTTAAATTATTAGAGAAAGTGATAATTTCCCTTAATTCTTTACTCAAGAGGTTCCATCTGAACTCCTTTGGATACATATGGGGCCCCAGTATGAGAGAAATTTAAGGCAGGTGAAGAGGAGTCATCACAGAGCCACTGAGATGGCCAGAGGGCGTGAACACAGTGTATGAGGAAGGGCTGAGGCAGGAGGTTGGACTTGAGACCTCCACCAGCTTCAGAGCATAAGAGGAAGACTGGTGAACAATGTCCTTTATCAGAAAGAATCTGTCTTCCCAGACCACAAAGCTCCCGTTGGACAGATTGTGCTGTATTCCACTGGAGAACTGCCAAAAAAGAGGATTATGATGATCTGGTTCTGTTTTCCTTGTCTCTCATGACAGACCCTCACAGATTTTATACCTCCTAGGTCTCAGTCTTGTGTTTAGCCAGGAGCCCTCTCTCTAGACTTGACATCCACTCTGATCTCAAAACCTACAGTGGGCCTCCTTTCAGAAGCGTCCTCACAGAAACTTTCCTGCGTAAAATTCTTTGACTAGGATAAAACTGATCAGCAACAGCTCCACATTCCTTAGAAAACAAAACTAAGCTAAATGAGGAAAAACAAACAGTGATTTTCATCTGATGATAGATACTACCCACTGCAAGGAGCTCCTTTATAGTCACTTTATTTTACAGGGCAGGTGTCCCGAAATGGGAAGAATGAGAAACATGATAAAGCCCAGGATGAGGGAGACAGAGGAATCAACTGACTTTTCAATTCTTCTTAATACAGTTACATTTGCTAGAAGCGTCAGACTGAATTTTTCAGTATTTTACTTCTCAGGGGCTTCACCACCTCCAAGCAGAAACCACAGGACTTCTCTCTTTAAGTTTGGGAGCTTCTTCAATCTGTAGTTGCAACTGCCTGTTCAGTTCTTACTACCATGCATGAACAGACTGATGCACTAACAACTTTCCCATCCTTCTCTTTCCTGTCTAATTTTATCTGAGTAGTCTGAAATGTCCATCACCTGAGGGTATAAAAATGGCTGCTGATAAAGCTGACGGTACGTATTTCCATCTGTTGTTGTTTCTTGCACTCAGACATTCTGCCTGTTCGGAGTTAATTGTACCTTGGCTTTACTTCTCATAAAGGACCCAAAGGACCTTGACCTTTGGCGCTTATACAGCTTTTTTAGTGTAGTCTTATGCACATGGATTATGTGGTATGCATGGAGAGGAAGTAGTTGGCTGAACCTGGCTTTGGAAGTCATGAACTCCAGAGCATGTACTGGGATCTGAGGAGACCCAAAGAATTTAGCATTTCCATCTCGTCTTGCAACGAGTATCACCGTTCTGATACAAAACACCTACAGACTTAATCTACCCTTGGGTGAAATGAATTCTCTCATAACTGTAGCTTAGCCCAAATAATTGTGTGCACTGTAGACACTTGACACAGTGGGGTAGATCTAATAAACTGGAGCTGCATAGACCATTCCTGTGGTTTAGCTTTAGAACGTCTCTATCGAAAACTTAGGAAATGAAGAGTTAAAAAGGAAATCCACATATGTTTATAGCCAAACAGACTGTAATGAATGTGTGAAATGAATTTCCAAGGAAAGCCATTGGTAAATTATGATTTAAGCATCAAGGCCAGTAAAAAAAAACAAAACACCAAAACAAAACAAAAAAAAAACAAAAAAAAAAAAAAAAAAAAAAAAAAAAAAAAAAAAAACCACAACAGATTGAATGAGAAAATGAAAGACATAAGGTTCAGAAAGTGACAGTTACATGCAGCTGATGGGCTTATCAGAACCAGCACCCTTCTTCCCTACAGCAGCTCATGGCTTTTATCTCAGATATCACGTGTATCCTCTCAGAAAGACAGCAGACCACCTATGTGATACTGAGCTTCCCCTCCACATGCATAGATGTGCCCATACCCTTATAAGAAGAAAGCTGTGTGGTCCAGGATTTCAAGGGGGAAATAAAAGTTGGATTCGAGATCCTGAGTTTTAATCCCAGTGGTTCCCAAAGGCTCATTGCACCAAACCTGAGAAAGTCACTTGCTTCTAGCTGCAATTAAGGAATATGAGACCTTTGGGGAATGATGTTTTCTATTGAGTAGAACTTTCTTGTTTCCTTGTTTCTTTTTAAGGAGAGTAATAAATGTAAAATGGTCCATCTTTATGTTTCCATTCATTCGTTTGCTTGCTTGCTTTGCCAAGTGGTCTGGGCTGCAAGTAGAACCATTAAGAATGGCTTGCTCCTAAGGGCTTGAGAAGAATCTAAAAAAAATTTTTTTTTTAAAAAAAAAAGAGATTTTAAGAGATGTCCAGATTCATGTACAAAATTTCTCTCCAAAGATTTGGGTGCTGCTCCTTGTGAGCCAGCCCCAGATCTCACAACTACTGCAGCCTTGTATCTTTGCCTATCTACTTGTCTGACTCCCCTGGAGACAATGACAGCTGCTCACCCAAAGTCTTGGGCTCCTTGTTGCTAATGGCTAAAACCTTGTGCAAGTCCCAGCTGAAGCAGGGTAAGAGACCTCTCTTACACTTTTCTGCTAAGGCAAGCTTGTTCCTTTCAGTGTTTTCGCCAGGCTAGTTTTGAAATAGCTGAGCAATAAGAAATTTTCATCCTTGCAGATTATAGGGCTGCAGACTGATGGGAACTTCTCACCCTGACTTAGCAATGTAGTCTTATTATTCCAAGTTGTCCTTACTCAAGTTTTGCCTCATTTGCTTGAAACTGATGGCCTCCAGAAACGTACAGGTGGTTCGCCTTACCGACAGACGTTGGTGGCTCTTGGGCGTGCTGAGGCTCCTAATATGCAAGAGTCATACTGGAGGCCGAGATGGTGTCAGGCTTGTATCTCCAGTGGAAAGGACAATTGTTTCTTAGGGCACTTTTTTCATCATACAAAATAATAATTTCTTCAAAACTTTCAGCCATGGAAGAAAGAAAGTTTTTCCAACTGAAAACACGAAAACTTTCCATTAAATGTCAGATTTTGTGATACAAAGCACTGATGGCCCTCTGGGCACAGCTGCTTCTGTTTAGTCATAGTGTGAGCAGAGAGACACTCAAATAACACATTTGCACTGGAACAGCCCTTGCCGTAACTTGTTACTGCAGCTGGACTCACATCAAAACCCAATGCACCATGTGGAAAGCAATTACCCACTGCAAAATGGTGGAATGAAAAGCACTCTTCAATATCCCCTTTCTTAATGGCGCTGAACCAGATCCGGCAACTCAACAAAATACTTGAGACACTTTCTCTGTCTCCCCACCACCACCCTTTTCTTTCCTTTTCCTCTGTTGTTCAAACTGCATTGCAAAGATACAACCAGGGATACTAATCCGAGAGCAATTTTACCAGAGCTTTTATCAGCCCATCCAGGGCTGGCCTGGCAAGACTTGTGTTACTGCTTGTAAAACTGCGAGGATCCTGGTTAGGGGCCACGTTGCACTAATTTACAGGGTATAAACAGATATTGTGAGACCAACCACGAGATAAGGGGAGGCTTCAGCTAAGCTGCTTGCATGGACTTTGGAGCCCAGCTGGTGGCCAGACATAACCCAGCCATGTAGTTTTGAATCTGGGAAGGGATGAGTGGGGGAGCCATGGGAGCAAGGACTACAGAACCCACAGCAGAAAAATTCATGATGGGGAGCCTATTAAAAGAGATGAGTAAATTAAATGTTAGAGGTCCCGTTTCACAAAACAGGTGCTTGTTTTTTTCTCCAGCAAAACACATGCATGAGAAAACAAATCACTTGGGTCCAAAATGACAGCCTTGTGATGCAAGGAGGGAGTTTGCCGAAACAGGTTTGCGTTTTCAAGTGTGTCCAATGGAGTGCCTTATTTGGGAGATTCAGCCTGTCAAGTTCAAGTGAAATTAGATCGATTTTCTGCTGCAGGAAGTAAAGCAAGATTTCCCGTCAGCCTGGAGAATGGTTTGTTTGGGGTTGTTTTTTTATTATTATTATCATTCACATTTTTCCTAGCTGTTAAAAATTATGTCAAAGTACAGTGCCATTTGTAATCCAAATAATTTACAGTATTTTTTTTTCTTTAATTTTTCACTGTTTTGTTTCCCACCAGTCTGTGGGAAAGAACTCCACCTTTGGAATAAAACATTTCCATTCAGTAGCTTGATGTCTTAGGCTTTTCTTTTGCCACCTTTAATACTTCTCTGTCACCTACTAGCAGGCTGGAAGGTCACCGTCCCATCAGAAACCTACACCTCCTGCCAGATGGTACATGACCTCAATGGAAAAGGTAGTTTCTGCCGCAAAGAGGTTGTTATCTACCCAGACAAAAAAAAAAAAAGGCTATATGACAGGGCACTAACAAAGAAAAATACACAGGAATAGTACTTGACATGGAAAGATATTCAGGTCACCTAATTTCAGGCACCCCTCTCTGCTGTCCTTCAGTGCTGTCACCTCAGTATATACCATGAAAACACATCTCCCATCTCATGCCAGTTGCTAGCTTGCTGAATGTGTACTGTCTTGATGCAGTCTTCCCCAAAGGCAACACCTGAGGCACACCAACCTGATGGGTGCATCAGAGCATGTGCCTGCCATCACAAGTGACAACCTGGGGCGGTAATTTGCAGGCCATGTAAATTATTCCTCACCAGCTGAGCTGTGGTAACTGCCTGGTGCAGTTACGAGGTGGATCTGCTTTTTCTGAGTCACCGTGGAGGCTGTGGCTGGTCGACATCAGGGGTATCTCCCCACTGAGAAGCAGATGTGTGACAAGTCAGGCAGGGCCAGAGCCAATGAAGATCTAATCAGTCCATGGAAGATGCTAACGGCCTTTTAAATGAGCAGGTCATGAGGACTACATCTCTGCACCCGTGAGGTGGATGCTCAGCAGTTCTGGGGGACAGGACACAGAGCAAAGAAAAGGAGCTACGTCTGAAACACCGCGTCTGAGAAGCCCTGTTGCAGTGAGTGCACGGGGAGCCAGGGGAGGTTGGAAGGGGAGCGTGCCAGGACAGCAGAAGGAGCTAGCGAGAGGAGCAGCGAACAAGCGTGCTAATTGCGAGAGCAGCAAGGAAAATATGACAGGGAAACGGAGTCGAGGGGAAGCTGGAGGGGCCCTGTCAGCCTGCTGCCGGGTCGGGCGCGAATGGTTTCAGCAGAGGCAGCTCGCAGCTGTAGGGAGCAGGTGCGAGGGCAGCCGGACGCTGCCCTGAACCTGGGGAGAAGGCCGCAGGCAGGAAGGAAACCGGTTTTCCCAAGCTCCTCACAGCAGCCTGCGAAAGAGGGAGAAGGAGGGAGCGCCACATTCAGACAGAGGAGAAACAGCTCTGTCACTCTCCACTTCAGGAGCATGATGGGCAGATGAAAGATGAATTTACTTCAGCCAGTCCTGTCAGATGTTTCTGAGCTGTGGGACTTATCAGCTGTCAGACCAGAAAAGAATAAGCTAAACAAAAAGCTTTCATAACCCTCATTCCCAAATCTGTGCATCATAGTGTGCCAGGAAAAATGATTTCTGGACTTTTCTTTTTTCTTTTTTTTTTTTTCCCTTTTCTCTGCTACTACTCAATGCTTTTCCCTTGCTCTCAGTGGACAGCTGGAGGGAATCCAGACGGCTGCTGTTCTTGTGGCTGCACACTGAATGCAACAGGGGGAGGCTTGCAAATGGCTTTCCAAGGAGTCCAACACAACAGTAGTGAGGGGCAGTCCACATGTGGGGAGCAGAGGGCTTTCTCTGGACTGAAATTGCAGGGGCAATGGCAGTGTGGGCACTCAGGGCTTCCTGTCTCTTCATTCTTCCATTATCCACTCAAGACCTTCCGCTCCTCTTCCCCCGCTCCTCCTCCTTTCAAGGGCCAGCCTGTTCAGATGGATGCCACCACACAAAGCCCTGGATGTCCCTGCACAGCAGTCTCACTGGTGGATTCAGTTGGTGGATCATTCTAATTAATTCCTTTTAAGCTGGAGTCTGGAAGTAATTTCCAGTCCAGATACTCTTGACTAACTCAAATGAATACTCAGGACTGGAAGGAAAGGAGGTAAGAGGAGATCTGCTGTGCGAGACCAACATTCCACTGATGCCCTTGAATCAACAAGTAGATCCACAGTACTCCTGCGGACTCTTTCATTTGAATTATCTGATGATCCAGAGTGGTATCTTCTCTGCAACAGAGGCCTGGGGCAGGTCACTGGGAAATAAGGCTCACATGGAGTGGTTTTCCCCTTGCATTGTTCATGTCTCAGCAGATAAAACTCATACAAGCATCTCTGAATCACAGGCTGCTTAGCCTTGCAATCATTCCTGACTCTTCTGATGGCATTTTAAGGTGTGTCTAAGTTATTTTCTATGTTATCCCTCTTTTAGTGTTGAAGAGGGTCTGAGGACCAGGATTGGAAGAGCAGAAAACCGCTTGACCTAATGGTGAGACTGCCTTGAACATAGAAACTAAACCTCAAATTCTTTATCCACCAGAGACAAAGGGGTCATGCTTCTTTCCAGGTTATCATGGCTCCATGGGTTACTAAGCTATTGCATGAGTCTACATCAGCACTCTTAGCTGTAAAAAAAACCACAAGAAAGTATGGCAGGGCACAATATGTAAAAGAAGGGTCTAAGCTAAGTTGCATTACTCTGTGCTTGCTTCAGGCCAACAGGAAACACCCAGGGGGTTGCTTTAGCTCTGCTGATGCCTGGTAACTTGCCACGCTTTTTGTCATTTGATTATGACCATCACACTCACCCTTATGGACTTGGTTGATATTTTTCCCTCCCTTGTTTTCCTTTGCACTTTGGCTGTGTCTTCGCATCCTGTCCCTGGTTTGTTTCTGTCAATTCCTTAAACAGCTGCTGGGTTCTGCTCCAGAGGTGGCTGCATTCCAGCAGCGGGGAATGTGACTCCTGACATATGGGAGAGCTGGTGCCATGCGTCAGGAGCTGTGAAGCTGAGAGATGCGACACATCCAGGGTCAGCTTGTCAGCACGGTGCAGCCCCAGGAGAGGTCCCAGCTTAGACATCGATTTTATTATTTTCACGTGCCTCAGCTTGGTTTCTAGCAACAGTTCCTTGTGTTCATTTCCCAGCCCATAATCAAGTGACCCCCTCCAAACGTCTCAGCAGTTGCCATGCACTGGACAGGCTTCACACATGAAATCCCATGCTGGAAATGACCCTCAGCCATTAACTGCAAGCAGCACCAGGGAACAGGGTGGCTGAGCATGATCCTGGTGTCGAGTATCCAAGCAGCTGGGCTGCTCTTTGCTTTCCCCATGCTGTGTTAGGGAGGGTCATGCTGCATTTGCCATGCTGGGTTGGGTCTCCATTTTCAAAATACTTTCTGGGCTTCTCAGGAATCTCCCTCTGGCTCCCTCACTCACTGGCAGGCTCTTTTCCACATCCCTCTCCTTTCTCTCCTGCGATCAGCTGGTGCTAATGCCCTGCACAAAGAAGGGCACCTTGACCCATTCACTGCTGCCCCTTGTGTTCAGCAGGCTTCAGCAAGTTTAAAGCCTCCTCCACTTTTTCCCAGGACAGAAACGGGACGTTGACTGTGCAAGAAGGCATCTGTGGGTTTGCTGTATTCATTTTTTTTCTCTGCTGTTTCACAGGCCACCTTCTGAGTTCTTGTGGACCAGCAGAGATCCATGAGCCATCACCTGGGAGAGTCAGCATACAGAATATAGGCTATGACTTGGTTTCCCACAGTCCAATTCCTTTCATGTCAGTACTAACCAGTATCATGAGCACCAAAGCTCCACATCCTGCTCACAAGCCTTGGACAGTGATGCTATTGGCATGGAGGAACATGCCAATATGCTAAGGAGGCCAAGAGCATGGAATGTACAGCAGAGCCGAAGCCACTATATCTAGTAGGAACTTTTCTTCTCCCCACTGGCAGCAGGAGAACATGAGTCTGTAGACCTTCACACTTTCCAGCTGAGAAGCATCTGCCACAGCCCCTTTCCTCTAGTCAATATACTGACTCTGCTTCCGCTTCCCTCCAGACAATCTCTTTTCAACAGCTGCCTCCAAGGACTCTCTGCTCAGTCCTTTCTCCGTGCCATTCACCTCAGCCTTACTCATAAAGCTCATCAGTTAAGTCTCAGAGAGCCTCATCTGCTTCTCTCCAGGAGCCACATGGACATTTCCATGGATCAATATCCTTACTCCACTGAAAATTGAGCCTATAATCAGGACACTTTGGGCACACTTTGCAGCAGACTCAGAAAAACTGTTGCTGGCCTTAACTGTGAGGGGAGTGGAGCAGGAGAATCTTCAGCTCTTCCCACAGAACAGGTCCCACTGCTGTTCCCTAGGCATCGGGGCAGACTTTGCTCAGATGATCCCAGTACCAGGGAACGTAGCAGAGAAATAAGCCTCTACAGCAGGGTCAAACCAGGGCCTAAGCTCTGTGCACCTGGAATATGATTTAAATTTCTGGAACCCCAACAAGGACCATCTTGCTGGCCAAGAAGAATTGCCATCCCCAAGCAGTGACTTGGCAACCTACAGAAATTATGTGTGATGGGGATACAGTTATCCAGAATAGAAGAATATAACTTTCTTTTCATGAGAGCAAAATTTCTTATCATCATGTTCCCTATGCTTCACTTCTGTCCTTTAGCTGGAATAGGGCAGAAGAAAACAGCTTGTGTGTCCTTAGCCTGTAACTACGGGGACATTTCTTTGGAGATGGGAGAGAAATTCATTTGAAGTTAAAAAGGAGAGACTCTTGGTATATCCAGAAGTACAGTTGTAAGCCAGAGGTACAAACATGCTCCTAGGCTTCCAGAACAAGGAAGAAGACAAAGAAGGCAGGCACAGGACCAGGAGTCGCACATGGGCACTGTGCACTCACCACTCGCAAGTACCACAAAAAACAGTGAACCAAACTTTTACAGCAGAAAGAGGAAGCCCATGCCTAGCCAGAACCGTTCCTTGGGAAATTTCCACATGAGCCTCTCGTCCAGTAAACCAGCACAACCTCTTCCTTCTCATTATTCACTCACGTAATACCTCTACGAACTGTGCTCCTTGCTTACTTCACTTCCCTGGGTTTGTCCACCTGCAAGATGGGTGGCAAAGCCCTAAGCTCCAGAGCTAATGCTGTGCCAAGGCAGTTAGACACGGCTGTGTTTGAACACAGAACGTTTCTCTCTGATTCTCAATGCTATTGTCTGAATATCTCACTGCTTGCATGGAGATGGACTTCTCAACCCCTTAATAAAATAGGACAGGGCTTTTGCTCACCCAGGGAAGATGAGGCACAATAGAACCTATCCAAACTGCCTCCCACAGCACCTAAAACAGATTTGAAAGCCCACTGCAATGTCAAAGTTTGAGAAAACAATTGAGAGTTTCTGCCATCAAGGGTTTGGGGAAATCTGAATCACATCTTGGACTGCTGGAAGGGCTGAGGGTTGTATTCAGGGCCCTCATACCCTGCCCTGCTGTCTCAAACATACTGAAGCTGGAAGATTTTTACCATCTCCTGAATACTATTATATTCAAGCGCACAAAGAGAGGCATAGCTTCAAGATGGCCACCAAGCCAAACAGAAGCAGCTCTGGTACAGAGATGGAAAAGAAATGTAAAATCAGTCAGAGTAGGTTGGAAGCTCTTCTGGAATAAAATGTTGCATGGAGGATTTTGCACACATGAAAAACAAAGAAAACGAGTAGTGGCACCCGTGGCTTATCTTAAAATTGTCTTTACACTGCTGGAGTGTATGTGGCTAAAACACCACTCAACAGCAACAGAGATGTTGGCGATAGAAACATGATAGCATTATACCTACATCAAGAACGAGGCTGAAACTACTGAAGGAAAAGTGTAAATTGAATCTATCAGCACAAGCCACAAGCTGCTGATCTGTGCTCCCTACAGCACTGATGAAAACATCACTGCTGGGGTCGCTGCTAAATATGCACAAACCCTTGCCAGAGGTAAAGCTGGTACTGTAGAGTGATGCACGCGTAGCAGGGTCAGTGCTACACAGTTTTTTCTCACCCATTGAAGAACATGCCATTTTACACCAAAGAATTAGAAGATTAACTGCATACAGATATTGCAGTCTAGGAGAAAACAGCAAACTACAGCACAATGCTATTCTTGTCGTGGAGCCAAATGGCAGCAACTTCTTTGCTTGCCAATGCATTCAATCCTACATCTTTCTGCTTTCTTGGGCCAGAAAGTTCAAGCATGATATTAGACAACCAGAGATGTTGAGTGTTTGTTCCTGTACTAAGCCAACACAAGAATATATTGCAGCTTATGCATTGTTTTTCCTGGCTTGACTTTACGTTGGCTTATCAAATCGTGAACATCACCACCTGCCAGGATGGAGGAGATGTTTTCACAGGCAGATCATCTAATTTATGTTATTATTTCCTAGCTCACGGATTTTAAGACCACTGCAATAAACTATTCCAGTTTCATGAGTAGTACAGACTAGAATCAAGAAGGGTGTAAAATTTCAGTACTGTCACAAGTAGGGCAAGAGTACATCTCTGCAACTACAAGAGACTATTAGAGAGGTCTAAACAGAGAAGATGAATAGGAGATGATTGTAGCTTGGCCCTCATAATGTAAGGCTGAAAGGAGACAGGCTCATAACAAAGAAAATTAAGCACTTCATGTAATGCGTCATTGCACAGTTCAAGTCTGACACCAGACGTTAAGGAAGCAGAAAGCCTGCACGGACTTAAAACCTGAATGGACAGATGAACGGAAAAACAATCCATCAAGAGCTTCTAATCACAGATACAGCAAGAGCACCTCTGAGCCACCAGGTGCTGGGAGAATCACCTGTGAAGCACCATCCTTCCACAGGCACCCACTGCTGGCTTCTGACTTTTGGTTTAACGCGGCTCTCAAAAGGAAACCACTGACAGACCACACCGAATTTTCAGGGCTATCCTGAGCCTGGGACCAATCTTTTCATCTGTGCCTGTAGGCAGTGGATTTGCAAGGATGGTGCAAGGTAGTACTTCACCAAATCTAGGGCTGCATGTACTCCACCAGGTTTGATCCCTGCTTCCCAAGGAAGCAGCTGAACAGACGTGAAGTGAGTTAATCTGGGAGCTCTTCATTTCCCAAAACCACATTTCAGAGCAGCATAGACACAGCCTTGGAGACTTGTGCTCCTCTGTTTGTAGTACAAACCCTTCACATCAGTTGTCTTCTAGCCTTAGAAAAGTACTTAAGGTACTTAAGTGTGAAACCAAGTGAGTCTCCTCCTTCGTCCCTGCCAGGAAGCGCTCCAGAGGGGTGGAATTTGTTTTTCCGATTAGACTTCACACAGCACGACCTTTGCCATCTCCAAGCCAGGTCGGGTTGATTAATGGGCTGTCATCCCAGCACAATGAGGTCCAGAGGGGTGTGGGGTTGCTAGGACATTCTCCTAACAGCTTCTGCAGGAGAATCACTTTTGGATCTCTCTGCACCATTAAGCAAAGAACCTGGGGGTCTTTAATTTATCAGGTGGGAAGTGAGGATAATTACTTTTCAAGCAGCCAATATACCCGACGTGCACTCACAGCGGAAGCAAAGCGTGGAAGTTGGGGGATTCAGACACTGTTTACATTCCGGTGAAACTGGATCTCAGAGCTATACACCAAGCTTGGGAAGGGAGTGTCGGACCGGGATGTAGAGGAGGACAGGCTGTTATAAAGAGTGACTGACAGATTAATCTAATAGTCTGGACTCTGAGGCTCCACAGGTGTTCAGACCAGTGGTCAGACCAGCCAAATTTGCAGACAATAAATTCAAAACCTGCATGGGGCCATCATGACTAATTTTGCTAGGGGCACTGTCAGGTGTGTGATAGGATACAGGTTCCCCTCTGCAAGGACCGAAAGGATCCAGTGAATATTGAAAGTGTTCTGAAAAACTAATTTCTTTCTCCTTTCCTACCTCTCTCTGGTTTTGATATTACATTTTATTGTCAGGATCTTCGGTCATTACATAATGTTGTGGCTTAGCCCAGCAGAGAGCTAAAACAACCACAGCTCATTCCTCCCCTTCAGTGGGAATGGGGGAGAGAATTGCAGGGAAAAAAGGTAAAATTTGTGGGTTGAGATAAAGACAGTTTAACAGGACAGAAAAGGAAGAGGGTGAAGATGATGATGATAACAACAACAGTAATAATAACAGAACATACAAAACAAATAATGCACAGCACAGCTGCTCACTACCCACGGACCACTGATGCCCATCTAGTTTTCAAGTTGTGGTCTAAACCCCCAGTCAGCTTCCCCCAAGTTATATACAGAGCATGATGTCATATGGCATGGAAATTTGGCCAGTTTGGGTCAGCTGTCCTGGCCGTATCCCCTCTCAGCTTCTTGTGCACTCAAAGCCTCCTCACTGGTGGAGCAGTATGAGAAGCTGAAATGTCCTTGACTTGGTGTAAACATTTCCCAGCAACAAACAAGTCGTTATCGACATTACTCTCATCCTAAATCCAAACAACAGCACTATACCCGCTACTAGGACGAAAATTAACTCTATCCCAGCCACAACCAGGACACATAAACACAAATCAAAGAATCAAAGCCCAATTCCCTTCTCCTGAGCAGAGGGCTGGAGTAGTTTCCTGCCACAACAGCACTGTAGTTAGTGTTGATTTAACTTTCAGGGGAGTGGTTGAAAACATCAATGTCAGATGATGGCCTGACCCAAAAGCAGCTTTTTTTGTATCTCAGCCTTGGATCCAGGCCCCCTCTGTGTTCTTTTTCCAAAGGTACAGCGGTGTTTTGACCAGTGACTGCTCTCTGAAACCGGGATAGGTCAGCTGTACCTGGCCTGGGAAAGCATTTGGGACAGGCATGGAGAGTGAGGGATGATGGATTCCTCGTACCTAACAAAGGCTGACTGAGAGGCAGGACCAGCAAGTGTTGATGTCATGCTCGAGAAAACACGTGGGAAGGAAGCAGCTGAAAAAAAGAGAATCTAAATGTGCCTAGGAAATCTAAATGCCTAGGAAAAAAGCCTGGGAACTGACATCTTTAGCAAGCAGAGAGATCTCTGTAGGAGGTACAAGGGGGATGGGGCAAACACAAATTTTTTATCTGAGAGGAAGAGTGACTGAAATCTTGCTGTGAGTGACGCTAGTGAGCCTAGCATCCAGCCTTTCTTCCCATCCAATGCAACCAAAAGACACAGGAGATTATTTTGAGATGGGGAGCCTGTGTGCCATACCTCCCTTGGACACGGAGGGCTATCACTGAGCAAAAAGCCCCTTCCCCTGATCTGGGCCATCCCACAGGAGCCATGTAAATGTCATACCTCTTCCAGACTTTAGGTGAAACCAACTCATCAATGATATCTTAATAATATTTAACAGATGCACGCGCCTCCCCTGAGCTCAATAAATACATTCTAGGCTCATCTCCTATCCCTCTTAAAAACACTTGTTAAAAGAACAGAAGGGGGGAAAAATAACCCCAGATGCAGCACAGTGCCCTGAGGGATGAGGCTTGGGTCTCAGAGCCTTCCTCACGCTGAAACCGCCCGTGAGTGAAATATGTCTCACTTGGGGCGAGAGGCAAAGAGATGGTGATCTATCAGACGCTAAAAGGCATCAGCACCAAGCGAGGAAGGGGAGAAGCAGAGCCTGGGGCGGTCAGGCAGGGATCACACAGCAGCACAGGCAGCGGCACTAGCGGCAAAGGTGGTTACAGAGGTCATAAATCCTTGTGTTTCTAGGTCTGGGCGGCCCATCAGCTGGGATCAGGCAAGAGTTTCCTCCCCTGCATCATGCAGCACTGGTGCCAAGGACCTGAATTATGATGCTGAGTAGTGTAGGGGGAAAGGGCTCTGTATTTTGAAATATCCCCTGTTGGCTCACCATCAAAAACAGCATAACAGGCTGCACGGAGCACCGGTCTGGGATCTCCAAGTCTTGAAGCAGCAGGATGGCTGCAGGTGGCTGCAGGACAGTTGTATCTAAAAGCATTGCACTTGTGGTTCCAGCACCCTGGGAGGGAAGACGGGATGGTGTCATTACTCCTTTTCTCTAGAGTGGCAGCAGAGGTACATGGCATCACGGGAGACCCCTGAATACCAAGGAAGCCCCCTAATTTCTTGTCCCAGGGTGGTGGAAGGAGTTCCTGATCCATGACAAAGGCTGGGCTGCAGGTGTCTGTCCTGGTTTTGGCTGGGGCTGTGTTAATTTTCTTACTAGCAGCTGGTATAGTGCTGCGTTTTAGATTTAGAATGAGAATACTGTTGATAACACACTGATATTTTAGCTGTTGCCAAGCAGCCAAGGACTTTTCAGCTTCTCTTAGTGCCCTGCCAGTGAGAAGGTGGGGAGTGCCCAAGAAGCTGGGAGGGGACACAGCCAGGACAGCTGACCCAAACTGACTAAAGGGATACTCCATGACACATGACATCATGCTCTGTGTATAACTGCGGGCATTGGCCAGGAGGCAGCACAGCTCAGGAACTACCTGAGCATCTGTTCTGGATGGTGAGCAATTGTGGTCTGCATCACTAGTTTTGTATGTTTTTATCACTGTTATTGTTGTTGTTGCTGTTACGTTCCTTTTCTGTCCTATTAAACTGTCTTTACCTCACGTCATGAGTTTTACCTTTTTCTTTTCAATTCTCTCCCCCCACCCCACTTGGAGGGGTGAGAGTGAGCAACAGCTTTGTGGCTGTTTTAGTCACCTGCAGGGTCGAACCACGACAGTGCCCCTTTCACCCACTGGCCTGCCTTCCCCTGTCTTCCACAACTGCCCTGTGCCCCAAGCATTGTATTATACATGAGATCTTTAGGCAGAGGATCAAGGTTTTGCTCTGTGCTTGTCCAATGCCTAGCAGCTAAAGCCATTCCCCACGCAGAGCTCAGAGGCACTAGCTCAACAGTACTAGAAATAATAAAATACCACAAGAACAGTGTAGTTTCAGTGAAAAAAATCTAACCACACGTGAGCAGGGGGAATTCAGTGTTCTGGTAGAAATAAAAGGGTAAAGAAAAGCTCTTAAGGCTAATGAATTATTTCTGGCTGTCAACAGGGCTGGAAAAAAAAAAAAAAAAAAGGTTTTTCCTGTTGATTTTGCTATTTCCTCAAGCCAGTAATTATTTCCTTCACTTGCTTTAAGCTCTCACACCTTGTCCGAGTAATCTCAGAGTCCCACTCCAGGTATTTATCGGCGACATTTTTGATAAGGTCCATTTAGCCAGAGAAAACTTTTCTGTACTTTTATATTGGCAAAGTCATAAGGGTAAATTCTCAGTTCCTTTGGGAATTTATACGGGCAAAAAGTCAATTCCTGGTACAATGGCACTAGACAAGCATCTTTAACTTTCTCTGTCTTACTTAACAGTAAACTGTCAGGTTTACAGCTGATTAGAAAGAGATAGGTGCACACACACGCACAGAGACATGCAGTTTGCTAGCCTGTGAATTTAACTGCATCAAGAACTCACCTGCTGTGCATCTGATAAAATGGGATCCTGAGTTAAGACATGGATCTTCTAGGGACCTTAACAGAGAACACAAATCATCATTACCCTACATGAGGCTTTGGAGACTCAGCTCACTAAACCACCTGCTATCTCAGTATTATCTCAGCCATTTACAGATCCTCACCAGTTGTGAACAGTGTGATTGGGTACGGCTGGAGATAAAGTCTTGGCCCTTTTTCTTCTGAATGGAGCAGCCATCTGGTCAAGGTAGGGGAAATGTGACCTCCACAAGGACATTGAGAATGGACATTAACAGAGCAAAAGGGCACTTTAATACAGAGAGAAAGACTCTGTGTTTATAAAAGGTACAAAATATTTGTAGCCTAGTCAAGAGCTTTGAGCTAGCAGATGGCTTGACTGTAGCACTACCAAGTCAGTTGAAATGGTTTCATGGCTGTGAACATCTTAGAGGAACCTGTTTGCAACACCCACCATGGTACATATGCTTAAATAACACCACTTGACCTGACAACTACACAAACAGAATCCCCTTTAGAGGACCATCTTGTAGCACCTGTCAAAGATCCTCCCGCTCCTTTAACATAAGATCTAAGTGAAGAGATGGGGAATGTAACACCACACTCACACGCTGTCTCACCCCACAGAGAAAACATAGGCAAAGTGAAATCTTTCCCAATCTGTCATCCACAACCAACCTGCCAGAAAGAAGCACGTATCTGTAAATACACTGTGGGAAGGAAAATGCATTGTTACTACACATAAAAACATGCTTGTATTAGGAGAGAGAACAGAAATGTGTTCGAGGTTAGCCAGCAGCAAGAGGGTCTCCAAACTACGTGCTTCCTAAGAGCCCTCAACCCTTTCCACCATAAGCGTTCAGCATGGCTTGAATCAATATTGCCAGTGCAAAATCTGTTCTTCATCAACAGCACAGTGTTAAGGCGAGTCTATGCTTTGCTTTGCCTTTCTGTTGGGATGGACGTCAATCGTCAGCTCCTAGGATCATGACCTAAATCTCTGGAAGACAGCAATGAGGTTACCGGGGGCATTTCATTCATGTGGGAGTTTTTCTGCATTCGTCACTGGATAGAAGTAGATTTTTGCAATAGATCATATCTTTTACAATTTTTCTGTTCCCTGGATAAGTGCTGTTCTGGTCACAATAGCAGAACTTGACAGTCCCACTCTGAACCTCTCTGGCTCCACAACTTTTATTACCAAATGCTGAGATAAAGAGGTCAGTTTCTTTCCCTAGTTATGTCCAGGATCTAGCAAAATGGGGTTTTGCTGATCACAAGGTCTTCTAATTGTTAAATCAGTCAAAACTGTAATACTTTAGCATGTCAGTGATTGCTTTTGGGAATGATCTGGGTATTTTCAGTCTGGGATGCTGCTTACAGATGCGGAGCCTAAGTAGATTGCTTACATGCAAGCCATGGGACTAAGCTGCCAAATAATTAGTGGACATATCACAAGTACTGTCAATACATTACCAGAGAGGTGGCCAGATGACCAAACTTAAGTGTCTATCTGTTTATAAAACACACAAATATGTAGATTAAAGAACAGGGATATGATGCTAGGATACCTCACAGATCTGTGAAATAAAAATATTGCTGAGATAGAGAGATGGCAGCAGAATAATTCTTTCCCACAGAAGAGGTGATCCATTTGAGATAGAAGATTAAGTACTGTCACTGTAAAGAAGAGAAAGATGAGACATCCTGGGATAAGAGAAATTTGCCCTTAGTATAATGCACCTCAAAAATCAGCTGTATCGTTGATCTGAAAATGCGGGACAGGCAGAGTTTCCTGGGGAGACAGTTCATTCATAGCAGAGGATGTTAATTCACTGATCCGAATTAACCAGTAATGGAAAGAGGACACCAGTAAGGACTGTTTGTAAATATCCCTTTGAAATATGACAGGGAAGAGAGGGAAGAGATTGCTCAGTCCAGATCAGGAACACCTCCATCGCCGAAGCTGTCAGGCCAAGCCTGGGAGCTCAGCCTAGGACGGTGATCTACTCTTCTCTTCTCAAGGCTCCCCACTGCGATGGGGGAAAGCCATTTCCTTTTTGAATCTCTTTGCCTGGTCTATGAATTAAGATGCTGCTCTCCAGGGATATCCATCTGGAATGCATCTGACATATTTCTCCGGTGTTGCATTTGGCTCATGGGAATTGCTGTCCTTCCGAATCAGATGAGGGGTCCATCTACCCCATCTGCCTGTCTCTGAGAACAGACAACACCAGATGCTGGAGGTGAAGCTGCAGGAAACCCCTGTGGTCAGGAGTTATAGGATATCCTATCTAGGGAGACATTTTCCTTCAAAAATCCTATTGCTGAATGTTAACAAATGGAATGGAACGTGAGGTTTCTGCCTTCTCTACGAATACGTGTCTGTGAGCGAACAGAAGAAGTTGCTATTTATGGGTTGCCCTCCCTCAGCTGAGCTGCTGTAAATAACCATATATGCCGATGGCCTGCTCCTGCTGAGAGAGAAAACGTGTTAGCTTAAAACTCAATGAACTCCTAGTTCAACCCTGGCTCTTCCTGAAAAAATAAACTGCAATAAAATAAGAGTTTGGCTCATGTTTGATCAGCTCGATCCATCTGAACACACCCCACTGTTCCTGAATCAAGTATGCATTGAAGCAAGATCATACTGGAATTGCACAGCAAGTGAAACTGTGAGAGCTGGCTGTTTTAGGTACAGCACTTTCACAACAGGGCATAAATCTTCTCTGAGAGCAGGAGGACAAAGGGAAGGTAAAGCAGAGAGGAAAAACAAGGTGCAGCTCTTATTTTCTACAAAAGGCCCAGGCAGAAAGTGTAAGCTTGAAGTCTTGACATGATGTGCTTAGATTCATATTTTTGTTTTACAGAGTGAAAAAAAATAATAAAAGCCTTACATTCCACAGCAGCAAGTCAGGACAAAGACGAGACTGAAACCGTGTCTGCAGGAGGAGAAACTGCTAAGATGCAAGCCGGTTACCAAGAGAGAAGAGGAGCCAGCACTGTGAGGGTGTGAGCTATACCTCCGGGGTTGACTACGGAGACTGAAAGTAGCCATCCAGTAAAGGCCTGGTCCACAGAGCAATGGGGGTGCCTGGATCCCACTGATCAGTGCTTTGCTCTGCAAAGGAGTTGAGTGAGGCTAATGTTTAGGAAACAGAGGGGAAATGTACCTTCTGCAACTCCACGGACTTCATCACCGAACAAATGATGTGGAAATCAGCACAGTGCTCAACCGTTTGCATCTACTGTAGGGCATTAAATGGTTGAAATCCTGCCAGCAGCAGTGAGAGCAATGACCAGAGTTTCAGAGGGAGAAGTGTTATATACCTGATGGATGAGAACAGGTTAGGTCTGATATTGGACTTGATCACAAGTATCTACCTCGTGCCAGTTCTGATCAGGCAACACCAAACACAACAGCTCTGTGGATTTTTTTGATCCCAGCAAGTGTCCTATCTCTGGCACTGCTGGAGGGAGTCAGGCTAGCTTAGCCAGCAGATAATGAGTAGCTAAGCAGGACATTTGGCAGCCAGGATGACTGATGAATCCGAGGTTCCTATGGCTTTGTGCCTCGTGAGTCATCACCCATCCCAATTAACTGGTGTTAGAAAAGGCTGAGCCTGTGCCCTGGCTTTCTCCAGACATAGGGACTGAAGGAGTTTCCCTCCTTCAGCCAGCTGCTCATCTCATAATATGATCCACTACACATGAGATGATGTTGTGGGGAGGAGAAAGACAAACCCACACAGTGTATTCTTGTTGCTTTAGGAACTAGAGTGAACAACATAACAGCCCTCCCCGAAATGACTGCCTCTGAGAAGTCACCCACTTCTGGTCTACATCTGAGACAGTCAACTCCACCAACCCTTGTCAGACAAACTCCCTGTCCTGCTTTTAGGGACGCCAGCCTTTCCCAGCGGGTTGTAGTGTTTCAGCATCATCCTGCTCACCTGAGGAAGAAAACATAAGACTGGATAAGATAATGCCCTGAACAACCTGACCTAACGTTGAAGTTAGCCCTGCTTTGAGTAGCAGTTTGGATTAGAGACCTCCTGAAGTGCCTTTCAACCTAAACTATCCCAACCTAAACTATGCCCCTCCGAGGGGACAGCCACCACTGGAGATGTGCCGTGATGCTCCTGCTGTATGGATGCAATCTGGCAGCGATACGCTGAGCCTCCGCAGCAACGTGCTGGTTTGATTGCTGAAAGACAACTGCCTCCAGCAAAGGTGGAAAAGGCAGTCTCCAGTTGTTGGGTCTGTTTAATCCTTCCCAAACTTGTGCCAATCAACACAAAAAGGCTTCTCTCAGCATGAAAAAAAGAAAGAAAAAAAAAAGAAAGAAAGAAAATGAAATAAGCCCTCATTCATGGAGCTAACCATCCTGTCAGCCTAACACTTGAAGCTCCTGAGGGCTACCTTGTATTCTACCTCTCCTCTTGCCTTTCAGATTCTGGATTTCTCTTCCCCCTCCCCTCCCAGTACAACAGACCAGCCTTCAAGCCAGTCCTGGCACCTCTCTCCCTCTTGTGCAATGTTTGCCTACTACATGATCCCCTCTCCAGCAAGAAGTTTCTCCTGCTGTAAATGAAAGCTGACAGCAAATGGGGACCAAGGCTCATTTTCTGCAGAAATGCACACACCTCACAGATTCCTACATGCTTCTTGCTGTTGGCCATAATAAACTCTGCTGGCAGTCGTAAGCAAAATTAATGCATGTTTGAGTCCTCAGCTGGGGGGGCTGATGGCCCAGCAGATAAAGCAAAAATGACTATTGTATTTCCAAAACAGCACCAGGGGAGATGTCTTTCCATGTGACACCACATCGCAAGAAATCACATGGATTTTTGCTAATGTGGAAGCTTCAGGGGATTATTGTGTGAAGCAGAGAGGCAATGGCTCTCTACAGCTCCGCATCTGAATCATTTGCAATTGTTTACACCCTCACATGTATCAAAGGCCAAATCTGGAGAAATCTGGGCAGGATATGAGGCATTCAGGAAAGAGATATTTCCAGGATAATATCTAACAGGTACCATCTTTGAGACCAAATCTTTGCGGGATACCACAGCACAGAAGTTACCAGGTAAGCGCAGTGGACACTGAGATTGCTTTATGTCCTTTGCATTCACGATCAGGTTGGTTGTGAGGCAGGATGTGTCTTCCTCTCCCTTTCCCTTCTCCTTCCACATTGGAGCATGAGCTGAGAGCTCCCACAACAACCTCCCTCCCAAGAGCTTCCAAATACCTTTCCAACAGCAACCCTCTCCTCCCTCCTGGAGACCAGCTATCTCAAGGCGGTGAAACATGGTGGCTATTTAAACACAGCCTTAGCCTTACACAGAATATTAACCCCGCCTGGCACAGTGGGACTGTGGTTACGTGAGAAGCAGGGGGGACCTCTCATCCCCCTCTTTATCTAGTGAGGATATGTCAAGCTGTAGCCTTGTATGTAATACTGAACAGAAGTAGCAGAAGTACTTCTTCTAACCAAAGAAGTAGGATGTCTTCGGGAAGAACAGCATGCAGTTACCCAGGCAGGAATTAGGTAAAGGCAACAGAAGCCTTTCCTGCAACACTTTTCCACAATCTTTCAGTGACCGAAAGGAGCTCTCTGTCCCTTTGCTATGTACTGGGATGTACTTCTAAGGCAAAGATCCATCCCTGTTCCTCCTTCATTGCATGAAGAGCTGAGAGAGGAGGTCATATCAACCCAAACCGCAGAGCTCTCAGTGCTGCAGTGAGATGTTGAGCACTCACCTGGATGAACCAGGCGCAAACAATAAACTAAGCTCAGAGTTTCTGGAAATACCTCCTCTTCAGTATTCAGCTGAAGACTTCACTGCTTTCTTTGCAGTCTGCTCTGCAAACATTTGTTCAGCTTTGGATGCCCAGGCCATTTGCATTGCCATACAGACACTGTACTGCAAAACTCTGTGGAGACAGCACCTTCCCTTTTCCAAACCACCGAGCAGGTGAAGTGTGGCTCTACAGGACAGTCCACACAGACACATTTAGCACTCTTGCCTCTAGCAGATTTTAGAGAGCCGCAGTCCTTAGCTAAGTGTGGAGGGACCCTCAGAGCAGCCCTGAAGTGGCCAGGAATCTGTACTTTTGCTGCAGTGCTTCATACAAAAAACAAAAAAGGAAACAAACAAATCATGTTGACAGTAATTCAGTTTGGGGGACAGGGAATAACTGCTGTTATTACTCTAATTGCCAAAATGCCATCAAATATCCAGGGTCAAAGTGAGTTGAGCACTGAGTAGAACCACTGAGACACTATCTTCACACTGAAGAAATTATAACAATACAGAGACAATATTGCAATGAAAAGAGGCTGGTATTTCCCCAGGGAAAAGAGGGCAGGGTCTAGAGGTCCCTGGTCAAATCAGGAACTGGACATCTCTTTTTCATCCCTTTCCAAGTCTATCCATCCCTCCTTCCCATCACTTGAATTTGTCACTTTTGTTGAAGCTTGTTGAAAACTAACAAAACATCAGCATGCAAAGCCCTGTCTCTTTAAACACCACCGTGACCCCACAGGATGGAAGTCAGTCCCACACAAATGGCTAGTAACAGGACTTAAATGGCTTGCTGAAATTCTGCTAGTTCTGTCTGCATGGCTGACTTCCACCCTCCAAAACCTGAACTAACACGGGTCTCTGTTTCTGCCCACAGTGCCAACACTTTGCCCTTCTCCTTTTGTTCAAAACTGCTGTAAAAAAGAGACTGTTTCTTCATCGGTTATTTGAAACCTTGGTCATCGTATTTTTCATTTCACAAGAGGATGGAGGGGGCGGAGATTAGACATCGCCTATAGCAAACTAGCAGTATTTCACTACCTCTGCGGCGAGAGAGTTTCCAAAACCTTCGTAATCTGCTCATGAAAGAACACACTGACCGTGAACTTATTTCTTCGAACCTCATTTGCTAGCTTTGACCCTAGACCTTCCTTCTGGTTTAGGAGATTGGCTGAAATCTTGCTGTTGGGATTAATATGTCTCTCTCTCTTTAACTGACCTCTGGAAGGGAAAACAAGGTTTTCCTTACAGGGATTTAAGAAGAGGTTTGCAAAGCACCCAGAAGATAATCACTGAGCCTTTTCTCTATGCACACCAGTGTCACTGAAATTGAGATGTATCACATGAGGAGTTGGATCCAAAAGGAGTAGGAAGCATGAAGCAGTTTTCCTGTTGGCATCAGTTTTCCCATCTCTGTGTTTTACTGGTTTGGCTGGGAGGGGCAAGAGATATGTCTGTAGCCATGCAGCGACTCAGCGCCGGATCTGAGACGATGAATGCCCCTTCTTCTCTTAGCATCTTGCCTTAGTCAAGACCACACAATGTCCTTAGGCTGCTGACAGTTCCTCGGCAGCTGAGTTCCAGTTTATTCCAACAGACTTTTATGGCTACATATATCATCCCGAGACAATTTAATCTCTAAGTATCATCAAGTTTATTCTCTTTGATCTAACAAATCCAGTCTCTTTTTTTCTTTGCTTTTCAACAATCTTTGTGGTTAATCTTTTGCCCGCTGCAATGTTGTTGCTCTGCAACTGTAGCAGGTCAGGGAACTTAGCTGCTGACTCTGCAAATATTGTTCTTAATCATGATTTGATGGCTTTTCATCTGTAACGACAGCTAAACAACTATGAGCAGAGATCCTGTTCCATCACGTGAGTTACCTGAGTTTGCATAGTGGGACCAAAAAAAAATAATATTTATATAAATACACACAAAAACCCTTCAACGAGTACCCAAGTGGCTGCAAGAGAAAGTCACGTTTTTCACAGCACCATCCAACCAGGGAGCTTGTGGCCAGCTGGTCAGCTGAATTCCCTTCTTTTCAATGACCCAGTTCACTCCTATCACTTGTGAATCAGAGGTGTCCTTCAGTATTTGGCAAGAGGAGGGGTGCAAGATTCTTGGTCCAATCCCATCTGATGGACCAACAGTCCATTCTTCCCTCCATAGGCCCCAGTCCAGTAAAGCCCTTAAGCACGTGCAAAAACCCCCTTGACTTCAGTGGAATTTCTCACTGGCTTAACGCTAAGCATATGGTTGCGTTCATACCACCGCCTCAGCGTGCTTCTCCAATGGCTGTGTAACGTGCCCGTGACCTGGTAAGCAGCTGACACATTCCACCCGGCAGCAGTTCTCCACTGTGCAAAGGGATTTCTGCACCCAGAGTGGGAGGTCCTTCAGCTAGAGAAATGCCTTTCTGCTAAATATCCTTTTATTTATTTCTTATCTTTGTGCCCAGCCCTCAGTAAAATATTAAACCATCAGAAGGGCAGGGAGAGGGGAAAAATCTCTGCTTAGTTTGCTTCTTATCAAGTGCTGAAACAGGCTGCTAAGAGGAGAGGGAGCATGACGACCTGAATAAAACAGACCAGAGTAGGCCCAATACATGCAAGGATCATAAGGGTATTCATGAGAGAGGGAGTAAGAGACTTAACATCTCGAGGAAAAGATACTGAGTTTAAAGAAAGCTGGGAGCAGGTGGGAATTCTGCCCTAGGGGATTTGCCTGACAGGTGAGAAAATTTTCCCAGCAGATGACAAACCCATGGCCAACACTTCATGCCCCCTTGCTTCTTTCTTTTAAGAATAACCATGCTTTCTCCAGCTGCTTTTCTTCATCCCTTTTCCTTAGGGTCATCCTGACCCAAAAAAGCTTGGGTAGAGATTTTTCTCACCTGCTGGGCTTGTCCTTCTCTCCCATCCTATCACTATGGTGGACATAGAAACACGGCTGGTTGGAGGCCAGCTACAGAGATGCCTGAGGAAGCATTGTATGGAAATTGCAGCTGGGACAGGATGGTTGGGGCAGCATTCAGAACTTGCTACAGAGGAAAAGACTGAAAAGTTCTTCTAGGAACATTTTATTTTAAAAGTTGGTCCACCTACAATTTAAGCCCATGTCTATTCTGTCACATTTCCAGCTCCATCTCATCAATGCAAACACACTGAGGAGGCCCTCTAGCAACCCAGACTAACAAGATTTGTTCAAATGTTTCCCATGGGAGAGAGCTGAACCTGGCCAACTTCTATTGATCTTTCACCTGTCCCTGTGCCAGAGGACTTAGTAAAAGACACTGACTTGTGTTACTTTTGTTTGCTGACCTCACTGGATTTTACTGCTACAGCTCTGCTGCCCCAGCCACGTGTATGCTTTGGCAGAGGGTGAATAACTTCAGAAATGTTGACATCTGCCCCATATTTCCTTAGCGGGGTTTGGAGTTCATGGGCAATCTTTACTTTTGGAAAACTGCGGGGAGAAAGTTGTCTGAGACACAAGTGACTCAACAAACAAAACGTCTGAGCCAGAAATGTGAGGTATACTGAATTCTTCCCCTTGTTAGAAGGGCTGCAGTAAATTTGAAGAGATAAGAAAGCAGGTAAACTTGTACAGCCCATCCCCACCTTCCTTCTATTTGCTTTGCAATATTCAAGTTTAAAGTACTCTAAAGTACTTTGTGTTGCAAGAGCAGTCACTAGGCTTCAATTCTTCAAGGCCTTTCTGACTTCCCACTCACCAGTCCATCTGGAAATTATTTTGACTTGTGAAGAAGCATCTGTCATTGGCCAGAATTGGCAAAGTGGTGACATGAACGTGGGGGGAAGAACCCATTTTGACATGGTGTTTCTACAGACCCAGGGAGCAGAGGTCTTAAAGGAAAAGAACATGAGTAGGATAGGAAACATTCCCTTAATCTTCTCCTTCCTACAGCCTCAGAAATTTGTGGAATGCCTTTAGTTACATGAAACCTCTTGACTGAGATCAAAGCTAAGTCAGGTTTATAAAAAGCCCTGATCTTGGCCAGAAACATATTCCAAATATGTTGTTCTGATGCTTCTTCCACATTTTTTCCAATTCCCAAACTAGAGAGGACAATGTCTGTGTTGGCTCTCCAGATGTGACTCTCCCACACCCAAATCATCTAGACAAATAGACAGATACAAGATGTCTTTATGTCATAGCATCCTTAAGCAGTTATCATCCTCCTAGAATGTGGGATCTTATCCATCCACCCACCCATCCATCCATCCATCCGTCCATCCGTCCATCAAAAATGCCACATTTCTTTTTTTCTCAGGACTCTGGATAGGAGGTCCAAAGATCCACTTGCTGTTAGAAGGGATGCTGAACAGGACTGAACTACTGCTTGAGTAGATACCTATGGGAAATTTGTATTTCAGATCCTATCTCAGTGTGTTAAATTAAGACTTTCCAGCTAAAGACTCTGATATATAAAATTTGACAATACAAAGGAGGTGTTTGCCCTGTGTAGGTTACTAGCTACAGCTCATATGATAGACTAAAAGTTTCTGAGAGAAGGTAGGTGTGACTGTTTCTGCCATAAATGTGTGTCTGACTTGGCAAGAAAATTACTTTTTTCTGCAGTATAAAAGGATATAAAAGGATATTTTGCCATAATCTCTGCACTAGGATGGAAATACATAGAAATAAATCCAAATGGAAATTGCCAGCTGGTTATAGCTGACAAGGAAAGTTTTGGAGGAGAAAAATGGTTCTGTTGGTTTCTCAATTCCTTATTTCTTCAAATAAAACCAAGTTCAGAGCATGTGATGGACTAGTGGAAGATTCAAAGGTGTAATGTTGGCCTTCATAAGAATCCTTTTCTCTGGAAGGAATATTTTCATCTGTCCCACTTACAAAATGGATTAACCAGAAGTAGCACAGTGTGCCTCCTGGTAAAAGATCTAAGACAAATATCCTTAGACTTAATGACTTGGCCTTAGATTAGTCTCCCAAGAGGGAAGAAAACCACTAGTCCCATTTTCTAAAACATTCCAAACCAAACTAATCATATAGCTGTGATAATTAATGATTTATCCTTTCAGTGGACAGAGAGAACAGATGAGAAGATGAACAGCTTTATTACATCTCTACTTTGATATCTGTAATTTCATAAACATGGTACTCATGTTGAGTGTTTATGAAAGTAAATAATAATGCATTTTGAAATCACGTAGAAAAATGGATAAATGTTCCATGACCACAGGTCTTCAGGGGGTGGCAGAAAGCAGCTTGCTTTCAAGGGCTAGCTACATATAATAGAAGTTCGAATGATGCACAAGAGATTTACTTGGTGACTGAGGCTTTTTCTCTTACCAAATGGTCATGACCAAGACTTCAGTATTCTCAGAAGTGTTCAGTATGGGGAATTTATTTGTGAATTTCTTAAGCAAGCAAATTCTGTTCCACAAATTATTAATATATCCAACGGTTTTAGACTACTGGTAGTTTCTGACTGTTTGGCTAGCCTGACATTAGTGTATGGGAAGCCTTATGAATTTTGCGAGTCTATTGTAAAACAAAAGAAAATAGATGGGAAGTGACTTCACTTTGCTCCCATTACCACCTAATTAAACATTCCCTTTAGAAGGGAGAAGCAGATCCTCTAGAGGCACCAGTTCTGCACCTCTGACTACAGCATGAGCCTAGATGACTAGAAAAGATTACATTCGTTTAAAGCTTAGGAAAAAATGTTGTGAAACAAATTACCTCTAATTTCATCCTATGCTGCATTTTCTTACTCCCAGACATAAGTGGATTTACTCTGAAGGAAAGTTTTATTTCATGGCTGTCATCAAACATGATTCCTCCTAATCAATTTGAGACCTTTGTGGAACACCTTTTCAAGAAAGGCTGAGCTTCCGCAGCTCTCAGGGAGATCCTCAGCACCTCACCACATTGGGCTCTTTGCTAGCTGGTGTCCTCACTGCCAGCAGCATTACATTTCAGTGGCACGTCCATTTCCATGGAGAAACGCAGGTAGTTGGTGCACACAAATCATATGAAGCCTGTCTCCGAATCAGCACACAGATCCAAAACACATTGGATTTATTATTTACTAATTATTGTGCAGATTCACCTAAAGGAGGAGGAGAAAATCCTCTTTACCTTTGGTGACTGATTAGCCTAGAGTCATGAGGAATGAGAAGTGTAATCCAGGTACTTCCACCAAAGCAAGAAGAGTGAAATTCTGAAACAGATGGCCTGGAAAGTTTGTGAAATCTCCATCATTGGGGAATTTTTAGAGCAGTCCAGCAAAGACTGCTTTCAGTTGAGTTGCCATTGTCTTGGGGAAGGTCAATGCAGTGAACTGCCTCTCACGATCCTTCCTATCTGTTTTCTGTGGCTCTAAAAATTCCCTTTTCTCTGAAACATTCAAGGTGTACTTGCACACAGGAGCTGTCACACACTGAGGTGTTCCAGAGGCAAGCAGCACATCCAGAAACTGCTTTCTCGACAGATTGCCTTGCCTGACTGGAAAACTGAATGGTTTCTGGTGACTGAAACAGGGACATTATAAGCAAGGCAGCAGCAAAATCCACCACAGATAAGGTTTTTGGCTACTGCATCACTCCTTGGAGTGAACACCTACAGGACAGGCACGATTTGCTAGGACAAGAGTTTTAATGGGGATGAATCCCTGCAGGTAAGCATCTTCATTCTTCCTTCGCTTGAGGAGACAAAAGCCCAGTGCAGCAGAGCCTCCACCGATACCAGTCCCAACCTGGGGAAGAGAGCAGCTCTCCCACCAGGCACACGGCAGCAGAATGCACATTACCTCTGCTGAGGCACCCCCAGGCTGCTTTAATAAATACCCTGGCCCAAATTCGGTTAAGAAACAGCCCGTTTCTCCTGTAGAACACCATGCTGGACCTTCCCGGGATACAGCAGCAACACGATGACAGCACAACTGAAGGAGAACCTCAGCCCCAAGTCCGATCTGCCAGCTCAAAGTCTCCCAGCACACCCTCCTGTCCCAGGCCAGAAGTGAGGGAACAGCAGCTCTCCTTTTGTCTGCTAACGCTGCTGACAGCGTTTCTCTCTGGTGCAGATTACAACAAGCAGCCTCATGCCCTCCCTGCCTGGAAGTCCAGCCGTAAACCCCAGCCTCCCCCAACCAAGCAGAGGAGGGGGGTGTTTTGAAATGGCTCTTCACCGTTGACTCCTCAGTTCCAATGCAGAGTTCAGGTCGCAGCAGAATCACTTGTTTGCTTATATTCAAAAGGAGGGGGTGGAAAGGAAGAAAGAAGGACTTGGGACAGGAGATGCACAAACTTTTTGTTTTCAGGCAGAGCAAGAGCACCCTCTACAGCTTACTGCTCAGAGCACACACAGGCTTGGAAAAGGAGGGTGGATTGCCTCTAGCCCTGTCCATCTCAAGGAGAAGAAGGGATGGAAAGAGGTAAAGCACCAACTGACCCTCAGGTCGCAGGTGTTTCCTGGCTCATCATGGCCTCCAGGCCCTTTGCAGCGCTCTCAGACCTATTAAGCAGACCTTCTTACCTGCCCAAGGCACACGCAGGCTTTTGCAACTGTCTCCACAGGCAGAGGACCTGGGGTTCAGGGAAGGGGGAAGGTCACTTTGGTTCATTGCAGTTCTGATCTGGAAAGCCATTTATACCAGCTTCAAGGGTTGAGATCAGGCCAACACTGCTCTGACTCTCCAATTGTTGCAGCATTTCCAGACATATGTGTTGGAGCACCACAAGGTGGGCTTTCCTACACCAAGAGGATCAGAAAACCCCAGGACTGTCTCGGATGTCATGAGACTTCATAAGCATGCAAAATGATTTTATTTTTTTTTTAATTGGACTCTGTGTGCTTTTTGTCATTAACTCAGGGTTTTCGTACTTATTGCAGAAGTCACAAAATTGTTCTCTTTGTCAGAAAGTGAAAGCAAAGAGCCCTGTCTTATGAAGATCATGTGAATCTCAAAGCTACAGCTTCATGGCAACAACCAAAAACTGTTAGACTGAAGAATGAGGAACACAGCTATTAGTCTCCTCCCACCACTTTCCATCTTCACTTCTGAATATAGTTTTGTATCCTGCTTGTATTAAAGATTAGATTATTTTGTGTTTAGAAACAAAAAGAACAGCCCTTCCTCCACCTTCTATTTGACCTTAGAGACAGTGAGGAACTTCCCTCCCTGCAGGTCCACGGAGCTTCTGTTGACTGTCATAAGAAAATACTGTGAATTTCACAGCCAGGGTCATCCTGGATATCTGCAATAGGACAAGGATGTGAAGAGACCCATTGTGTTGCAGAATCCAAATCTCTGCCATGGCAGGCCACCAAGTCAAAACCTCTCCATAAAATGATCAGCATCCATCATACAAGAATATCCTAGCTGTGATGAGGGAGTTAAAACTTTTTATGACCTTAGTGCAACCCTTCTACAGCTTTTCTTGGTAACAGGTGAGCATAGGGCAGTTAATAAAACAGACTGCGGTGGAGTGAGGCCAATATGGGCTAAGGACAACTAGAAAAGCCTATTTATTGAAGGGGAGGGGCAGGGAATATAGTTACATAATTTAATATTTGAATTAAATGGCTCTGCAGATATGGCTAATGACACTACGATAGGAGAGTAGCAGAAAACGTCCTTATTTGTGTTTAAAACACTTCACAGGACACATCTCCAAGAAGCTGATGTTCAACCTTGCTACTAAAGAAAGTTGAAAGGAAAACCTCCTACAGAAATCTAGAGAGCTTAAATAATGTCTTCTTGGCATGAATATTCATTGAAATGGCTTGGCATTTCCTCTTGAATCCCAATGAATAAATTATTTGGGGTGGATGAGGAAAGAAGAACAGACAATCAGTAGTTTTTGGCTTAGAAGACAATTGGTATGTTTTTCCATTTTCAACAACAAAAAGTGGCACTTTCCAAATCCCAGGTACTCACTATGAAAGGACCAAAGCTGTTTTGCCATTGTTTTCCAGGACACTTGTTCAGTCATCCAACATCTCTGTGATCCGCTGCATGTCACGAGATCTTCAAAAAGAAGTCACGTTCCTTGACAGCAAACACAAGCATCTTGTTGCACCTGGTGACTTGTGCAAAAGTCCCGTAGAAGTCAATGAGCTATTGCTTGTGAAATTTTGTAGCATTTTAGATCTAGTCCTGAGGGGCAGGCAGTTAACAAAATAATAACCAGGAAACCCATTCCATGGCTTTCCAGAGCTAGGATTTGATCTAGTTTCTCTCTCTCGTTGTAAAAGACATTTGCAAATGGACGGGTTGTCCCTGGACTTTTCTTCAGCAGAAATATAAGCTGAATTTTGTGAGAGCTGGGGCCCATTTGGCTTCTTTGGAGATCTGAACCGTATTATAATAACTAGAAATGACACAGTTGCACCCAGGGACTCCAAAGCTTCTAAATTCTGGAATCAGACCCAGCTCATGAGTTGGCTGGTCTCAAGTCCAAAACTATGAACAACCCTTGCTTCCTCCCAGTTGAAAGGATAGGTTGACTTGAAAATGGACCAGATTCATTAGGTCCCATTGTTTTGCCTCCTGCATATCAGCAAAACCAAACTTCTGGCATCTGTCTTCCCTCCCAGCTGGAGAATCTCTGGATCTCAGCATGTGCTGAAAGGGCCGTGTGACTCCTTTTGCACCTTGCTTCTACACACACGTTTTGCTCTCATGACAGGTCTTGGAGAGATGGATCGTGCTCCCTGCAGCACAGGAGCACTCCTATGGTAGTGCTGTGATACATGGATGCATCTGCAAGAACACGGCAACACCTCTAAATCTTGAGGCCAGGAACTTCACCACTGCTTCACCCATGTCCTGTAGGTGCTCTTGCTTCTCTCCCACAGCAGTCCCCAGAAATGCAGAAGTCAAGCCAGNCCTCCCCTGGCGCAACTTGCAGCCGTTCCCCCTTGTCCTGTCACTAGTTATCTGTGAGAAGAGGCTGACCCCCAGTGCTCCACAACTTCCTTTCAGGTAGTTGTAGAGGGCAACAAGGTCTCCCCTCAGCCTCCTGTTTTCTGCTTGCTCAGGCAAAAGCACTGGGTTTTCTGAAGGGACATAATGCCTGATGCTACTGGGAAAGTCAGGAGGCTACAAGAAAAGCATCCTGAGATTTTTTCAATGCTGCAGAGAGACAGGAGCTGTTTTCTTCGAGCCAGGTTCAGAGGTGCCCTGCTCATCTCTTGCATACACAGATAGCTTCTTGTCCTTAGTTAGTTTTCTATGGAATTTATCCCTTAAGCAGGTGCTCTGGTCACAGCCTGGGCCAGAAAAAGCCTCTCATCCCAACAGGGAGCAGTCCAGACAATCCAAACAGAGAAAAGTGCCCCTCAAACCACAGGGATCTGACTTTTCTTTTGATTTAAATTCCGTGTTCTTTTTGCATAATGCCTCATTTTGCATTTCAAAAGCCAAGCCTTAGCCTTTCTTCTTGCAGGTAATTAGCTGGAGAAAGGCCAGTTCAAGGCCCATAAGGAGTTAGGATATTCCTGATTCAGCTCTCTGTACCTCCTCTTTAAAGTCAAAAGCATCCTGAACAGTTGACCTTAAACACTTCATAGGGCAAGTTCTTCTTGATGTGTGCTTTAAATTCCTAAATGGAGGCTCATGCATTTGTGATGCTCTACACACGGTTAGGTGGAGGAACACTTTCAAGGAAAGCCATAGAATTTCAATGCCACCATCCCCTAGTAAAGGCGAGACAGCAGTCCTGAGTGCTCATCCATGAAATGACATCTGCAAACATCAAACATCCTCCATCTGAGTTTCAGCACATGCCTTCAAACAGGCTTGAGTTTACGGTGCTGCCTATGTGGCCTCAGAGGGACTGCTGGGACAGCTTAGCGGGTGGCTGTAGCTAAACAGTGGCCACATAAGCCTCAGTTGCTACAAGAGGGGATTGTAAATTGAAGAGAAAGAGACTCCATCTGCGTTTAGACTGTGCCTAACTGACAAGGATAGTTAGGCGTAATTACCCTCAATTTTCAAAAGAAGGGAGAAAAATACGGACGTTAAGTTTTTTGCCCAAGGGCACTTTATGTTACGTAGCGTTTCAAAGACAAGCATTTTGAGTTTGGACTCTAACGCAGTGGTTTCAAAACTGGGATTTGAAGGCACGTATCTTTGGCAAACTAAAGAACATCACATCCCAGAAAACCAACCCAGTCTTTCTTACTCCCAACCAACAGTACAGTGCTTTGGGACAACCAGATCTTGTACGAGATGTCTAATGTTGGGCACAACTGAACATCTAGCATAGTTGACCCACTACTACAAGTACAGTGATCAAGAGTAAGTAAAGTCTCTGTTCCCCATTTTAAGCAATTCTGATGGCTGCACAGCGATTAGTTGAGCAATTAGACATGCATTTTGCATGCACAATTGCACATCTATACTGTCTGAGAATCTGGTTCCAGGCTAATGCTTGCCAACAGTATCAGGCCATCAGTGTTTGAGCAGTGTGCAGTGTGACCTATATCCAAATGATACATCACACTTATAAATGGATGGTTTCTTTTAAATGTCTCCATCCAAATGTCATCATTGTCAGCTTCCTGCAGCCCCCACTGTTCAAGAGCTCATGTGTCTCCTGGTCACCCAAAGCAAGACACCTCTCTTTCATTCCAAAGCCAACTTACATGCCTCAAAATTTTGCCCTCATTTCCTTAATCAAACTGGTGATGGCTTTAGATATGATTTCTTCAGCCTGAAGACCCTCCTGTCATGGCCACATGCTCCTCATTTTGCATGACATTTTTGCTTGCACAAACAATCCTTTGTACATGCAAAAGCTCGCATTTGTGCTTGCCAGTCAAGCAAGCCATTGTCTGCCTAGCCTGTCTTTGTGCCTGCAAAAATTCTAGGGCAAATGCAAAGGCTGGACAGAAGAGCCTTTGGGACTCCCAATTTTCTCAACAGCTGAATCCAGACCATATTTCTAACTCACAATGACCTTATCGCAATGAATGCAAGCACACAGCCATCCACCCTGGCACAAAGGCTGAAGTCCTGGTCCTGTCCAACCTGATGGGAGCCTTGCCTCTGATTTCCAAGAGAGGCCTGAATTTCCCTTCTGTGGTTTTTTTCAAGTCTCCCCTTAGCAGAAACGATGCTCCTGAGCTGCATGTGCTCTGCCACTTGCAGCAACAGAGGCAGCCACATGACCCAAAGTAATTAAGGCACCGAGTGCTCCGGCCGGCTTGCTCTCGCATTCTGTTTGGTCACAAAAGAGCAGTCATGGACCGTTTCGACCGAAAACAGACCTGAACACAGAGACTTCATTGTCCCAAGGCCAGAAGAGATGGTTGCTGGGAAGAATTTGAAATGCATAGGTTTCAGTATATATGTTGCTTTTCCATGAAACTATATACACTTTTGCAAATTATAAGCCGTTTCCTGTCTACGTTCCAGCACTTTGGGCTCAAATTAAAATCTCCTTAAAATCGGACCAGCAGGAGGGGGAAGAAGGAGGAGGTGTTTGCTGGAGTTCTTGAGCAAATGGGAGGAATTTAAGGTCTTGTCCTCTCTAATTCCTCCCCTATAAAGGAACGTACTTCACCAGGTTGCCACATACTGAAATAAACTTGGCAGCAGTGAGAGAAGCAATGTTTTCCTTTGGATTTTTAATGCTTTTGGCTTGGACTGCATTCTCACTGCTTCTTCTTATTGCATTCTCCTGCCTTTCCATCCAGGTGCCACTTAGCACACTGGCCATTTCGCCCAGGGACATGGCAGTAAAAGAAACCGTTCCAGCAGGCTGTGATGTTTTCCTTCCCCTTTGCCACTGGCAACCAGCAGGCCTCCAGGCAGGAGGCATTGGCCAAGGGATAGGTAATGTTTTATATGCCCTTTGCATGGGGCTTGCTCGCATACCAATTACAGCCTGGCACGCCTCTGTCCCCGCGAGGGCTGAGAACATCTGGAAGCATTCACAGTCCAAGCACAATCTGGGCCAAGTCCCAAATTGGAGGGAAAACAAACCAGGGAGCCCGGGAAGTCAGCAGAGCAAGGTTGACTGAGGCACACCAGGGATCCACCTCTGATGTCTCTGCTCCTCTCTCTGCTATGTGATGGGAGTGCCACGGGGTGAAAATATCTGCCTGTCTGCTGACACCATGCTGTGCTTCTTTTGTCATCTCCAGGCATCCTCTCATCAGTGCAAAGGATGTATCTCATGGGTTGCTTTCCTTCCATCTTCAAGAAGGACTCAGTGTCACAGTCTCAAACTCAATATTCACACAATTTAAGCCTTGAGCCTTTCCAGTCTCCTGAAACCTATTTCCATGGATCAGGTTTTCCAGTGCATCCTGGTGCCTTGAGAGAGCACACAGCACCACTGAGACATGGACAGGCACTTCAGCTCACCTGAGAGGGCTGTTCTCTCTAACTCCAGTGCTCAGTCATGGCCCATCTTCAGGCACCTATTTCAGCCAGCAGAAAGAGTTCAGCACCTGCCAGAGGACAATTCAGACCATGCACTTTACACAATGACCTGAGGCTGGTGTGATGCCCTGAGGAGCTGGTCTGTCTTTGCTGACTTTGCTCTGGAGGGATGGATACCAGCTTCCTAAAGTGACACTGCTATGGTGACTGCACTGCTGTGCAGAGGCAAACTGCTCAATGCCAGCTGGCTGTGCCAGTGCAGAGCTCAGCGTAAGGTAAATCGCCCTACTGCTGAGGTGGGTTTTCTAGGTCGTTCAATTTCATGTTAGCCTGGTTGGATAAATATTGGGCTCTAGACATTTGTTTTAAAAGCTGAAACTAAAACAAGTAAGGAAGCCAAAGAGAATGATTTGGTGTAGAAGAAAATATGGACCGGTCTTCACATCTTTTTCCTGATAGTTGTGTTCATAATGAAAGATAATGCCATACCAGAGGCATCTGTGGGTCAAATATGTGCATGATTTATGGCCCAATATGAGTTCTCAGTTCAGATTTCCATCCAATATTACATAAACCAGGAATAATCTGTCTAATTGTGTCCTTGGTGGAGAAAGGTGGAAAAAGAAGTAGAGAAAGCTTTTGGATTATTTTCTTTGGCTTCTGCTCTGTTTCACATACACATAAAGACAAAGAGATAAAGAAAGGAGGTGGGCAGTTAACATGTTGGTTTGCTACTCAAATTGGAGTTTCAGAGTCCTACACGGCAGGCAGCACAACCATGATCTTATCCCACCTCAGCTTTCTTCATTAAGTTCAGCTGCAACAGACCACTCCTTCATTTGCGGATGGCTCAGAGTAAAGTATATTTCAGAGGAAAAGGAGCAGAATCTATGTCCTTCTAACCTGGCGTAGGGAGAGAAGACTGATTTTGCAGTGCCTGATGCCTACAGCTCATGCTCCCACAGAATGCTGGCCTTGGTAATTCCAAATCTTGAGTAAGACCATTGGCTCTTCAACACGGTGGGAACAGCAATCTGTGTTTCTTTAAGTCATGGGGGGATGAGGGTATCTCTGCCAGCTCTGTTTCATCTTTGCTGATTTACTGTCCTCGCACACTTTGTTCACATGTGAACATTGTTCCTGTCTCTTTGGACATACCTGCAACTTTGAAGGCAGAGTGGATGGTGGCTATCATGAATCCAGCCCAGGACAGAACCAAAGAGAGAAACAGGAAATCTGATGGGGAAACCATGATGTAGCAAGAGTAAAGAGGGTGCAAGTTCCTCCACTATGACACAGGTAGCCTGGTAGACAAGGACATGTATTCACTGCAGACAATATAAATAAGAATTCAACTGTGGCTTCATGTTTTATGTGGGAAATTTCACAGCAGCAGATAGGTTTGTAGTCTAGGAGACCAAGTCCATTTATGTGGTCATTACAAGCAGGTACAGAACCAGCAAGAACAGCATTTCCCTTCCTGCATTCTCAACTTGCTTCAGCTCTGCTGCTAAAGCCAAGCAATGCTGAGAACAAAGAAATTCCTTCATTTTTGCCAGCTTCAGCTGGAAGGCCCAGAGGTCTGAACTCAGCTAAATAAGTCAATTTTTCTAAAGCTGAATTTTATAAAGGAGGAAAAAAAATAGAGTACAATAATACACAAGGCATGCTGTCACTCCTTCCATGCCCATGGCATGCCTTCTGCTGGAGGATACAGAGGTGCAGTGTCAATGTGCAGAACTCAGAGGAGGACCCTCCCCACTTATCCACAAACAACTGCTCTGGGAAGAGTGTGTCTGTAGGCACATGCCTGCCCTGGCCCCACCTTCGTGCTGAAGCCAAAGGAAATTGTAGCTGCAGCGGGCAGTTTCCAGAGCTACCCAGTCCTCAGCTGCTCTTGGGGCCACCTTGCTGCTCCGCTCCCCCTGTCCACGACCAGCTCCGTGGTATGCGCTGTGCAGGTTCCCTTGCTTTGCGCCTCATCACAACCTGATGTGTTAGTCAGTCCCAAAAGAGTTAACAGCTCTGCCATGGTGATGTGGGCTTTTTCCCCGTGCAAAGGAAAACACAAAAGCCGGGGTTGAGAGACCTGTCACATACAGGTATATTTAGTCTTTAGTTGGGGTGCTCAGAAAAAGCACTGACGAGGCAAATTTTTGCCTAATGAGGGGAAGAAGCAGAGAGAGAAAAAAAAAACCCTGGGGAATCCCCTTCCATTACATTTTCATTGTATTTTCCACTTGAGCGAACAAAACAAGGTAACTTTTTGGTACAGCATTTGGGGTTTTTCTAATCAAAACAGTAAAGCGCGGTCTGAAATCAACGCAAACAGGGTTTCCCTTTGGTCTTTCGGTAACGCTCCATGTGCCAACCTCAAATCCTACAAGCGACAGTGGGTTTTAAGCATGCAGTTGAATTTGGCCATGCCTTTCTCCCCATTTGCTTAGCTCCAGGGTAAAGCCCGGCCCGTGAATACCCTGTGCATGCTAGAGAAAGACGCTCTAGATGTTCCAGTAGAGGCTGAAGACAAGAGAGATTTAAGCCAATTAGACCTGTTCTAGATCTCAGATCATGCTAGGATTCTGGAGACCTATTGTCAGCTAAGACAGAACTGATTAGTATTAAACCTGGCTGCCCAAGCTCTGTTTGTAGACAAGGAAATCAGCATCTCCAGAGATCAGTTTATCCAACCTTTCTTGCTTCATTCCTGAAAGGTGACAAATCCTTTCAGTATAAACAATCTGTTGTCTATTCATTGATCCCAAGCTTTCATATTCCAGGCATCATATGTCTCTGTATACCTCTATATACTTTTGATTTTAGTACAGAAAACAAACAAGCAAGCAAAATACCAGTGGATGCAAATACTGACTTTATCTTACTCCTGATTCCCCAGAGTGTCAAGACCGCTTTAATACAGCTCCTTTTCCTCATGGAAGAGGAGCACAACTTGAACGTATCAAGTTCCAACCCGCAGGAAGAGTTTATGAGCCGGCCGTAAGAGCCTGAAATGCGACTCCAAGATGTGTCTTTGAGAATATTGCCACTGAAAGCCCCTCGACTGAAAACCCTTCATATAAAAACGTTCATTGGAGCAGCCAAAAGAGAATGCTGGTATCTGAGTACAGACTGAGGAATCAGCAGATTCATTTAAAATTCAGATGCCAGCACTAAGACACATATGGAAACAGGCCCTACCCTTTCTAATCTAGATGATCATGGGGATCGGGTTCCTTGCAGGACCCAGGCCTCAGACAGACAGGGGATTTAGGCAATGGATGACCTTGAAAATGCCACAGCATAAATCACCGTGCAAACCCAGGAGGGTGGGTCTGTTTTCCCCATATAAATATTTAAAGAACACTCATTTTTTCTAAGTGATAGATGACAAGCAGGTGGCCTGAAAACTGGAAATATTCTTGCCATTTGTTCAGAAAGCTTTCTACACAGGTTTTGCATTTACTTCTTTATCTATTTATTTATTTATTGGTGGTTTGCCATGTTATTCTCCAAGGCCAGGAGTTGGTTTTGGAAACCTTCCTGGAGAACAGCACTCCTGCTCTGAGATTGCTTTCTAAGCCTGGTTTTGATTTTAGGCAAGCAAGATCTGATTTCCCTGCTTTGCTCCAAGCTACCTTGCAGACCACGCTTCGGGCCAGACTCTCAGCGCTCACTCCACAGTCGGGACTGTGCTGATTTCATTAGCGCGTGAGTACAGCCAGATCCGATGAGCCCAAAGGGCCCTATACCTTTTGTTTGGCATTATGCAGTAACAGGTGCCCAGTGAAAAATATAAGGGCCAGGCAGATGTACAGCGATCCTTCCCTGGAGCACTGTCCTACCCTCCAAGGATCAGACAGCAGCTTTGTGCTCAAGAGCCCTTTATTTATCCAGTTAGCTGTTGAACCCATACCAACTTTTAGCCTTCATAGCATCCTGTGGCAAGGAGCTCCTTTGGTTAACATTTGGAAGTTTCAGGGATTTGTATTTGTTTCCTTGTTTGTTTACATCCTTCATACTTTTCCTGCCTTCACAGATATCCATAAAATCCTCCTTTTTGGCCACCTTGTTTCCCAGCTGAAGAGTTCTAGTCTGCTTATTTCTCTTAGAAAAGCTCTTTCCTGCTTCTGAACAGGGTGTTCAGAAGCATCTTTCAAAGAAGCATGAGACACAGGTATGAAATCCATCGATAAGTCCCACCACCTGATGGGTCTGGGAAGTGGGGCAAGGCTGTTCGTACTTCCACTGTGACAGAGCTTGTGTCTGTGCACACACAACGCATCTCTACCTAGCACAAACATATTTATAAAGTGGATCTCTGCCCCAGTGGTTTTTACAACCTAGACAGGAACTGGAGGGAGCAAGGCAAGACACATAGCATAAGGCAGAGGGCAAGGATATTGTCTCAGATAACCTGGTGACTTCAAGGTCCATTTGCAGAATAGGTTAATGAAACAAATACCTAAGATACATTATCCGAGCATTAATGGAGCCACCCACCAAGGCCATTTCCCGGACCCAAGTATGGTTTTAAGAGTGGGCAGATGAATAGTGCTGTGAAAGCACTCTCCATAGGACAAAGTGGTGCTGGGACATGGCCTAGAGAGAGACTGGCAGGGAGAGAGCAGGCCATGAGCCTTGGTCTGCCCTAGTTTATTTCCTCCCCTTCCTTGTTAGCATGAATAATAATGAAATAAGAGGAGGGGGGTTGCTGGCAAGGCTGGTGGCAGGACTCCTGAGTCCCTAGGGAGAGTGTATGCAATTATCTGAATGAGGTAAGACTGAAGCCAGAGATAACCAGCACGAATAAGTGAGCAGAGATGAGATCAGGCTGATGTAATTCACCCCAGGCAAAGTTTGGATGTCTCTCCGGGCGGAAGTTTCGCTAACCAGCGCAGTGGAAATAGGAAATTAAAAACAAGCCTCTGAACCATGAATTTCACCATTGAGTGCTAACACCACTCTCTTCCCAAAGCCAAGGAGGAGGCCAAGTGGGGGAGAAAAGATCGGGTTCCCGTTTATCTCAGATCTATCTCCCGATCCCCAGCAGTGCTTTGACATGGTTGAGTTGCTTCCGATGAGTCACTTCCCTCCAGCCTCCCCCTCCAATTTTCCTCCACCTTGTGTAGTTAGATGTTGGGCTCACAGAGGTAAGACACAACCCCCTCTCCAGTGGTCAGACCTAGCAGTCCTGACATTTGCCAAGGCGCCAGCAATTGTGCTAGCAAATTTTGGAAGTGTTAAGCACCACTTGACAGCAACAGGAGTCAGAAAGACTCAACAAGCTTTCAGAACAAAGCCAGAGGAGAAAATTGAGCTACCGCTGTCTCCCCCCACCACCACCCCCCCCCACCTTCTTTTTCATTGGAAGCATGTCTATTAAGACTAGAGCTGCTGACTGGTCTCCCAGTGACTGACATGTGACCACTCAGTGAAGCCGTTGGCCATGGATGCACAAGGGCTGTTTCCGTCTTTTATCTCACCAGTCATATTTATAGATTTGCAGAATGCTCTGTAAGCTTTGCAAATGACTGCCTCATACAGCTCTCTCCATCTTTAAGATTTTTATGATGTGGAGCCAATCCAGCGTCTAGACCAATAATGATAGCCCACATCTCAGCCAAGCCTTTTCTTAATTGTCCACAGGGCTGGCAAGGAAATATAAACATTTGTACAAATGGCGACATTACTAAAAAGGCTCTGACCAGCTGGCATCTTTCCCTGCCAGTCCTGGGGCAGCTTCTCACTGTATATTTCCTAGAGCTCAATCAAAAAAAGAGAACTTCTGTAGAAAGTGTAATGGATGGAGACTTGTCTTCTGATTCTGTCCCTTGGGGTAAAGCTTTGTTACTCCTTTACTCACCTTCAGATCTCTCAGCTTCTTTTTGACACAGTGTGCTAGGTCCAGGTTTTTGGAGTGTGTGTTGGGAAGGCATAGCCTCCTCCCTCTCCCATACTTCTCCCACATGGATGAGGCCACGTATCACACATCAGAGTATCAGAGCCTTGGGGTGTCCCAGTGTCAGCTGCAACACACCCCTGGTCCATTTAGAGTCTACAGATACTGCCGTGGTGCAAAAATACCCCTGTCTCAATAGACAGTAGTTTGTATTGGAGGAAGCTTGACTGTGCCACCAAGACACATACCTATGGCACCCCTTTCTTAAACTGTAGTCTTTTCTTCTGGACTCTCAGCACCTCCTGAATAAGGTTATATCCTTTGTTCACAGCACAGCTTTCTGCCATGTCTCTCCCCAGCCAGCCATCATGCAATTTGGTGATCTTCTCATTCTTCCACATTTTCTCCAGTTAACTTCCAAATGCTTTAATTGTATGTCCTCCCACTTTGGCTGTGCACCTCTGCAAAAAACATATGCAAGGCCAAGTGTTATGATCCAGGCATGGCTGCAGCAGCAGCCCTGACAAATCGTTCCCTAAATTTCTCCAAGACAGATGCTCACAAAGATTTTCTTCAATCCTTAATGTTACATAGCCTTGTACCTTTGTGTTTGTCTGTATCTCACTTGAGACTGTAAACTCGCTGGTATGCAATGCTGTTCTTAATTTTGGGGTTTAAATAGCACGAGGTGAAAGGAGAGAGGAATAGGGAAAGGAATGAACCCAGTTCCTCCGTGTGCCCTCCAGATCAATGATTATTAATGAAGAACCACCCCCAAACTGCCCATCTCTCTTGCACTTACAGGGACAACCCCAGGTCACCAGCCCGGACCTTGTGTACACCATCCCAGCAGGGGCTAAGCTTCATTTCAAGTCCAACTCAAGCTATACTTTGTGGCATTAAATGGGAATTAAGTACTGAGCAGGCTTTATGCAAACTCTGGGCAAAGAGGGAAGTTTCACCACAAAAGCATTATCAGAGATCGCTGACTCAACCGCTGCAGCACCTCATTTTCAATTGCATGAAAGCTGCAGGATCCGGACTCTAATGTCGGGGGGCCAGAAGCTTCAGGGTTTTGGTTGGGGCCTATGTCCCCTTGCAAATTACCCACTGAAGACACAAGTGAAGCTGTGGGCTGCCATGTAATACAAAGCATTTTACTGCAGCTGGGTTGGGGTTTTAAAATAACATGATACCATGCAATGAGCAGTTGGGGAACAGAGCTAGAGAGAGTGCCACTCCAAGCCTTGCCCACCGGGAGCCAGCGGCAGAGCCAGGAAATAAACCCACAGCTCCCAAGACCCAGACTAGTGGCTGAGCCACAGGATCATTCCACTCCCCCTTCTGCAGTCACAGCAATTGCCCCACCCGAGGGCCTGCAAACTCCCCAGCATACCAGTACCCCACAAGAAGAGCAGGCTTCCAAAACTTGCCAGAACAACTGAAGTGATGCTGGGGCCTGTCCCTGTGACATAGAAAGAGCTCTTGCTGCTACCTAAGGCAACCATTCTGCGCCTCTGTGCCACGCTTGCTAGCAGAGCCCAAGGAAGCTGCAGTTGCTTCCACCTTCCAAGTACTCAGCTTCCTTTCTCAGATACTAGAAGCCCAAGGAGTCTGAATACAAGAATTCTTCCCACTCCACTAAAAAATGCAGCCACTCCATTTTATCTGCACATTCAGAGAAAGAACATACTGTCCCTGCACACTGTCAGATTGCCAATATCAGAGTAAGAGAGGTGCAAGTGGAAGTTGAAACCCATGGTACCCTGGGTAGGAAAGCATCGAGCTAGGCAAGTCCATCAAAAAGAACTTTCACCAGCAGTCACCTTGTGTTCTCTTTGGTTCCTGACAATCCCTTGGAAACACTCAGGTGCTGAGTGCCAAGCATTCATTCTGCAGCTGAACTCAAGTGGAAGTGGGCACTAAATGTACGCCCATCAGCAGTGCCCAGTGCACACCAAGTTATTCAGGGGCCTCACAGAAAACAAATTAGAAACATATGCCACCATGTCCAAATGAATGTTACACAGGAAGCCCATTTCCAGGTATTTCTGGTCTTTCGGCCTCGAGTTCGCAAGCAGAACACTATTCACGTCATTTTATTTGGTGTACTGTCAGCAGAGTTCTTCCATGCCTGCTACTCAACGGATTGTGTCAGCTCTAACCTCATCATTGCGCTGAGAATGTGTATTCAGCTGGACATTCACTGTAAACCCAAGGTCTTTTGCATAGTCACCATCTTTGGGAGAACAGCTTTTCCTTTTTTCCAATTGGCCTTTCCTTTTTGTTCATAGATAATATGCACATAGAACATATGTATGTGGCCCTGCTGAAACCCACTTCCATGTGCAACCGACCATCGCCATTCAGCTGGTTATTAGCAGCCAAGGGGTTGAGCCAGATGGACACACCACTGCAAACTTGTGGTAATGACAACATAGCCCTGGCACACAAATGATAGGGTTTCTCATCTCCTCCGCTTCATTGTTCCCTAGAAGTCTAGGTCTTCCAGATTGCAAACTGGTGCTCTGGGCTAGATGGTTGGAGACTTGCCAAGCCAACAAAAATAGCTGAGCAATGCCACAGCTTCAGCCAAGAATGGATAATTTTTAAATTCTTGAGAAACTTTTATTCACAGCCAGGTGTTCAGGGACTAGGCAAATGCAGCTTAATGCTGCAACTTCCGTAATAAACCCTACCAGATCTAAACTGGGTCTGCATTGCTCCACAACAGACACACCCCCAGAATGATAGGTCCATCTGTGAACCCAATTTTTGGGTTGTCTATTAGTCAACTTTAAACAGTCTGAACAGAGAATGTAAACATGAGATATAGCCGCCTCTCTCGTGATGACAATGCTCTTTATCTTGGATAAAAATGTCAAGGCTTCCCAGCTCCATAAATCTTTCCCATTTGTAAAAACACAAGGAAAATAACACACGTTAAGCAGACCATAAACTGCTCTAGGCATTGATTCCACACAAAAATTCTCACATTTGGAGCATGGCATCGATTTGGCCCAGTGATCACATGAATTCCCAGGCCTGCATCTCTCCTCTCCCTTTTGCTTCTTGGGTTGTTGCTTACACACAAACTCACGTCGTCCCTATTCCTCAAAGACTGCAGAGGAAGCCAGAGCAAGGCCAAGGATGTTTGTTCCCTGAGGCTAGAGGCAGTTCCAGAGACATGATGCAGAATCAGCAAGTCCGTCCTTCAAAGGGGCAGAAAGAAGACAGATAGCAACTGCTTTGTGACAAACCTGGCATAGCTGTTCTTTGCTTGTCACCTGGTGCTCATCCTACCTGGCCTAGCCAGGGCCTTCCTGCAGGAATATTTCATTATCTGTCAGTGCACACCATGTGCTGCAGTCCTGGATCATGGGTCACCTTATTCTGGGGACATAAAACTGAGGTTTAGCAGGTGCATTCCTCACTGGGCCACAAACCATTTTGAGGAATGTAAATAAATCCCATTTCCACTTGCAAACTGCAGGTAGTATCTTTTCAGACCTTCTTTGCCTATTAAATTTATAATCCCTTGATGGCCAGGACTATATCCTTAGAGCACACCACACCATGCATGCCCAATTTCTCATAGAATCTTTTATGTCGGAAAGGACCTTTCAGATTGAGTCCAATCATTGACCTAACACTGCCAAGTCCACCACTACACCATGTCCCTAAGCACTACATCTACATGTCTTTTAAATACCTGCAGGGATGGGGACCCAAACACTTCCCTGGGTAGCCTGTTCCGATGCTTAGTAACGCTTCCGGTGAAGACATTTTCCCCCAATATCCAAACTAAACCTCTCCTGGCACAATTTGAGGCCATTGCCTCCTGTTCTGTTGCTTGTTACTTGGGAGAAGAGACCAACCTCCAACTCGCTACAGCCTCACTTCAGGTGGTTGTAGAGACTGATAAGGCCTCCCCTTTTCTCCAGGCTAAATAAACCACAGTTCCCTTAGCCACTCCTCATAAGACACAAGACAAATCACCCCCGCCACTTCTGACCTACCCATTCAGAGCAACAAGGTACCGTTTTACTCAGTTTGGCAAGAAGCTTTTGCCAGAATTGTGAAATAACATTTGAACTCACAGCCCTGGACCTGCAGCAAAATATTTGAGTTGCTTTGGTATCTCATTCCAGTTGGAAACAGCAAATTACAAACTAGACAAAAAAATGTCAGTTCTAGTCTCTGCACATGCTTGGAAAAATGTAATCTGTAGGTCTTCAGCAAGTGCAATTCCATCTAAAGTAGCAGTCATGTAGGTTATGGGTAGCTCTGAATCCTCCAGAGCTCTTAAAGAAATGCTATGGTAAGCAGCAATTTGAGGCAGTCATCCCTAGAGACAGCAGCAGGAAGTTGAATTTAACAACTTTTTAGATATAAAAAGCAAGTTTTTAATACTGTACCCTCACTTTTGTAACAGCTTCACTGGATGCAGCAGATTTTCCATCCTTTGAAGTCTTCAAAGAAAGACTGGGCCCATATTCAGATGGCCTCCTTTATTCATTGCACATGCTAGGCACTCGGAAAAGAAAACAGGCAAGAAATACTGGTTGTTTTCTCTTCAGAGCTGTAAGGCAATTAGATCCCTAGGCAATCAGCAAAGGGAGATAGTTAGGACAATGAAGTTAGCTTCCTACTATTGTTGGCCTGCAGTTGCTTGTGGCCACCTTTTCGCATGCCAGGCTTCAACTTCACCTCAGACTGGTGGATTCAACAAAAGAATCAAAGAAAATTCTCCAGGGTTTGGCATATCTGCCACATGTGAGGATTTATCTTCATAATTGTCTTTTCCAAACCTACTGCTTGGAGGCCACCACACAGAAAGCCTTTGAGAAGAATGAACACCATAGAGATTTTCAACTAGATAAATTACAATCAGCTAAAACTTAGTCTGTTTGAGGACTTTCTGCTAGGACTACAGCTTTGGGTATTTAGTGAGCTATGACAGGCAAAGGGGGAAAAATCAGAACAGTCACTTCCCCCTCCTGGGGGAAGAGTAGATCCAACAGCTCCCTGATCTGCCCCCATTGGGGACCACCCCTCCACTCCATCTCTCCATCATGCATGAGCACCGTAACAGAAGTAACATGATCACCATTTGTCTTCAGTAAAGAAAGGGTTAAGCAGGGCCAAGAATGCCTTGTAAACAGACTGAAAGTGTAACCTTTGCTTATAAATCATGTGTTCAGCCCCAGAACATGCCTTAAATCCTGTAATTACATTCAGAACTCGCTGTTTCAGTTAAGGAAATATGAGCTCCTCTCCAAATGGCACCGGGGCTGACCTTAAATGATATGTTAGCTCCCCAAAACAGCCGCAGAGCCCCACAGCTTCCAGCATCCCATTCCCGGGCGGTGGAGCAGGGAGGAGCATGCACCAGGCTGTGTCACCCTGGGTTTTGTGAAACTTGTCTACAGGGGCCCTGCCTCCAGCCAGCCGTTCCCCAAGAGAGAAAAACTGCCCGCAGGCGTCGGGTTGGCTTTGCAGCTGTGGCTAGCAGGAGTCCAGACCCCCGGCAGCTTGGGAGCACGCAGGAGCTCAGCCATTGGCAGTAGGGTGAGGAGGCAGGCGTTACTAGTGAAGCGTGGTGTCCCCTCTTTGTCAGCTTTCCTTTTCTGTGCACAGACTGTCCCCGTGATCCCTGGAGAATAAGCAATGGTCAAGAGCAGCGTGAGGGCAACCAGGCAGCTACCTTTTCTGGTCTCAGTTCTGCTTCTGCACCAGCCTCTCCCTGGGAGCAGGCTGATGTCTTTCTCTGGTCACTACATGACTGCAGTAGGCAACACAGCTGAGACCGTCCTCAAGATGGCCCTTGGTCAGGGTCCTGCCTGTACCTCTCAACACTTCTCACAGATGAAGGACTGGGACCTCAGAAAGAGGTTTCCACCACAACAGGCAGCTGGCCAGTCCCACACGAGGCCAGAGCAAGGCTGCTACCTGGTGTTGCCTGCAGGCAACAGTTGCTGGAGCAGGTCAGAGACTGCACAGGTAACCCCACAGGGCATAGCTCCCAGCACTGACACCCACCCAGACAATGTCAGCCCCAGACCAAGAATATTTGCAGGAGGAAGACTAGATATGCTCCATCTTCTCTGGAGGAAAAGGGGCTCAGCTGCACAAATGCATACTGTACTGTTTGGCAGCAGGGCTCAAGTCCATCCCCCAGCCCATTTTGGTATCCATACAGGTTTGGAAGAGGAGCTGGACAACACACAGAATGTTTGCGGCAAAGCAGAAACCTGAAACTAGACCTAAAGACCCTGAAAGGCATTTTTCCCCAGTCCAGCATGCAGGGAGCTGCCCAGAGTGGTGGGGTGCTCACCTGCCCTTAGGTAGCCATAAAACAGTAACAGTAAAACCAAGGTTTGCATTTATTCCCAGGTCATCTATATTATCTTCTTTTGGTTAACTCCAGCATTATTTTTACCTCCATTCACCTCTCTTCCATATCTGTTTCCTGCACAAAATGTGCACCAGCATCTTCTTACACATGTTCAGGAAGGTTTTTTTAAGTCTGAACACGAAGCTTCCACAGATTTGTTTTTTCCAGTAATTTCAAGGTTTCTGTGAGTGGATCAGCAAGGAAAAAGGAAAAAAAAAAAAAAAAAAAAAAACAACACAGAACCATAATGGCAATGTGACCCCTGGCTCCTGGCTGATCTGCCCTGGGATAGTTACTTGAACTAAAAATTGTTGGAAGTTTAGCACAGCTTTCAGTCTGCATTGGGAAGTGAAGCAGAGTTGCTTCTTCTAGACTCATTTAGTCTTCCCTAGGATATAGCAAATTGCAGTCTGAGGCATCTCAAATGGACAGATGAAGGACAGTATCTCCAAAGAGAGGCTGACAAGATCCTGCAATAAGCAGATGTTCTGCCAGCACTTCCTGAATTTCTGGAGCTCTTAAAGTAGTAAACAGGGTTATCACATTGCAATGAACTCCCAAGATCTCTCTGGATTGGATTTCCGTCCCCTTCATGGGAGTGATCCAGGAGCTGGATGATTCATTAGCGGCGCCTGGCCAAAGCATGCAGAAGCAGCACACCTCCTGGGTTTTTATGGGAGCAGTTGTATTGTCCTCACTGCAGAAACACGGGTGCATTTCAATTCACAGCTGCCTCACTGCTGTCCTTACTGAATTCTCACTTGGAAGATTGTGCTTTCCCCTTATATTTGCTTTGACGAGCATCTACAGGGCAGGGAACACCAAAGGCAAACTGGACCAGCAGATCGTGGTCTGTTGCTGGTGACACCAAACGACAGAGTCTCAGATGTCACCTTGCAAAACATGTACCCTTCACACTGGGCAAGAAATTAAAATATTCACACCCCTCTCCAAAATACTTACCACATCTGCAAGGATGATGTGGTAGTTTGAGATGAGCCCTGATGCAGCAATTACCACTGTCTTATCAACGGTCTGTAGGTAGCATGCATTTCGTTGTTCATATCTGATGAGACACCACAACAGCCTGTTGGCCTAGAGGGAAAACAAAGCTCCTGGGCTATTCTGCTTTGGAAATGTAATGAAATGAGTAAGGACAGAGAGTAATACAAGCAGCACAATTGTGGTCAGTGCAGTGCTGTAGAACTGGCTGTTGAAGTGATACTTGGTTTTCAAACTTGCTGTTGAAAATACTTCTTGCAGTTGAGCCAGTTCATATCAAATTCTTGAGTCCTAACCTCTAACTCAGCAACTAGGAATTTAGTCCCTTTCCTTAAGAAGCCTGAGCATAGCAGCTCTGCAAGGATCCTGAACTCCTGAATGGGTGATAATCTTCCATCTTTGCTCACAGTCAGGTAATTTCTTGCTTGAAAAAAACACTCCTTCAGCCTTTACAACCCATGTCCCCAAATATGCTTTTGTTTCCTCTCTCCTTCCATTGCAAAATGTCAGCATCAGTACTAGTTCCGTGCCCTTCCAGCAACACGTGGCTGATGGCCTTAGAGGCTGGGCTCCCTATCTGGGTGAGATTGCTTAGAACTGATCTGTTCCCCAGTGCTGAGGAGCAGAGATTGCAGCTACACAGCCTTTATCAGAGACACATCCCAAATTTTCAGGCCAGTAGCAGTCGGTCTTGCCTGAAGCACCAGAGAAATCTTCCATTTTACGCACAGGATACACGCCACTGAGTCTTACCACGTCTCTGTAATTCCTTCTAAGCCCATACTCCTGGTGACAGCAAGGCAGATCCAGTGAATTTAGGGAAAAGAAGAACGAACCACCCCCTTGTTTATTCAGGGGTCTCCATCCTATTACTGCTGCTCCCACAGAATGCATTTGGACAGGTTAAACTGTCCTCCATTAGTGCCCTGTGCTTCTGGGAGAATACCACAATACCACATCAATTTAGATTGTCAAATTTCAGCTGCAGTGGTATGGCAGGATTGTTGTAGAACTGATTTACATGACCAAATAGATGTGGTGTGGTTGAATATGGCTTCAGAAATCACAGCTTTTCCACAAGACTTCCTCCTCTTCCCTCTAGGTCTGCTGTGAAATGTTATCACAGATAGCTCCAGGATGAAAGGTAGTGATCTCACATAATGGGATCTTTCTGCCATGCATTTTGGGGAAGGCTGAACCAGGGAAAAGGAAAGCTCTGACTCCACTCGCTGACTTGCGGACGGGAGCGGAAATTTGGCTGCAGAGCAAGAACGGTCAGATAATTCTCAATGGGATCCTTTCTGAGCGGGAAGGAAGTTGCTTGTGGAATACCACAAGGATTAGCACTGGTCCTGCACAGCTTTTAATTATTTATGTTGTATAAATTAGAGCTGGGGAGCACTTGGAGGGGGGAAAAAAAAAAAACACCCTTACGTGGCAAGCCAACTCTTCTTCCTCCAAACCCAGCTTTCTTTCATGCCTACTCTCTTCCTTCTCCCTTTCAGCCCTCTACTCTCCACCATTACCCATGGGTTTTTTTGGCAGTTTTGGTTTTTTTGTTCCTCCTTTTTACTTTCCTTTGCTCTAGGATTGTATGACATGACGCTGTGCTTTCATACAGTCTGTGTAGATTGCACTCCACCAGCCTGTGAGCTCAGAGAGAGGCACAATCAAGGCTGTGCTGGCATTTTGACTTTTAACCTCTTTATTTCCAGCCCTTAGTGATGCAGATTTCATTAGATCCTTGCTGCAGTAGGGCACCATGCCTTCCTATAACACAAGAGGGTTTCTGCCCCAATGAGCCATGAGCCAGCTCTAGGCAGGAGCCTCACACTGCAGCCAATCTCTCTGTCCCAAGTACTTCCCTAGTTAGGTCCTCGTGGTACCTTAGCATGACACAGACCAGACTGGATTCCTTCCTGGACATGGGTGTGAACAGACAAGAGTGCAGAGGAGCTAAGACTTGGATTTAGCAATTGAGAGTTTGTTTCTTCTTCAAAAGTGGTCCAAGGCTGTGCAGAATGACATTTTCATCACTTTCAAGGGACATTTTTATTTCCAGTACCACTGGAAAAAGGGGTTTGGGCTTTGTTATGTAATTAAAAAATGAAGTGATAGGAGACAGCCCCTTTGCCTTGTAGGGGTAGGACCTGAGCTTTTCTCTAGTGTTGTCCCACTTCAATAGGTCAGCTGGTTGCTGAACCTCTGTTCAGCGCTGGACATGAGCCACCTGCAGAGTCTGATTTCTAGCATTTACTCTTTTCTTCTATAACTGAGGCAATATGACTATTCAGTGAACAAACTAACTCAAACTGCAGCTTCACAGGGTGAACATGCAACTGGGCAGAAGAGTCAAGAGCCACAAATTTTGCAGTGAAAAGAAATCATCTGAGCACTCATCTGACCCATCTTGCATTTTCCCAGCAGAGCTTTGTTTGTTTTTTAAAGGGATGAACTAAAACATATGAGAAAGATGTACACAGCCTCAATTTAGGGGCACATGAACCGCTTTCTTCACATAAGACTAAAAAATAAATGTTCGGCCTGGGAATAACTCGATCAGCTCCTACAGTCACACCAAGTCTGAATCTCATTCACAGAACGGAAGAAAAGCAAACAAACAAACTCCAAGAAGGTCAAACAGCCAAAGAAAGCGAGAAGAGTTGAATGGGAAACCCAGTCTGGTTTCCTTTACGTCCTGAACTTCCCATAGGCCTGAATCCTGAGCCCACAACGTAAGCACAGACATTTTTCATTACAATAGAGGTATTTCAAAGCATTGGGATCTTTGACAATTGAGCTTAAAACTGTCTATACAGCCCCCACCAGGAGCCAAAGGGGATCAGTTTCATAGCTAAGGTGGCTAACTAGGATCAGATGAGGATTGGTTTGGAATTGTTTGCCTCTGTGCTCTACAACCACTCATCCAGCAGCAAGGCAGGCAGAAAGCAATGGGGTGGAAACAGATGTTCCCTTCAGACTGACCTTTCCTGGGAAAAGCAAATTCATTGAGGCAAAAGCTGTTCTGGCCCCAGTACATTCTTATTCAATGAAATATTGGCACTTCCACTCATAGGAATGGAGATTTCCATCCCAAACCAGTGTGCTGATATCCTTTCTCTGATAGCAGCCAAAACTTAATGCCTCAGAGGAAAGCAACGAACTGCCACAATGCACCTGGCCAATTTTGTGTGGCTGAAAGGAGCAGAGGAAGGGGCTAATTCCTTCCTGGCTCCCAGGATGATCCCTCCACTGATGCCTGAGATCTCATTGCTTTCCCCTTTCCTTGCATGGCTCCAAATGTTTCCAACTCAGTGTTTATCCTACCATGCTGCTGAACTTCCAGCAGGAGTGTTGGGTTGAATGAAATGAACGATCTCTTGCTCACCCTTGCTCCAAGCATGGGAGCCTCTCAGAGGGCTCAGATTCTGACCCAGCTGTACCTCCCTCCATCTAGAGACTTAAGCCCCATTAAAAACTAAGGTGGGCACTCTCAAGACAAGGTTTCCTATAAATGTCTTTCCGATCTTGCAGACATCTAGTCTTGGACAGGATGCCAGCAAAGGCAGAAGAAGGATACATGATCAAACAAGACCAAGTAACACAGCCAGAGCATCAGAGGAGCAACAAGAACCTGCCAGCTAGCCCTTAGCATGCAGAACGTTCTGCAAGAGCTTGGGGTATGGCTTTCAGCTATGGCTGGAAGGGGTCTAGAATTCCCTCTGAGAATAACATGCTGCCCATTTCCATCTAAAATGTCTGCTGAGTTAAGGACACAGAGGCCTCGTTGTTTCAATGCCACGAGATGCCTACCAGCACACCACCAGCCATCTCTATAATCACCACCAGTGAGGGAGGCTATCAACATGGCTGTTATTTGACTGCAGGAGTAGGCCAGGAGAAACTGAGACAAGGTATATTTTAAAAACAAATGTCTCTGATGAGACAGGAGGAACAGCCAGACCAAGAACACAACCCAGCTCTCCAGAGCCTCCCCAGTCCATTTCTGGAGCCAAAAGATTTCACATCTTCCTGTTTATAGATGCATAGTCAAAACCTGTCTCAAGAACCTGCCAAGCTTGTCAGTACAAACTCCAGCCCTCCTTATGTATTGCATATTTGTTAGCTGCATCTCCCAAGCACACTCCATCCCAACGGTCACATATCACAGGCACCAGCTGATCCACAATCGCAGACGGACTGAAGGTTACGAATACAGACGTGCTGCGGTGTATTTGCAAGCCCCTCTCAGGTGACATGACAAACATGCACATCTGCACTTCACTGTGTTGCAAGCCACCACATTCCTGAAAGTTTCTGGTGTCTGCTCTCTGTCCCGCATGTAATGCAAACACAGCCTCAGCTGTCATGGCTAGCCGCACCAGCCAAGCCACTTGTGTAATCATTGGCGTGAGAACCAGAGCATCCCATGTGTCCCTGTGGGCATCCAGGAAACAAATCTCCATCGCTTTGCCCTAGTTGGACACAGAGCGCATCAGTTCCAAGCCCACAGGAGGGTTGTACAGGCATCTCAGAGAATGATGCTCACCTTGTGCCATGCAGCCACAGACCATAGCCATGACTTGCTTGTTTTCTTTGCCACCTCCTGTTACCCTGACTTCCTAGGAAACATGACTAGTGTCGTGCATGTGTGCCCTGCTACAGGTAGTTTTTAAGCCGGTTAGTTACTTTCAACCAGCTTCCATAATGGGAGCTCAGAATCATGTCCAGACAGTGATATTTGGGATGGTTGATCTTGAACAGAATCCTACTTTTATAAGGGAAAAGTGACTGAGGGGAGCTCAAGCCCAATTAGCCATCAGAGCATCTACATGAGACACCACATGCCCTTTGAAGAACCATGGGACAAGTTTCAGCAGGAACTTATGCCATCTGAGAAACCAAAGTGAGCCAATCATGAGACAGAGCTCTGCAGGTCAAATACCCATCGCCCTGCCCTGTACTGTGCTGACACAGCAGAACCACCTCTTAGAAGGAAGAGGGATGAGGCAGAACATGGAAAGCAGCAGTAGCACCAGAGCATACCCAAAGAGCAAAAGAACCACCCTGCAGGGGAAGATGCTTAACCTGCCCTCAAGTGTTTCAGCCCAAGGGCTGCATAGAGGCAGGGCAGAAAGGCTCCTTCTAGTCAAGTCAAGCTGCAGTGGGAAAGCTTTGGCTAGGAAAGGAAAAAGCTTTTGTGTGGAAGTTTAATTACATGCATGATGCACCCTTTCTCATGAAGGTTGAAGGGGGCAAAGTGTTTCCATTGAAACAATAATAGAAAGGGAAAGTTTCCACGTCCCTGTTCTCAGGATGAATAGAGAGGTGGGTGGTAAGGGCTTGTAGTCTGTTGCTTGCTGACAACTTTGCTTGGTTTCAGCAACACAAAGCAATCAAGGACCCAGATGGCTGCCAGGCTGCCTACAAACCCCACCTTCCAGTCCCGAAGTGCCTTTTATTTTTAACGTGGTTGCTTAAATTAACAGGCTTATGTGATCTCACTGTCTGCATGTCACACTCTCTCCATCTGTCCCCAACATTAGTGGCTCCAGAATCCATAGGCCCTTTCCACTGAGTTTGCTCAAAGGGAAGAGATCTCAGACAGGAAACTACTGCCAGATTTGTGAAAAGAAGCATCCAGAGAGAAGATACAGCCTGTATTAGGGATCTTGCTGTATGGCTGAGTTCATCATGTCCTATCGTACCAACCCACGTACGGGTGCACCTCCACTTACTACATTTAGTCTCTAAGGCCAGGTTGCCCAAGGATCACAGCCTTGATCAAAGATAGCAAGAGCTAATAAGCAACAAACCCAACCATGCTCCCCACAGCATCCGAGGTGCCCAGACACTGTTGTGTTTGGAGATGCCTCTGGGCCACCCGTGGGAAGGCTTTGCTGTGGGAAAACAGCTGGCAGAACCTTGCCAGCACCCACAGGCAGGACTTGGACTCAGTGCCAAAGCAGTCACAGCCTGCAAGACCTCACCTTGAGTATCTCACCCGCCCTGCTAGGGCTGTCCCTTCCCACAGAGGGCAGGAAGGGCCAGCTATGCCCCCTTACAAAGAGCCTGGCAGAAGCTGGTGGCTGCATTTGAGTGACTTCACTCTTTGAGGGGAAGTCATCTCCAGCAGAGCAGAATCAAAGGCATTACAAAGCTCAGGCTCAAAACGTGTCCTCTGTTCTGGGATTTGTTTCTAGTACAAGTTCCTGTTCAAAGGGAATAAAGACTATCCACTGAGATTTCTGACCTGGCTGCTAGGAAACAGTTCATAGTAACGTCCCTCAGACTTGTTTAATGTGCTTGTACCTCAGGGCAGTGTCTGATGGCCTCACTCTCTGATGGGTAGCAGGTTCCCCTCTCTTCCCACAAGGAAGACTGGACGGTGTAATGTTTCCGTCATCACAGAAAGGGGAAACAACAAGCTGCTGCATGGATCTGTGGCATGACTGGACTCAGAGCCACTCGGCCAGAGGTTCTATACTGTTCGCAACAGTTCCCTGCCAACCCCTCCATGGCTCACTTTTCCAGCAGAACCCTCTGAATCCTATTGCTCCTGCAGCTGCAATGGTCAGGTCCCAGCAACACTGGGATTGAGACAGACAGATTTTACAGCCTCCCTCATTTTGCAAGACTGAGGCACTCTAGTTTGCCCTGGGGATGTGACCGATGTGCCAAACAGAATCACCAGCTGAGACCAAGTTTCTCAAGACGCCACTCCCTCTCACAGCAGCAAGCAGCTAGATGAACAAGGCTTGACTTCAGGGAACAGGCTGAGCCCCTCAGCTCTGTCTCACACCACCATGGGAGTGCAAAGCTGAGCAACCCAGTGCCCCCCCCTCCCTTTTTGGTGGGTGCTGCAGGCATGAAGTTACTCTCCGTGGTTCAGAGAAGCCAACCTTCTGGTGAGGGGTACCCCCAGTGGCATGGCATCCCAACATTTTTCCACTTCTGCCTCTTTGCCAGCCAAAGGCCATCTCCCCAGCTGCTGCTTTCTCGTGTCTGTCCCATTCCCAGCTGTGCTGAGGCTCCTGCATCCGCTGTCAGGCAGTGGAGCTCACCACAAACTACTGACTCCATGTGTCTGCAGGGAACATGCCCCATCATTGGGGGTGAGAGGGAAGAGGAGAAGGGGGCGTTAGCTCTGTGCCAAACACACGCTGCGCTCCCTCCAACTGCCATTGTTTTCCCTGCAAGGCTACTACATCTCCAGGGAAAGCTCCCTGCACCCACAGAGCAACTGCCGGCTCAGACAACACGGCTTCAGGCCCCTAAGCCAAGCTGCGGCTCGGTGCCCCAGGCCCTGTGCTCACACAGGCTTTCCACTTCACATAGGTGCTGCTTAGCTAACCAAAGAGCAGGGTCAGCAAACCTCCAAAGGCGAGGCTGTGAAGGAAGAGGGAGGCACTGCCATTCGCTCCGGGGCAAGCAGCCACCCTGTGCTGAGCACACCTCTCAGCAAGGACCACCACTACATGCCAAAGCATGTCTGCAGTGGGCTCTTCTCACCATCTTACTGATGATGTGAATCAAGAACAAACCTCCATCTGCAGCCAGTTTCCCTCCCCACACTTGCAGTTTTCCATTACTTGCCCATATTTCCTTTTCCTTCTCTTTCCCCAGGACAATCCTGCAACCTGCCAGAATCCCATCAGCCCTTTCCTAGAACTGCAGGCATCTGTTTGCAGCTCTAGGATGGTGATGACCACTTCTTGCTCCTGCTTCACCAAAGAGGAGTGAAGAGCTTTGCTTGTCTCCCATTTCTTCAAACAAACACCACTGGAATTGAGGCTTCAGCTGGGAGCCTTGGGAAGTCAAAAACCATTAGCCATCAAGGACTGATCTGCCAGAAGCACTGTCTTAGTCTATTCTTTCAGAGGCTACCTAGGAAGATTTGGGGTGCTTATTCTACTTGTCAGGTTAAAACTGAGCAGCATTGGTGACACAAACTTCCTTCCTACTGTGAGGGACCAGGCAAAATGTCATACCCATAAGGCTGGTGTGAGGAGAGACACTAGGAGAGCTCTAAAGAGGTTTATATGCTCATGGCCTCCTTCAAAATAGATAAAACGCAAAAGCTGGTATCTCCCTCAAAACCACCGGAACCTTTTATATACATACTGCTGTCAAGCTCAGCCCAGGGTAGTCAAAGCTGGCATTAAGTAGACCTTTATTAATGAGATTCACACCCCGGGTCTTCCTGCCTGGATTGTTTCTTCCATTGTTGTTGATGCCCCACCATGGCTGTTGCTCAGAGCTGATTCAGCAAAGACTGGGTTTCTCCAGGAAAGCACCTAACAGTTTAAGCTCTACACCAAGATGTGAGAAGGGAGTGCCCAGTGTCCACCTGAGCCACACTTACAGGTGTGACAAGGTCACTTTATACTTAAACTCCTCAGTAAATAATCTCCTAGAGTCCCTTCTCTGCTCCTTGTGTTTTCTGCCCTACACAAGATGGTCTTCTTGGTGCCTTCCAGTGCCTAGCCACAAGCGTTCTTAGACACAGGATTGCTAAGCAAACAGGGCTGAGTTTGGTGCAAGGGGAAGATGTATTTTGCTGACTTTGACTGAACTACCTCCAATATGCAAAAGGGTGTGAATGCCCCTGAAGCTCAGTATCATTCACCAGTGTGCACCCACCCATCAACCAATAAGTGGTAAGTGCTTGAGTTTGCAGCTGCTGGAAGGTGACTGAATAAACACACAAAATACTCTAAAAATAAAAAAAAAAAAGAGAAGAAACAAATAATGTTTTGAAACATGCTAATGTCATTTAACTAACACAGTCACAATCTCTGTGTAAGCTCCACTAAAGAGGAGCCAAGACTCCAGAAAAGAAAGCAGAGCTTGATCTTATCTGCAGTTTCAGAGCCTGTGACATCAACAGGAAAAATGAGATCCCCATATGGGCAAGAGGTGACAGTCATGCATCGCTTTGTCCAATGTTTGCTGATGTCTGTAAGAGCAGAACAGGCAGAAGAGGACCCCATAGGTATTACATGAGGGCTGCCTGGTTAAGAAAAAAAAAAAATAAATATATATATATATATTTTGAGTACTGATAGCAGGTTTTTTGCTCTGCCTGGCTGCAAACTGGGTTCTTAGAGCATGGTGGTTTTGCATTATTGGGCTGAGCTCCAGCAAAGGGAAGCACAAGCCATGTTGGTCTCTACCGGGAAAGCCATGGAAGACTTGGCTGGCTGGAGGGCTAGCAGAGATCATAAAGGTGATCAGCAGGAACCCGTGGGCCTCACATCAAGACAAGAAGCAGGGGAGCTGCAGTCTGGTCCAGCTCTGCTCATCTAGGATTGTCATCAAGACATGTTTCCCAATTCTCCCTCCATCTGTCCTCTCTCTGCTCAGATGAGCAAGCAGTGCTCTAGCCAGGACAGTCTGTCTAATGGGTAACTGGACATCGACAGTAACAAAGCTCCTGGAGATGAGCTACCTGTGCTATCCAGGACCAAACTTGGTAGATAGCAGGTAGAGAAGCAAGAAGCCTGGGTTTCCGCTTTGTTCTCACACATTGGGCAGGTAGCTCACCTCAGTGTCCCCACCTAAGAAGCATGGATGATCTGCTGACATCCTGTGCAGTTACATCCCCTTCCTGAAGTAAAAATACAGGAGGGGCCCTGCATAATCTCTCTGTGGTTCCTTATGGTGTATCACCTTCAAAGTGTTCACTGTGTGTCCGAGCTGTCAGATGTTCTCTGCAGCATGGCCACATGGTGCTGCCCAGGGGATTTAGAGGCATCACTTCAAAGCAAATGCTTGCTTGGCCTCATAACGGCATCTTTGCAAGACAGATCACACCACTCCCTGCCTTCCCCATCCAAGAGCAGCATATATAATCAGAGCTCTTATGAAGCAGAGCTCCCTGACCTCTGAGAGGGCAGGGAGAAGATGCCTCCCCTCTCCTGGAAGAAGGTCTGTCCTCCATCTCAGTCTGGAATGGCACAGATGAGTTCAGCAGGGGCAGCATCCAGTGCTGAGAGGAAAGGTCCCTTTGACACAGCCCATTTGAGGTTTGGAGTGAGGAACTGTGGTGGGAAGGAATTAAACACCATAAAAGCGTAGAAGGAGCACTAAAGGCATACACTGCCATTTAAATAGGTCGGTGCGATTAAAACCCGATGTGTTGTAAGATCTTATGGGCATCTCATTAAAAACCTATTACTTAAAAAACACAGCTTAGATGGGAATGTTGTTAAAGGGCAACTTAAAATAAAACTGACCATCTGGTCCTCATTAGGCAATTGTCTATAACCACTGTGTTATTATAAAATCCACTGTGTGCTCCACATCTGCTTATCTCCTGCCTGCCCCTAAAAGGGCAACATCAGCTGAGACTCAAAGTCTGGAAGGACTGTGATCTGGGGGAGGCAGAGGGGATCCACGCTGGTGTAGGATTTCTGGGTGGCAGCAATCAGCTCTTCTCCACATTGCTTGTCTGTTCAGGCACCCCTTATTTTGTTTATCCACATACTGTCTACCCATCCCTGCGTGGCATTTCTGTTGCAGTACCCACTTTCTTTGTCTTCCAATGTAAACCACTCATCTTTCTCCCTCTTCCTCACTTTCAGACTTGCCTAGTACCCACAGCATACCTAAAGCACACACAATTAGCAAACACAGTTGGACCAGGGACTCCAGGCTCTTTCACCCCAACCCACAACAGTGTGATCCCAAGACCCTATGCTGCAGCCCCAGACCACCTACACTGCAAAAGCATGGAAGGTATCAGCATCACAGTAGAGACATGAAAGACAAGAACCCATCCCCAGTAGACACTAGCCTAATAAGTCCAACATTTCCTGGAGATGTTGGACTCTCATGTGGTGTTTAGCTACCAAGCACAGACTCCAGCAAGGATTTCTTGTCCCAAGGCAAGCTGGAGGCAATTACTGGTGGAGTAATAACCATATTGCTGATAACAAACCTACATTCAGAGCCATCAAGATTTCTACCAAAATATAACAGAAAAAAAAAACCACTCTAACATAGGAAATCCTCCAATATGCTCAGAAAATAGTTTCCGTGAAGAAATAAAAAGGATCAACCCCACCAAAACCCAATAAATATGACTAGGTTTTGTGTTTGTTAATTGCAAAGTTTAGGGTAAAGGGGCTTTGTAGGTAGAAATTCCTTCAGCTGTTCTTAAGGAACGTGTATACTGACAAGAGCTGTCCCCAGAGAAGTTTGTTCTCTGAACTATGCCTGGTAACTGGACCACATGCTCATTATAGAGCACAACAACAACCCCAGGTAAGGCAAACAATTAACTGGTCCAGGGTTCATGCAAAGACGCTAGTCAAGATCAAAAGGACACAGGGACAAAGAGAGGTCTGGAGACAAGCTACAACCCTCATCAGAGGGACATATATAGGAGACAACTTACCTGGAGCACAGGTTCAAGTTCTGTTAAGGAGAAAGGATAGAGACAAAGCTGCAACCTACAGCACAGCTCAGGAAAGGGTGAAATACCCTGGGCTGAGCTGAAATGGGGCTCCTGGGGCATGGGCAGAGGGTGTGGGTGGAGGTCTCAAGTGAGGCTAATTAGGGCAGTTAGTGCCTGTTAGTACACTGAGGACCCTAGCAGAAGAGCTTCTGTACCAAGGGACGTCAGCAACAGGGGAGTTGTGAGAGAGGGAGTGATTTCAGTAGAGCCTTGAGTCTGCACTGAAACAACTCACAAAATCATTTATTTTATCTCACCGTAATTTCCAAGCACTCCAGCTAGACCTGCAAGAGAACTCCTGTCTGTGCCTTTTCTATGTATACGTAAGAGGTCAAAACAGACCCAGGACATTCAGCCACAGATGGTAGAAGAAATGGGCTTCCCTCTGTAAGTGCCTTATTTTCTGCAAGGAGAATAATTGAAACTAAGGCATAATAACACCTCTGTGATGACATCAGCACCTCAGCTGCCACCTGGAACAGAGCTCATTATCTTTTGTTACCTATCTTGTTATCTCATGTCCCCCATGAGAGAAAAGGGGACACACAAGGTGCGCTGTCCAGAGCCATGGGTTCACCTGTGCATGTTATGTTGTAAAGGCCACCTGCTTTAATTTGTGGAGTGACTTCATTAACCTGCATCAGACCTCTGTAACATACATGCTCTTTGGAGGCAAGTGGCATTCCTTCAAGCTGGCTCTCACAGCAATGAATTACCTGAATTATTCTTTCCTGCAAGCACTGCAGTAAAGTTAATCTCCCCCTCCAAGCTCAGGCTAACATTTGGATAGACAAAACCATGGGCAGATGTAAGCATCTCCTACCTCACCATGGCAAGACAGAGGTATTGTAGCTATGCCACCCCTTCCATAAAGGGCTGACACGTTTTCCCTCACCTCAAGGAAGAAGAAGCCTTCAGAAAGTGATGTGTGATGGTATGTGCCTCCTTATATACCCAGCTGTGAAGAGGATGACTGGGCATACCTGAAAAGTGCTTACTAGAGGTGTTCTTCAACAGCATCTTCCACTGCAGGAAGCTGAACTTTAATAGCACTGGTGACGTGATGAGGTTTACTCTTCACTTTACTCTGCATCCTCCAGACAGTCAGTTTTCCTGATCCAGAATGAATTCCTGCCCACAGTGTTGTCCTAGCCTTCAAGCACAAACTTAGAACAACTGTGTCCTTCCATCTGGTTTCTCTGAACCCACAGCTGGCTCCAAACATTTCAAGATCATGGGCATGGCTGCGTGTTACCAATCCAAGGATTTGGCTGCTTCTGCTGAAAGAGGAGGTGTGGAGACAAGCAGAGACAGGTTGCAGAACTGGGAGCAAACCATAGAGAGATGACTGTTGTTCTTGCTGCTCTGGGAGGTGAAATCTAGGGGCAGTGACTGCCCTTCTGGGAAGAGATGGGCTGCAGAAAAGCTTCAGGCACTGAAACCTCATTCTTTCTCCAGACACAGCCAGCCTGGCATTCCTACTCTGCATAACTCCCTGCTTTAGACAACCACCTGCTTGACTTGTCACTAGAATCTGCCTCGTCAGACTCCCCCCACAACATCCAGCTAGCATACTCCTCCATGCAGAAGATGTGGGACCACACTTTTCTGGTGTAATACCTTTATCCATCCAGCATATACAGGACCAAATCAATGGGGACTCCTCCATTCATAGACCTCAGGCTCAGGAAGCAGAGACAGAACTACTCTGAATGTTCAAACTGTCTTTCCATGCCCAAGCATGGGGTTTTTTTCAAGAGACAAGGTTCAGAGGAACCATTTGGCAGACTCTCAGCACTTTCAATATAAAGCACACGCAATTCTGACCAGGAGGAACACATAAATAGCCCACAGTCATGGCATGCGAGCTTGTGACCCCTGGGACACACGACCTGTCAATCTCACCTAAAGTGGTTGAGAGACTGGTTTCCCACACCATTGGAGAAATGGCTTTTGGCTTGCTCACAGAGAAGGAAGGAGAAGGAGGTGAAGGAAACAGGCACTGGTCCAGTAGGAGATGACAACTGTAGGAACAGCCTGACCCTGTTCTGTGTTAGAGGGGCTGGACCCACTAAATAGGTTTTGCTGGAGTCTTCCTCTTACTTCCCCGGGGAAGAAGGCAGTGATTTGCAGTTTGCTCCAAGTATTCACCCTGACACAAGTGCTCTGTGTTTATCACCAAGGTACGCCTCCTGCCCCCAGGCTCTGGAGAGTAGGGTCAGATGGTGTTTCAGGAACATGGGGGGTGTGTGCGTGCCTGTTTGTTTGTTTGTCACCGGGATGTTGTGAGGGCTGCTCGGTTTGTTTGTTTGTTTCTTAAATCTCCCAGGGGAAGTTTCTGGCAGAAAGAACCTCCTGACCAAGCTTGGACCAGGGTGTGCTTTGGCTGGGAGCTGAGGCGATCTGCGTATGAAGAAACAAGAGGTGAAGAGGAGAAGTGTCAGGCCAGAGAGCTAAGGATTTGGCTTTGCTTATGTAATGCGGTCATCAGGCAGGGACAAAAACAAACAGAAAATCAGAAACAAGCTTTGCCCACCACACAACTCAAACATCAGCAAAAGCCACTGAAAATATTTCCATTTGAATTTTTTTGCCACTGCTGGGCCTCCTGTGTGTTTTATGTGACAGGGGCTACTCTGGTTCTTACTGAGATCAGTGGAAAGCTGCCACTTTAGCCTGGAACAATATGAACCCCCTGCTTGGAGATAGATCAAGAGAGATGTTAATGCAGCCTAACATGTCTCAGAGATGTTAGAGATGGTTTTTCTTGGAGTTACACCCAAGGCAGTTACAGGTCCCTATGGGGGCACCTGCCAGCCAGCCTTACCTTTGCCACTTGTTGAACTACTTCTGCAGGGACTTTTCCCTCAAAGAAATCCTCAGAGCTCCAAAATAAGTCTGATGGGGAAATCTCCAGACACAAGAGAGAGCCAGAGTGTTGGCTTACTGGTGTCACAACAGTTCAAAGGAACACGTCCTGCAGCTGCTGAGCTATCACAAAGCCATAGGAGCTGTGGTGAGCTGCAGCAGTAGGCAGCAGTTTTCATGTAGGCTGGCTCTGCAAGTCACCTTAGCTGACTATAACATTGGTTTTAAAGTAGCTGGACATGTGGAAAATAGAGCTACCTTTCCTGTTCGCTGCTTCCCTTGGGATAAGCGAATATCGCACAGGTCACTACAAAGAAATCTTTATAATGAGATGCCAGGTCCCATCTGCTCTGGGAGAAATCACAGTCCTGCATTCAAAAAATGCTGATGGAAGTAACAGATGATGTACTAATGATCCTTGGGGCTTTTAGACAGGTTTACTTAGGAAACCAGGCATGTGAGATCACAGTGTCTTTTAGTCTGCCAATACATTTGTCTGGGTCCTTCCTAATAGCTTTTTAACTCACAGGTCAGTTTTAAGAAAATATAACAGAAGAGTATAAGTCCCCAAAATAGGAATTTTCTATTAGTTTCATTTAAATTATTGGCAAGTGGAAGAAAAAAAAAAGTATAGGTCTAATAAAAACACCCACTGCTGCATGAGCTCAACCCTTTACCAGGCTTCAGAGAATCCACAGAGGTGCTAACCTTCAAGTCGCATGAGAAACAAAGCTTCCTTGCTTTTCCTGCTCACACAATGATTTAGGTCATCTTTGGGCTTCAGGTTCTGAATAAAGGGGTGCCCTTGTCAGCTTTATCATGCAAAGCATGTATCTGTTCAGGCCAGGACAGAGATAGATCAAGCAGGCCCAAAAGATGTTGCAGTGCAGGACATACGAGGTCATAAGCAGGTAAATCTTGTGGAGCTTGTGTTCAGAAAGCAGCAAGGGAAAAATCCATATAATTCTTAAACCCCAAAAGAATGATGCAGATTTGGGCACACTCATCTCATTTTTGTGTTTGAACTTTGTTTGCTTTTCATCCCACAAGCTCTAATGTAAAGGAATCTACTTGCCTAAAAACCATGTACTTATACATTCAATGCAATTTCCTTTGGAACAAAAAGCGGCATTTAAAAAAAAAGCAATCTCAATGAGGTTGAAAAGGGCTCTCAAAACGGGGGCTGCAGACCACCATTTGCACAACCACCATGCCATCCTGCAATCAGCACACACGTGCACACATGCACACCGGTACGTGTTCGTTGGTGTAAAAGATGCACTGGGTGGTGAGGAAGGAAATGGGGAAAGGTGGAATGAGTGGAAGCTGCAGACCCAGCGCCCAAGGGATCAGCATGGTCTTAATTACTGTAACTGGTGCTAACACAGGAACGCTAAAGCACAACTCTCATGGTGGCATCTGGCACCACGTGCCTGGGGAGGTACCAGAGAACTGATGCCAAACAAAACTCTTTCCTGGTTTTTAAAACAGCCACAGTCCTCTCTCTCCTCTCCTTAGCACCCTTCTTCCCAATGATCACATCACTGGTTTGGAGGACAGATTTCCTCAGTTTTCCCTCCACAGACTGATGCAAGAGGAGACCCATCAGAGTTAGCGTGTGGCCATATACAGCAGAGGACTTGATCTCCTCGTCCCACCTGCTGCTTCTCATCACACACCCGATACTTATCGCACATTAACGTCTGGAATGACACCTCTGCTACTTTATCCTGGGCTTCCTTGCCCAGCTATGTCAAGTGTAAAAAGCCTTTTACTTCCTTGATCTCCTTCTGGACCTGGCACAAATGTGCAGAAAGAGAGGGGGGATGGAGAGATATTTGCTTTCTTTTTCCTTTCCTTTGTTTTGTACCACCTAAAGATTTCAGTGATGAAATAAACTCCGGCAATGTGTGCTGTGGGTGATGTGTAGTGTCAGCTATGAACAGACAGCAAGTTGTGGTTACTGTCCCCAGCTGGCTGGGAATTGCACGTCTTCTATCATATTTCTTGGTCACCTATCCTCTGTCACCCACCCCACCCCACCCCTTCCTATTTGCCCCATCATCCAGCTGCTGCCTGTCATCTTCTAGATCTCTGGGACATGGATATTAAATTAGGATGGTTATAGCCTTCAGTTGCCTCCTAACATACACATTTGTAATAATATTTACATGCTCATTTCTATTCAAAGGCATTGTCAGCTTGACTTCATATGTTGATATACACAAGCAGAAAGTTAGAGATCTTCCCAAGACTCAGCAGCCCAAGGAAAATGGAGTTAGGGAACTGGAAAGTACAGATTCACACCATCAGCAATGACGTACCCTGAGATATTTTGGGCGCGTCTTGAGTGTCTGATGGTGAATGGATCAGCCTGCATATGTTTTAGAAAACCCTTTGAACCTTCATTAGAATATTATAACAATGTTATACATCAAAATCAGACGTTATTCTGTTTCAGCAATCAAATTCCTAGAGCAACTCAAGGAAAACACTCATTCAGCTTGTTACAAGAACTATAAATAAGACAGAAAAACTTATTGCCTATTTTTTCCCTTTACACCCAAACAATTAACAACATAGGGGAAATTTTATTATTGTCTCCATTAGAAAAACTGATCACACAAGAGCAATATATTCTTGATGTCATCTTGTAGACTTTTTTTTCCTGAATATTTATTTTTAAAAGTCTAGTTTCCCATAATAATAGGGGCATCCTATTTTATTGCTGGAAATTGCCTATGTAAGTTCCCTATGTTCGTGTGAACTTTGTTGCTAGAAAACCACCCCATCTTTCTTTGCTTCCTTCCATGTTATGTCCTCAGTGCACAGATAATTCGGAACTTGTCTCAATTTTAGCTTATTATTTAGCTATTGCATTTCTAAAGGAAAAAAGAAGTATCCTGGACTTGGGTTTGGAGATGCCTGGACAGGCTTAGCTGGCTTGAGGTATTTGTCAGAGCTCTCCCATTTTGAAGGAAAGGATCTGTCAAAATCACAAGGGTGCTGATAGTTCTCCCCTCCTTGTTTTCCCACAGTTGTTCCTTAAGGACATACTAAATTCTTCTGAAATGAACACAAGAGATGAATAAAGAAGCAAAGCAGAAAAGCTGGTGGAGATTCACCACTCAACACAGTTATGAAGACGTAGGAGTGACATGAGCTGTGTATTTCACTGTGGTTGACATACCACCAAAAGGTGGAAGACTTTTCCCCACAGCAGCCAACCTTCTGGCATACCCAAATCACCACATGGCCAAGAGATGTAGACTGAACCTCTGAGGGTTGAGGTGCAAGACAGCTTCAGGGGAAGTCCACAGTCAAGACATGGTAATCGCTGTCCAAGGGCGTACTCTGCTCCATAGTTGGAAAAAAGCTGAACAGGGTGTGATGCTGGGTCCAGGGAATCCAGAGATCTCTAGGTTAAAATACCCAGAGGTATTTCTCTATGGCTGTCTTCACGCCAAGATTTAGCATCACCGATATAGCCCAAGAACAGGTCATGCAAAACCTCCACCACTTCAAACGCCGCCTCTTGCAATGCATGCAAGAAACAAAGCAGGTGACCTTTTAACAGCCCCTGGAGCACCTCAACTTGGATGTATCTGAGCACTCAGGAGTCATCTGGGTATCTTTGGGAAGGAGCAGGCAGCAGAGCGCCTGATTTAGAAAAGAAGTGAAGGAATGAAGAGATGTTCAGGTGCACTGAAATCCAAAGGAAGGATACCTGGAAGAAGAGCCAAGCACTTTTCTACACTACTCAAGTGTAGAAGTCCCTCAGCCTAGACTCAGCTTGTGCAACCTGTCCATGATGCACCAGGATGTCTTTAAGTCCATACTAGAAGTAGACGTTATTCTTCCAAGCTCACTTCAGAGATTGCATGAGCACAAGGAGGACAGTCATCATTTGGCCATACATGAACATACCCCAGAAATTCAGTAGTGTGGGAGCAGCCAGAAATTATCTGTGTCTGTGACTGCTTTTTGCTGTGCCTCTAGAACAGTACAGGTGTCACTGGTCCTCTTCTTCTCCCATGCCCTCTTCAGGAACTACCCAAGCTGCTTCTGCAAGCTGCCTCCTATTTGCCCTATTTCCCCTCCCACTGGGAACCTCTTTCCATCTCTTACTGTCAATGCAGCACTTTGCCTTTGAGGGAGGTGGCCAGGCACGGGCTTGGTGGAACATGGATCTAATCCAGGTGCAAGAGGACCTTGCTTTGGGGCAGCCTCCAATCCATGTTTAACCCTTTGGGCACAGCTTTCCCTTTCTGCTTCTGAACCCACTGTGTCCCTGCAGCTTCCTCTCTCCATCCAGGAAGAGGTGGAGGAGAAAGGGGAGATGTTTTCTTCTCCCAGTCATGCTTTGGAAGATGTACTGTGTCCATGCACGGCATTCCCCTCCCCCTCTGCCATCCCTCCCCCAGGGTTGCTCATGGTGGCCACAATAAGAGGTTAGCCAGCCTATTTCAATTAGTGGCAAACCGTGTGGCGTGACTCCAGAGCCTCCATATGTTCATAAGTATATGCAACCGCACTTTCCTTGACGCATTCCTCATTCCAGGGAAAGGCCACATCTCCACAGCTTGCTGGCACAAGTCACACAGGCAACTGCAGAAGAGATGGGATAATAAATACACACTCACATATACACACACACACACACACACACACACGTAGGAAAACTTGGCACCCTCCCACCCTCTCCCGTGTTGACTGCCACATGGTCCCCATCAATTTTTGTCAGAGCCAGCAAGCCAGCCAACCGCTCACGGATGCTGACAAGGCATTTTTCAACAGCTGAAGGGACTTCTCTGCTTTCCTCCTCCAACCCGTAGGATTTTGGTTGGAATTTGTTTTTAAAAGCATCTGCTCCTGGGAGACATTTCCCAGCCATGGCATTGCCAGCATCCCGGGTGCTCCTTGTCTAGGGTGCCCATCTCTGCAGCTGGGGGTCAGCAGGTTCCACTTTGTACTACATGGGGATGGGATGGAGTCTGAAAGCAAAGAGGTCCTCAAAATGTGCCACCTCTACCATCTCAAGAATCCCTGTAGGAGACTGAAAGTCTCCCAACGCAGCTGCTGCCATTTTCCTATATTGGCTGCAAGGGGGCAGATTCCATCCACTCCTCCGTCTACCCTGAACACAATTCCTACTCTCACATTTCTCCATCCCACTGCTTTCATCAGCCATCCTTCCCCTACCCTAAAGCTGTTCCCCACCCCTCACTCTCCTTTCTTTTATCTATCTACTTCTTTGCACCCATCCCTTTGTCTGTCCTTTGACACTGATCTTTCTATTATTTATTTCATCTTTTTATCATTTCGTTACTGTCAGTTCTCCTTTTCACCATGCTGTGCCCTGAAAAGGTTGCTTTTACCCATGACCTCACTAACTTCACCCATCCATGTATATCTAGTGATCCTTTCTTAATTTATAGTGTGTCTTCCAGCAATGCCTAAGAGAGTGATGGAGACATTATTTTCTTCAGTAATCTGAACACTCTAAAGCTTCTTCCCTTTGCAGGCACTTTACACTACTTGACTCCAAAGAGCACCCTATGCTCTAACCTGCCTGGAGCCTGCTGTACTCAGTGAGAATGAGCTGTGCTCAGCACCTGTCCTTTGCAGGACTCACACTTGGGCTTGGCCATGCAATCAGATGAAGATTCCAAGAAATTCCAATTCCTTTGGCACGAATAGCTTGAATTCTCACCCCTTGAGGACCCTGGAGAGATTCATCCAACTCTTGGCTTTGCCACTATATTAATGCAATGCTCAAAGACTCTGATGGGGGTTGAGGGCATGTCTCAGTGTTCAGCAGGTCCTCCTGTGAGGGCCTCCTCCTTCCATGTGATGTTTTCAGGGCTTTCTGCAAGTGACTGGGAGTTTGTGTCTAGAGTCAAAGTCAGGCTAAATTGATGGAGATATCCAAAAAGATATCTGACACATCTCAACAAGTTTGCTAACACTTAATGACACAGGACACACTGCAATGCCCCCAAGGTAAGCTGAAGGGAAGGAACTGTGCTCAAGAGAAAGGGGTACAGTTACTGAGAGGGGATCTTATCAATGCTTATAAAAATCTAAGGGGTGGATGTCTAGAGGAAGGGGCCAGACTCTTCTCAGTGGTGCCCAGTGGCAGGACAAGGGCAATGGTCACAAACTGGAACACAGGAAGTTCCATATGAACATAAGAAAAAACTTTACTCTGAGGGTGACCGAGCACTGGAACAGGCTGCTCAGAGAGATTGTGAAGTCTCCTTCTCTGGAGATATTCAAAACCCACCTGGACATAAGCCTGTGCAACATGCTTTAGGTGATCCTGCTCGAGCGGCAGGTTTGGACTAGATGATCTCTAGAGGTCCCTTCAAACCCCTAACAACCTGTGGATCTGTGAATCTGTATTTAGGGGAGGAAACAGTGGTGGCAGAATGGGGACTTTCAGTCTCAGTAAAATCCTGGTCCTACTGAAACCCTGGCAAAACTTTTCATGGTTGTTCACCTCAACCCTATTCTGGGTGAAGCTCAAGAATATCAGTCTAGTGACATACAGGCTGGTGTTTTCAGTCCCATGAGAACAGGTATTTTCATGTCCTGGGCCTGGAGGTTTCCTACCTACCACCTGTGCAAATCCACCATATCTGACCCTCCTATTCGCACTCAGTCCTACCCCAGGCCAGGGGAGGAGTCTGTGCTTGAACTGTGGTCCAACCTAGAGAGAAATTCCCTGGTCAGGCACCACCCCCCAACCAGCTGTTTGCAATAGAGCAGTGGGGCTGAATTTTGCAGGCAGGAACATGCTGCTTGCTCAGATGCTTGGAAACATCTGTGCGGACAGTGAGACAGACAGGCACACGGTGGGATGGGAAGCAGGGGAAGAGCAGGACTAGGGGATCGAAGGGAACTGGTTTAGATGAACAAGCAAAGTTCTGCAAGTCTTCACAACCAGCATGCACAAGCAGGTCTGGTAGAACTTTCCAGCTAGCAGAGGAGCACCCTTCTTCCACCCCAACCATCGTTTCCATAATGGACAAGAGAACTGAAACTTCTACTGCATTGCTGAATCCCAGGTCATGTTAGCCCTTGCCATGCAGATGAAGAAACCACATTGCTCGAGCAGACCCATTTCTCAGAGTTGGAGGCAGCTGAGTCGAGAAGATGTTTCAGGAAATACGGAGTTCAGTGAGTGCCTCCATCCTGGATGGGGTCACAGATAGAGTCAAGGCAATTATGAGGAAGTGCTCTGACCACGAGCCCACACTGCCTGTCACTTCCACTAAGAGACACATCTTCTGACATGTACAAGGATCCCGTTAGCAGAACAGACCCTGAAAGCCATCCAAAGCTGACGAACCTTTTCCAAACTACTGGCCTGGGCTCAAGATGCAGCATCATGGGATTTCCCTATACCCATATTATGGTGCTGCTCAATTATATGCATTATGGTATTTTTATTTCTCTCTCTGAAACCCTGGGTGTTGATCGCAAGTGATGACAGGAGAGTGGGCAAGGGTAACCATCAACTTGGAGCTTGAGACTACAAGATGTGGGAAGCAAGCTAGGCAGCCTGGCCTCACAGAGCAAAATATCACCATTTCCAAGGATGTACAAAGTGAAAAATTTAATAAGGCACTGAGATGAGCTGAGGAACTGAGAACCCTTGCAACACTGCACGTTGCTTCACTGCTCCGTCACATCTTAGCTTCGTGACACATACAATCTCATTGGGCCTAAGGTGGGATGTAGAAACTTGGTCATGTCGGGGACAGGAGCTACAAATGGAAAAGGAGCTGGAGGACAAAAGCCATGAAGACTTTGTCAGTGCACAGGACTTAGGCAGCTTCCCCAAACTCTTTGACGGATTGCCTACTACAGTTTTAGCTGTCTCATCAGGCCAAAATCACATGTATCAGCTGTGATTTGAGGCGGATGAACAGAGCAGAAGGAACTGAAAGCCATCTCAAAGGGTCTTGGCAAGTCACCATGGGAAGTACTCTTTCCTGCTGCAGTTAGTGATGAGATCCATGCTAGAAGAAACTTGCTGCTCTTACCACAGCTCAGGACTTCCAGTCCTCTTCCTGAGCATGGATCCTGCATGGGGAATGAGAGAGATCCCAGATTAACCCAGAGAGTCTTCCAAGGAAGATAAAATGACACCGTGATGGGGAACTAGTCCCCCGTATCCCACACTCAAGATGTTCTTCCTCATTCCTGCTTGCACATCTGTGAAAGTCAGAAGAATAACAGGAGAAACTAGAGAAAGTTGCAGAGGAAACACAGTTGTTTTCAGACTCAACCCAAACATGTAGGGAACTCTGTCCCATGTTTCCAGATGACCAGTGATTTCAAGAGACCACTGCCAACTCAATGCCTGGGGTGAACACTTTCTTTCCTATTGCTGCTTTGCAGGTAGCAGTGGAGACATATGGTCCAAGAAAGCATGGATGAGGGAATTTTACTTCAAATGGTCCCACATCCTTCTGGATCACTGTTGATAGCAACAAACATCATCAAAGAGGCAAAAGAGAAGGAATAATTTGATCTGTCAACTTTGCCAAACTGATCTAAGGCTATTTGTCCCTGTATCTGCCTAGGTCAGAGCTAAACCTCATCACCAGTTTGAAATCTCACTTGCTGGCCATCCCTGGGTGGCTGGAACCAGGTGGAGAACCGGGATATGCAGACAGTTGGAAAGACCTCCAAGCAGAGCTCAAGGAAAGATCTAGAGTTTCACTGTTGGTTGAATGAAATGAGCTGATTTTGCCAGTTGTCAGGCAGCAATCACAGCCCTGATGAATGACAGAATAAACCAAGTTCCTTCTGCAGCCAAATTCCATTGACACCTCCACAGAGTTGGCTTTCACCATCCATCACGACATCTGCTGAGGTCCACGGGAAAGGGAGAGGGTGTAGCTCTCCGTCCCACCCTGGGTTATTTTTACAGCTGGGAAAGGAGGTGGTGAACCTGGAAGAGGGGGTTGGAGGCTTTTCCAAGGCAGCTCGCAAAAGCTGTAAAACCAGAGACAGAGCTTACAAGGCCCCAGATCCCCAGATCAGCAGCTCCAAATATGTCACTGGCACTGAACCTAGAAGGGCCATGTGCCCCAGAGAGGAATTTCCCTGGTTCTTCCCAAGCAGAATTTTTCTGCACACAAATAAAATCTCCCAGCCAAGTACCTGTCTCCCCCACTGGGGCAGAAACCCAGAATAGATGTTCAAAACTCATAAGCCTTTCCAACCCTCCCAGAGGACACAACCTCAGTGGGTACATGCAGGACAGTGGGACAGAAAGACTGGCTATGACATGCAAACTTTTTGCCTCTCCAGATACAAGACTTTTGGAAAATACCCAACCAAGCAAAACCATGGAGATGTGCTGATTTACATCAGATGAAGATGGGTCCCTTGAAAATCAGTTCCAGGTGAGCTGTGTGGAGCTGCCCAGAAGTTGCATGCTAGTTTCTCTCTTTCTTTCTCCCTGTTCCTTGTTGCCAAAACACGTTGAAGCTGAGGATTCACAGGCAACACAGAACAGTTCCCTTGGGAGGAGCCGTTCCACACATGCCTTCCCAATAAGCTATCCCAGCAGAGTGGCAATGTTTAGAAACCAAGCTGGTCATCACTGGCAATTGTAGAAATGGACAAAAATAGCAGAAAAAAAATTTCACAATTTCCTGCACATTTTTTTTCTGATTTTTCCACAAGAAAATGTTGGGTTATCCAAAAGAGAAGAATGGTTTTAGCAAGCAAAACAACAGTAATCACCTGCTTTGCTAAGTGTTTGCAAATACCATAAACTCTTTTTCTTAGCCAAATGTCATTCCTTTCCACAACCATCACCCCCTGCTCCCAGTTACTCACTGTGACTAATGGGAGGGGAAAGAGATTGTTGCGCTTTTTTTCCAATGGTTTTTAACTCCAAAATTTTAATTTTAGTTGGACAGTGCTCTCCTCGCCTCCGCTTTGCCCCGCAGGATGGGTGTCACCATTGCATCTGTGGCACGAAGTGCTTTGGCTTTGGTCACTTAAACATTCAGCAGTAGAAGACAGCACCTAGCTAAGCCCTCTCTGGCAAACTGTCAGTGATGGGGCAAGACCTCTAAGTTTATAACACTCCTCCAAGACAGCCAAGGTTCCTCGGAGTGTCCTTCATCAAATTCTCAGTTTTGCTAATTGAGCTATCAAAGCCGTGTTGGAGGGGAGAATTGTTTATGTTTATTTCTTTCTGGGTTGTAGACATTGCCAGTAGAGCCTTCAAAATAAGAAAAGAAAAACCCTCTGACTCGCTGCCCAGAAACTCAATCCCAAAAGCCTCCTCCCAACCTCTGTTTACAAAATTATAAGCTTTCTTTGTCCTAACCATTTTCCTGTTACAATAATATTCTTCATCTTCTATCTGACTTTTTTTTGGTGCATGGAAAATATGATTTCATTGTGAAAGGATTTCTTATGAATCAATACAGCAAAGGGAACACAGAGATGTTTGCAGTAAATCACCCTCGAAGCAGAGACATGTAGAAAATGAGTTACAAGAAAAAGTAGATAATCCCAAGCCATTTCCAGATGGAAGGAGGTTATATTTTCCATACACTGTATCTGGTTTTTGTGTCACAAAACACACCGGTATTTATTTAAAGTATTTTTTCTTGTACCATAGGGTTATGATTACATGAAATGAGTTTCCAAAAATTACAAAAATTGGCCTGCTTTAGGTAACAAATGGAAGAACTGAGATACTGAGTTCAAGTCAGCTAAGGCTCAGCCCCTTTTGAAGTTAAGAGCCGAGTCCAGCAGCAGAAGGCTGACTTCCATCCAGAGAGGTTCCGTCCTCTGCTGGGACGGTCATGACCAGTGCAGAGGTCTGGTTTTCCAGCATTTTGCAGTTTCTTTCACCCACTTCTCCATAGCTGGCAGGAACAGCGCTTGGAGGTAGATTTGCTTCTCCCCTTCCGTAAAGTGAACTCTGTCATCACCATCTCCTTGGAGAAGACTTGGCAGGACTGAGTGCCTGGCGACTTGAGGGAGCCGCTGGATCGCTGAGTTCTTGGAAGCACTGGACATGGAGCAGACTGTCTGAGCCACGCACCAAACTGGGTGTTAGGTACCAAGCTGAAACATCTGAAAGCCATTTGGAGAGCATCTGGATGGAATCAGGTCTGGCTGCTACCTAGGGGACTGAAGAACATCCTCTGAGTGGTTCATTCCTGCAGTGACATAAAGCTTAGACAGGTAAATGAGGGAACTACATCGCCCTTCCAACAACTCCCTGAAGCCTGAAAATCTGGTGAAACATCATCCCATGGGTTCTTCATGGAACCGTGGTTCATCGACACTGCGGGTGTGTAGCATCCTGCAAGGCAACTGAGAAACTGATGACTGTAATAGGCATAACCTCAGACGTGCAAACAAACAAGCAATCTGTGAAGAAATAAAAGTAAAACCAGACTTCTCTAAGCTCAGTCTAGCTGTGGGCAGACAGAATAGGAAAGCCTCAGTGCAGACATTTGAGGGTTATGTTCCAGAAAGGGGTCCTTGAATTTTAAAAACTGGTGAGAAAGATCGTTGTGGTGCCCACATAAGCAACGTAGTGTGGGTCAGGGCTACCTATAGCATGGCCAGTAGTCCATCTCCAACCAGCTTGGAAGGTGGCTGGGTCCTGGCCCATGAACCCACTTGCAATATTGCTGCTGTTTTCTGCCTCAGAATACTTTAATCTCTGGCTCTCAGAGAGAGATGCAGCTGTGCTGGGCCTGTCTCACGTGTCAGTTGAATAAAGCACCAACAAGAAGAGCTGGGATCACACAAGCCAGACAGACAGGAGGGCTGCACAAAGAGTGGGGGGTTTCAGGGCGAGCAGGTGATGTACCAAAGCTCCTGTCCTTCATTATCCAGCTAATGCAACATTCACAACCAACCTGTCACCTGCTGAACTGAAGAAGGATTCCCAATAATACATGCAGTTTAATTGCAACCTGCTTTCTCCAGGTGCACCAAGCCAGCCTCTTCCGTTGCTCCATAGAGGGAGAGAGCTGAGCAAAACAGGAGCTGGACCTTCATTAAAGCCCCTGATTGTTCCCCTGCTGTGAATCCCTAATCCTAATTGCAGTGACAGCAGGTGAGACCCAGACCTGGTGGTTATAAGTGTTTCATGCTCAATGGAAGGTCCTGAGGGCATGACCAGGTCCCAAGTTCCTGTGGGTCACTGAGCAATGGGGAGTGCAACCAGAGCCAAGATCCCTCGCCATGAGACTCTTCACCTTTCCAATGGCTGGGCTGCCTCTGAGGCCGCCAGAGGTCTGTGTGCTTGAATGATTTTTTTTATTATTATTTTTCCCAGGAAAAGCTGGCACTCCAGCTATTCCAGCGCTCCCCTGCCCTTAAAGATCTGAATTTTTTCTAGCACGTCAGATACCCCAATCTATAAGACAAGCAGCACCAACCCTGGAAAGCTGGCCCGGGGCCGGGAGAAATGTCAATACGAGAGGAAGTGTCTGTCACATACACAAGGCTCCATCAGCCAAGCTATTTGAAGTCATCTTTGGCTTGCTGCTCCCTTCTCCTGCTTCCAGCGGTCCCATCGGTGGGGACCGGCCGACCTCTAGTGGTGTGAGTCCTCAGTGCTAGCAAGGAGTCTCCGGGCTGGGAGGAAGCCTACGTCGAGCAGCGCATCCCACCTGCCTGCGCATGGGGTTCTGCCCTGGATAACAGAAGGTCCCACATGACTGGAGAAACCAAAAAGGGATGAAAGGGATGGGAGAACATCTGGGGGGGTGTAGGGAAGCAGTCAGAAGAGCTCAGATCACCAGCATTGCCCCGGGATTTGCATTACCAAGCCCTTCAGTGTCTCTACCTGTGATGTTTCCCGAGAGCTGGTGACTCTGAGAAGATGCTTGGTGAAAATGAGGTTGAGGGAGAGAGCAGAGATGGGATAGCAGGGTGCTGACCGCAGAGCAGGGCTTGTGAGGCCAGGTGGACTATGGTTAGGGTCCCTGGGTTCATGCACCACGCTCTGCACAGCCATTTTTCTTTCCCTCATGCAGCAGTTTCTGAAGTGTCCAAAGAGGGGTTGCCTCCCTATTTCCCAGAAGGGAAGGGGAGGAAAGCCAGGAATGAGCACCAGAGCCCTGAGAAAGCTCACAGCCAAGTGCTTTCTCCTTGCTGGAAGGTACTTAGGATCTCCCTTTGAGCGGGGCTGAGGCTAGAGCCAGGGGCCCTTGGGAATGAAGGACAGCCATCACTTGCAACCCATCCAGCCGAGACAGATAGCAGCCTGCCTGTGCAAGGCTGAGGTTTCTCTCACGTGGAAGTGTGAACTATAAAGACGTGTGAAACCCTATCTCCAGTGCTATCCATATCAAAGAGTTCAAGGGGGGGCTGCTTTAAAATAGGTCCTTGGCACAGGTTCCTGCTTCTCCTCACGTCTTACTGAGCGGCACTCTGCCAAAATGTCAGTTTGGCTGCTCCACATGTCCCAGGCATCCCAGGCATGTCCTACAAACCTTTCCGGTGCTCCCAGGGAGATCGCTGTCTCCATAAACAACCTTTCCTCTCTCCTCTCAGCTGTGGAGGATCCCGGTGGCCCCTGAGCACCACCTCCCCAGCTGAGGAGCAAGCAGAGTGTCTTTCCTGAAGTGCCAGCAGCAAGGGCTGGAGGCATGCTTGAAAAGGTTTCTGAAGACAGTGTTGGCCAAACTGTGTACAGGGACCATCTTTTTCGTCCGTGTGAGCACAAGGGATCCATGGAGAACCAAGGACCACAAGGCAAAGCTGATGGGAATGAACTTGACTTTCTAGTTGTGCTGGTTTTGGCTGGGACAGAGTCAATTTTCTTCACAGTAGCTAGCATGGGGTGATGGTTTGGATCTGTGCTGAAAACAGCGTTGGTAACACAGGGATGTTTTCGGTACTGCTGAGCAGTGCTCACACAGAGCCAAGGGCTTTTCTGCTCCTCACCCCACCCCATCAGGGAGCAGACTGGGGGTGCGCAAGGAGCTGGGAGGGGTCACAGTTGGGACAGCTAACACCAACTGACCACAGGGATATACCATGCCGTATGATGTCACGCTCAGCATATAAACCTGGCAGGAAGAGGAAGGAAGAGGCGGACACTCAGAGTGATGATGTTTATCTTCCCAAATAACCATTATGCGCAACGAAGCCCTGCTTTCCTGGAGGCGGCCGATGGGAAGTGGTGAATAAATTCCTTGTTTTGCTTTGCTTGCGCACGTATCTTTTCCTTTAGCTATGAAACTGTCTGTATCTCAAAGCAGGAGTTTTCTCACTTTTACTCTTCTGATTCTCACCAGGGGGGGAGTGAGTGAGCGACTGCGTGGTGCTTAGCTGCTACCTGGGGTTAAACCATAGCACTACTCTAAGTGGGAAAAAAAATGTCAGCTGAAGTGATCATGTCATAGGTGTCCAAAGACTATGCTCATGAAGAGCCAGAGGCCTGCAAACCTGTGACATTTTGGAAACCACTCCAGGCATATAAATCATGGGGTTATCTCCCAGGGGTCATCCCAATACCACAGTAAGACCCTAGAGGGACCGCACAGAGTCCCCTGATGTTGTCCTGGAATACTGGCTTAATCCAAATTGTCTCAAAGGGAAAAGATTATACCCTGAGCCACAATACCATTTTTCTCCCAGGCTTTCCTCCTGGCTTTTGCCCTCCTCAGCCTAGCACACTTGCTAAATCCCAGCCCAGAGAAGAAGCCCACATGAGCAAAAGTCTCAAGATTACCCTGAGGATGGTGGGTAAACATTCCACCCCTTCTCTCCCAGCTGGAGGCACAGGCAAGGGTGGCTTAGTGCTGGAAAAACAGATCTCAGTAAAGCCAAAGGCATTTGCTAAGCATCTCCTATTAAGACAGACTGCTCTCACACAAGCTGCCCCACAGACAGCCAAGAGAGCAAGGTACTTCAGCAATCAACCGCTCCTCCCTCCTCCCTGGCTCTCTTGAGTGACTGCAGCGCTCCCCAGCAGAGCTCCTCTGCGCCAGGGCCAAGGTCACTGCTGCACTCTGCTTTGATCCAGTGCAACCTCCCCTCCCACATGCAGTTTTCATTAGAGCCCGGCTCTTCTGGCAGGAACGCTGTGCACAGTCACGAGAAGCTGTTCACTGGTGGCTTGTTTCATCCAGTTGTTGGAGGCTTTAAAACAATGAGCTTGCAAGTATTGCATTCCTCTGCGCGCTCTCGCTCGCCTGCTTCTTCTTTCTTTCTTTTTTCCCTTCTTCCTTTCTTCCCTCTTTTTTTTTCTTGAAGCAAGATGGGGAGATACATAGCACTACAGCTTGGGGTTAGGAGTCATGAGAGAAAAGAGATTTCTGTTGTATTTCTGTCCTGTTGGGAATGCACACACGTGTGTGTGTCTCACACCTGCCTTCTCGGAGGGCTCTCCCAGCTGCCTGGCACCATTAAAAACTGCACATGAGGAAGGGAAGCTCAGAGCAGGACCCCTATCCCCACCACCAGAAAGATGCCACACGCCAAGGCCACACAGCTGTCGCAGCGTCACCGGGACAGAGGCACATCCCTCTGTGCCTTCAGTCTGTCAGGCAGAGACATGGCGAGGAGGGAGTTTGGAATCCAAAAGGATGACCCCCATTTTGGGGCTAAATGCTCTCTTCCCTGCCATTGACTGGAAATTTCTAGCTGGGACCAGTTGCCATCAGGGCACACCAATGCCCTGGGCCCTGGGTGACGTGTGGGGAAGGCTTGGTTTTCACTGGAGATGAACTGCATGCCCGTTTCTGCTGGGCACTCACTGCCTGAGGCCCATGTAGGGCTGAGGGTGGCAAGCAATGGAGCAGGGGAAATATGTGGTGGCATCCAAGAGGTGGGAGGGTGTGAGTCACCCTGAGACCATCAAGACATGAGGAGGCAGAGGCCAATTCCATTTGGGTTATCCCACCACATGGACACATGGGTACAGCCAGCTGGAGGCCGTTGGTGGTGTACTTTGAAGTAGACACAAGGCAGAGCATGAATGAGGTGGGAAATTAAGGACCATCAAGCATGTTAGAAACCCCATATTCTAGGCTAGGGCAAAGAAATTGTGAACAAGATGCTTCATATTCCATGTCTAAACTACATTGCTTTCCTTAGCCTGGCTCTGCATAGACATGTCCTGCACGCTGGAATGGTCTGGACTCTTACTTGGTACTACTTCATACCTGCCTAAAACTGCTGGCATCTGAGGAAGGACGGTGACATGGTGAGCATCAACTAACCAGGGAGAAGAGACCTGGTTAATGCTGCTTTTACGCATCTGAGCTTTTGAATTAGGCTGCTACCTGATTTAGCTTGGACTGCATGGTCCCGTGGGAGCCAAGGCTGCGCGGCACCGCCGTGGCGGTGGAAAGCGTAACTGGCGCTGAAGACCTGCAGCCTTTGGGCTGTGCCCATGTGAAAGGCTGGCAGGGCCTGGCAGCGGCTGTGCAGAGCAAGCGAGTCTGGGACCAGCAGTGCTGGGAGCGCTCTGCACCCAAGTCAAGGTGCTCCTACTGCACCCCGGTCCTGCAGCCACCCAGCAGGCTCCCAGGCCCTTTGTCTCAGGGATGTGCAAACCCCACTGCATCTGAGCTTGTCCATCCACTGCAGAGCAGTGGGAGCACAACTCAGAGGTGTGCTGTGGGAGAGAAGCCATAGGAGAAGCTGGCTGTAAGTAAGGAGACCTCGCCTCTTGCCCAGCCTGCTTCAGGCGTACTTCAGATCAAGGCCTCCGTCACTTGAGGCAAATCCCTGTAGATGGAGCCAGAACCTCACAAGGCAGAAGGACAGCCCAGTCCTACTCATCACCCTTCCCCAACAGACCAGACCTTCTACAGATTGCTCTGCTCTGAAGAGGGACTAGCCCAGCCCTTCTCCTCCCTGTCCTCAAACACCTCCAGTGTTTTGACTCCACTCCCTCTCCAGGTAAAACATTCCAGAGTGTCACATTGTCCCTCTTTATTCACTATTGAACCCAAATCCCTTTCTGTTGCTTTTTCCTGTCCACCACAACTCTGGAGGGTGGATAACTTCTGCTACATGTTGATGCCCCTCTCCAAGCAGAAACATCCCCCTGGGATGATAATGAACCCCCTAGAGCCATTTCTGGAATGGCTTTCCCCACCACCAACCCTATGATGGACTTCCCCAGGCCCTGCTGGGTCGGATGGCAGCACTCACACATCGTGTCCCCTACAACTGCCTTGGTCCCCTCCCAGGAAAGGGCTGAGGGTCTGGCCCAGGGAACAGAGAGAGCTCCAAGAGGGCTGTTGGGATGAGGGAAGATGGCTGACCCCTCTCTTTTACCTCTAAAGCTCCTGGTTTGGTGCTGCTCAGCCCCAACCTGCATACTGATAGTCCCAGGCACTTTGGCAAGGGGCCCTCACCCCTCCACCAATGGGTCGAGGTGTCACCATCACACTGCACTTGGCAGGCAGCGATGCGGCATCGGTCAGGTCCAGCTTCATGTAGATGAGTCCCTCCATTGAGTGGCAATGGGGCAGAGGCAATTTTGGACCAGCAGGAAGGACGTGACTGGGGTGGTTTGACACCAGTGGTTGCAGCAGGACAGGGGACAGGGACACTGTTTGCCAAATAGGTTGCAGAGACGAGCAGAGCTCATCCCGGCCCCACAGTGGCTTTTGCCCGCATCAGGTCTGCTCCACCCTTCCCACCCTGGGGAAGCTGACTGGCTCCTGGCCTTTGCCTGTACAGAAAGCTCCAGAAAAGCCAGGTTGGGACCACTGAGAAGCCTATGAAAAAGCAAAAGTGAAAGAAGAGGAAACTGTCCCATCCTCACCACCATGACCCCAGTTTCGCTCCACATCTGATGGCTGTTTCTAGCTTAGTGAAAATAATGTTGGTGGGGGGACAGACCCACTTCCAGGGTTTCTCCCCAGGAGCACCCCTCCTTGCTGGGGCTCCCCCAGGATTTGGGGCATGGCTTTCCATCTAGTTTTTATCTGCTGACAGCACCTCACAACCCAGGTCCTGGGATCTGGGCTTTAAAATCTGCTAAATAAAGGTTGCCAGGAGTCTGACCACATTTGCAAGTGGGTCGGCTAGAAATACTTGCTCTCAGTGAAGGCTTGGTGCCCCAACCCCAACCCAGAGTTTCCTGGCTGCTTTTCTGTCCAACAGTGTGACACCTCTTTCTCCTGGAGTAGAAGGCAGAGAGGAGTAAGAAACTTCACTGCCTTTCACAGCCCCACAAGAAACACTCCTTGGGTGGCCTGGAGCCTCCAGAGCAGGGGCTGAAATTAGGAAAAAAGTGCCGATTTGGGAACCTGGAGGTGGAGACTCAATAGGCACGGGGAGATGCGATGGGGACAAGGTTTCCTGGCGTGGAGCTAGTGGGTGCTGCCCTTCCTCACGGTCACACCAGAGCCACCAGTCTGGCCTGGAGGGAGCAGCAAGCTGCAAAGAGAGAGCCCCTGGAAAGCCCGTGCTGTGAGAGCCAGCGAGGGGAAGCGGGTGGCAGATAAGAACATGTCGAGGAAAAACACAAACCAGAAGCTCCAGAGGAATTTTGGAAAGGAAATAGGGAATTAACTGCAGAAAAGGAGTGGAGTGGAGCTGGGGGGTGGGACCGGGAAATGCACAGCAGTTTAAGGCTCCCAAGAAATAGTTGGAGGCTTGCAAGGAATAGTCTGTCCGTTCCATCTCGCCAGGCACCCACCACCTCTCCTTCCTGCCCAGGGACACCCAGGAGCAGCCACCCCAGTCAGGCAGGAGCACTGGGAACGGGCAGGTGGCTGGTGCCAGCTCCTGGGGGGGCTATTCCAGTAGGAACCAGGGAAGAAACAAAACCAAGAGCAGCTGGCAAGAAAATACCATCCCCGCTGTGTCGGATAGGGAAAAGAGGCTGCAGGTCTCGTCTTGCTGGCGGGTAGACGGGACAGCTGAGGCCAAGGCTGGCAGATGCCAGGTACCTCCCCGAGGTCCCATGGTGCAGCCTGGCTCAGAGGACACATCACTTGGGTGCCCACCCACCACCCCACAGCTATTTCTGGAGGGCCAGGAACCATCCCATCTCCTCCCCTTTCTTTTTTTACCCCTCTTGCCTTCGCCTGCCGGCACAAGCCCCACAGCACGGGGGCTCAGCACAAGCAGCCCCCTCAGTCCGCCCCTCGCCCTGCAGCTATTTTAGAGAAAGGCAGGAGGTATTTTTAGTGCTGCCGGCTCCCAGGAGAAGCTCTGAGCCTCTGAGCCGCAGCAGCGCTGGCGCCAGAGAAACTGCCGCTGCTCTGGCTGTTATTTCTTGTATAATTAAACTCAATCCATCCCGGGGGCCGGGTCTTGGCCACCAACTCAGCGAGGAGGGGAAGGAGCGGAGCCAGAGCTGAGGGCTCTGACAGATGCTGGGAATTGCTCTGTGAGAGCAGGAAAAAAACAGGCCTGAGAGTCTGGGGGAATTTTAGCCAGGCTTGGGACAGCAGGATGGTTCCTAAAAGGACAGGGAGTGGGATACAGTGGGAGCAGACCTTCGCAAAGGCAAAAGAGCCCGTACCAGCATCACCCCGTCCTGCTCCGCTGCGGGAGATGGACTCAAAGGGGATGCCCAAGGCTGGACAGATGGCACCTAAAGGCAACCTGGGAGAAAGCAGCAGAATTTGAAGAGCACCCAGTGCCTGTGGGACAAGCCAGAGAGATCCCTCCTGGTAAAAAAAAGCCCAAGCTGGAGCCGGAGCCATGTAGGAAGTTTTGGGGCTGTCTGGTTAGCGAGCATCTGGTGAACACAAGCTGCGGCTGGAGGCTGACAAGCAGCAGCACAACCCCTCCTCCTTCCCACGCCCACCGCCCGGCGTCTATCCGGGGGCCCCAGTCTGCCGTCGAGGAACGGGGGGAACATCCCGGAGAAAACACAGCACCCACGGGGGTTTAGGGTTGTTTTTTTCCCCTGTGCAAAAAGAACAGAGCATTTATTCCTGCGCTCCCTTAAATTTCAAGGTATATTTCCAGCAATCCAGACACCAAGCTGGCATTCCAAGCAACAGTATATTTTATATAACTGATTTTTTTTTTTTTTTTTACCACTTTATAAAGCCATACAAGGAACTGCAAAGAATCCAACATCTGTACAACGGGAAGACAACAGTGGAGTCACATTCACACACGGACATGGTGCGACCGAAGTCATCCTTACACGCGCGACGTTATGGGCACAAAGATACAAAATATAACGTGGTTTTTTTTTCCATCTATATAAATACACAGAAATGGGCGAGTCTAAAAGTTTGAAACTGTTCATTAACACTGATTAGCAAATAAATCTGTAACATTCCCAAAGTAACAAAGACGACGACAACAAAAAAACCCAAACTACGCATAACACAGTGGCACAGGATCCACCAACAGAAACGTCGGGTTGGTTCCTTTTTTTTTTTTTCTTTTCCCCCTTCTTAAGGAAAAGAAAAAAAATTAGTAACCCCAAACCAACCTCGCAATTTGCAAAACAAACGAACGAAATGAAACAAGCCCCTGCGGGCTCCTTTGCTGCCTGATCCTCCTGCCTGCTCCAACGGGAAGGGCTGCCTTTTGTTGATGCTGCTGTCTGGGGTTTTTGGGGCAACTGGTTCCTTTACCCGCCCGACCTGCTGGGTGGGGATTTACTTTGCGCTTCGGTTCAGGCGGTTGAACTCGCTGGAAAATCGATGCCCGGAGGCTGGGTTGGGTTTTTCTCCCTACCTGTTTTGTTTTCCACGTGTGGTTTGACCAGAGGCAGCCAGCCTATGTTGCATTCAGAGCAATCCCAAACTTTGCTCAATTGATCTGCTTAAACCCATGAGCCCCGCATCTCCACTGGTGATGGGGGGCTGGCAGAGACCATGAGAAGGGTGCATCCCATCACCCTCAGGGTGAGGCAGAGCCAGAGGCAGCCCCGTTGAACGGGAATCCCACATTTTGTACTTTGCAGGCACTACTGTTTGGGACAGACAGCAAACGAACCCCCCCAGGGAGCCTTTCCCAACAGACAGCAACATCAACAGCAACGGTGGGACGGGTGGGAAGGGGCTTCTCCAAAGAACAAACCGACACGAAAAGGGCACGTACAATAAATTTACACACACAAAAAAAATATATAATATATATATATGTGGGGAAAAGTGCGTTTTTAAGGATATCTTTGGCAAGAATATATGCAGTTTTTTGTGCAGGAAGGAGGGATGTATTTGTGTGTGTGTGTGAGAGAGAGAGATACCATCCGGCTGCTGACAAGGGCAGTGTGATTACAATGAAACATATGCTGGGCTTAACTCGCGCAAGCTCAAATCTCAAATACCATGACTGCATTCATAAACCAAAGAGAAAAAAAAAACAACCAAAGAGTCTTTTCTGTCCCTTTCGTAAGGAAAAAATATCAACACTAGGTCCCCGCCAGCCCCAGGAGCTGGGCAGCCCTCAGTGGGGGCTGACGGTCTCTCCTGGGGACAGACAGGGGAGTTACGCCTAAAAATGTAACTCAAAAAAGAGCTAAAAGGGAAAAAGAAAAGTGCCTTCAAAGGGATCTGACAAACACCCAGCTACATCATTGGAAGGTGATTAGCTCTGTGTTAAAAAAATAATAATCATCGGGCGATTTTGTTAGCGCTCAAGATTTGTATACGGTCTAAATCTTCAGCTGGTGGGTTAGTGGGGAAGCTGTGAGCAGCTCATAGCCCGAAGCAGGCGTGATGCTATCGGCAGGTATCTGCTGGGTCAGCTTCCACGCGACACCTCTGGGGTGCTTAGATCTGCTTTGTTTGTACGGGGAGAAACAGAGGAACGGAAGTTATCAAGCACCGGTTTCCGAGGCAGCAGATTAAAATAAAATTACATTATTATCATCATCTCTTTCCTTAGCAGTGAGAAAACCAAGTCTGAAAAATAGAGGCTTTCAAAAATATATCTTTATGTATCTATAAACACAGTGTTTTCTCTAATCAGTGAACGGCAGGGTGAGGAGATTACGGGTGAGATCATCTCTCATCTCACTTGAATTTCGCAGAAGGAGGGAATCGCTTTTTGAAAACATCAGAAATTAAATGGTCTCCGCATCCATGCGGCTGGGGAGCCAGGGAGGGGGAAATCCCCCCCCCTCCCAGAACCCCCC
>VWZZ01005992.1:101466-129666 GCA_013399095.1 Psophia crepitans | reverse complement strand
GGGGGGGGCTGCAGTGCTATGTTTCTGTTGCCCCCAGGAGACTATCTGGGCCACTTTGCACTGAAAACTTCTCCCAAAAAGCTTTGGAGGGGAATATTCGCAGCGGAGGGTTCAGCAGTGACTGTTCTCCCCACCCCGAACCTGCACGTGTGACCAAAGCATCCTCTGCCCCCTCCCCAGCACTGCAGGGCTGGGACCTCCGCCTGCTGCCCCCCAACCATGATCCTCTCACACAGCCCCTCCTGCCTGCCCCCGGCCGCTCCTCCTCCCCTCCCGAAGCAAAGGGAAAAGCCAACAGCACCAAAGCTACTGCAAAACTACGGTGCTTTGCTTTTTGGGGGGGGAGCCGAGGGGCAAGCCTCCAGCCAGCCAGTTTTGGGGGTACGTGCGTGCCAAGCAAGGTGGCTCTCGGAGGACCTGTGACCTCCCCACTGAGCCAAAGTTGCCCAGCAATTGCAGGTCCTTTCCTTTTTTCTGTTTCTTTTTTTTTTTTTTTTCCCTTTTTTTCTTTTTCTTTTTTTTTTTTTTTTTGTCTCCCCAANAGGTCCTTTCCTTTTTTCTGTTTCTTTTTTTTTTTTTTTCCCATTTTCTTCCTTTTCTTTTTTTTTTTAACGTGGCCTCCAAAATAAAAGGAGAAAAAAGCGCCTGAGTTACTTGTAGTCATTCGCCTTTCGTGCAACTTGAACGTTCATGCAATTTAAAAACTGCTTGCGCATCTCCAAAGGGTGAGATGGGGGTAGCCACGGTCTGCTGCGTTGCACGGGGAACCCACCTGTGCCAGCACCCGCTATTATTATAATCACTATTATTATTATAATGTTTTGCTTTCCTTTCTCAGGGTTTTTTTTTGTGTTAAGAGAACATGTGACAGGCCGCAGGAGAAAACTGCCAAAGAGGACTAGTGATGGGAGGGAAAAGGGGAAGATGGGAAAGGAGGTGACTTTCTGCATCCTCCCGGGAGGTTCTTGGGGAGCGTCTGCCCTCCCCAGGCATGGGACGGCAGGAGGCCCCCACACGTCCCCACAGGCTGGGGGGCAACAAGCACCCCCGGGGAGGTGGGAAAATGCTGTGACCCCCCTCTCTGGGTGGACTCACAGCGGCTCACCTGTGACTGGCGCTGGGCTCTGGGTCAGCAATGGAGGTCAGCCCATAGCCAAGCTCCCCGGGGATGGGAGGGCTCAGCACCAAGCCCCCCCATGCCCCCAGCAAGTTGCCAGGTGGCCAGCAGATTTTGGTAGAAGCACGGGAGCTGGCAAGGACCCTCTGTTGCAGCCAGGCAAGGGAAGGTTTCCAAGGGCATCTCTGCCGGTGTCCTGCAGGCTTGGCCCACGTCATTACTTCCTACGGGTCATTTCAAACACACAGCAGACATTCACTGATGGAGCTGCTGGGATGGAGCTTCTTCCATGGGTTTTGCCAGTTGTCTCCTTTTTTCCAGATGGAAAACATCAGTCATGGTCCCGCGTTCAGTCCTGAGTGGCTGTCACCGCTCGAGACTGTGATGCCAAATGCTGGGAACACACCTCTTGCTGCTCCCTTCGCTTTGGTCACCTTCCCTGCGATGGGACATGCATCCTGTTTGGCGCGACTTTGTGGCTGTCTTACGTAGGTACGTGGTTTTGGTTCCTCTATGTATGTGTTTGGCTTGTGTTGAGTTTTTAGGGGTTTCGTTGGGGTTTTCTGTTGTTTGCTGTTTTCCTCCAAAATTCCAACCCTTTCCCCCCCCCAATTCACTTCCCTCTCCCACAATGCACTTCCTCACACTCCTTCTCGGATCAGCTCCAAGTCCTTCTACAAAATTCAAGAATCACCCGCAAGCGCCGGTTCATCTTTTCTGGCCGGAGCCGAGCATGACTCTGGAGACAAAGTTGACGATGGCTGCAGCTGGCTGGTCTGGGTCCAGCTCAGCAAAGAGGTGGCAGATGTTGTCTGTGGTGCTCCCTTGTTTTCTGGCCACAAAGCCGAAGAGCCTGAGTGAGGAGAAGACAAGAGGCTCAGCAAGGTACACCACCATCGTCTTCCAACACGGTCTTGTCCACCTGCCCCTCCAACATCCACCTCGAACAATGCACAGGGAGACATTGCAACCAGCCTGGCATGAAGACCAGCCTACTCTTCCCTTTGCTGCAGTTTTGTTCAAGGCCAGCACTGCATTTCCATCGTCCCTTGGCCAACCCCCACTTCTTGCTCTGACCACTCCTGCCACCCTTCCCTACATCGTCCCCAAAAAGGGACCTTCCAGATGATCACAGCACTGCCTTGGTTTGGGTGATGTCCCTTCAAACCAGGGAGGTGTGATGGGCTGGCCACTGGGATTGAGAAATCCCGTAAAACTGGGAAGGCCATGTGGGGACACAGGCAGCTGGGTGACCCCATGTGGTTATTTCTGTCTGTCTCTTTCCTGATAAATAAAATCCCCCCCCTTTTTTTTTTAATTAGAACGTGCAAACTCAAGTTATAAATATGGGGGAACAGAATGTGAGACAGGCTGTGGCATTTCTAATTGGAGAGGGGAAATATCCCAGCAGCTGGACATCCTAATAAAAACCCCTTTGCTAACACAATGGCTAAAATTAGTGGGAACTGGCCCCTGGAAATGGGCTCAGCCAGCAGCTCTGTGCTCCCACAGATCAGGGCAGGGAGGATGGGAGGAGGGGGAAGATCCAGACGGTGGCTCATGCGCCATCACCATAACTTCTGGCTCTGCCCCATGAGTTGGCTCCTGCTGACTCCAGTGGCAGAGTTTCCGGTAAGGCCAGTTCAGCAAGGGCCATGCCTGTTCTGACCAGGAATTTGGGGCTGAAAGATCCTTTCCAAATCCCCAGGACCATGGTTTCATGCTTGGGTGAAATGTTCCTGCAGCAAGGAGCTGAACCCATCTCACACATGGCCAAGAGGCTTCCTTGCATGGGCCATCTCCCAGCCAATGTTCACACACAACAGAAACCACTCCGACAGAGGCTGGGAGGAATAAAGTACTTACTTGGCTGGGCCACTGCCGTCGGTTTTAGTCCACCTGCAAGGAGAAAAGAAGGTGTGAGGGATGGTGCCTCCAGCACCCCACAGAGAGACAGGGCTGTAACAGAGCCAGCGCACTGATGCTGGAGGGTCAATCTAGCTTTGCACAGGCTTGGTGCTTTGGAAAAAACCTGGGGCACCTCTCCCCCAGAATGAAGATGCTTGGAGACACCAAGAAGTCACCAGGAGAAGCTAGTGTTGCCATACAGTATCCAACTGGACCTTCTATTCCTGCCCTCTGCAAGAGCAAGGGCGGTGGAGCCAGCAAAGACCCCACTCTAAGGAACCCCAGAGCCTGAGGGAGGGAAAAGGGCAGGGGACATGTGTTCCCCCACTTGAGAGCACTCACTTTCGTTCCTGGGGGTCCACGTCGCAGAAGGTGACTGTGTTGAGGGGGTAGTGTCGTCGGAAGAACAATCTGAAACACAAGGCAGGGAGTGTCAGGGAGCCCCCACCTCTGCCCCATCACAGCCCAGCCCCACTGGTGTGGGGGGGACACTCCCACAGGTCTTCCCTGGAATGCTCCAGGAATCAAGGGTAAATCCCAGCCTTGCCCATGACCAGGCTCACACCACCCCAGGGACATCTTTCATCAACACACTCCCTGGATCATAGCCCCATTGGCTCTGGGGAGCTGGGGATGTGGCTGCAGGGGGCTCTTACTTCCTCTGGTTGTCGGTTAAGGTAATGCCTTGTGCGGACACTTTGAAGTGGACGATGGTAGCGGTGGGCGTGGGGTCAGCCACCAGCGTCTCAGCAACAGCCTTCGCGATGGCCTGGGGGCCTGTCAGTGACTCCATCTCCACCGAATTGATGAACAGGACATTGCAGGCTGGAAAGGGAGACAGCAGGTATGGGGTCAACCACTGCTGCAGGCCATGATCACCCCCCATGGCAGCCTCTCTCTACTCACCCGCACCCTGTTTGAGGAGGTCTGTGGCCGAGTTGGTGGCCGATGCACTGTCTTTCTTCTCCTCCATGGGATCTAGAAGACATGGGATGGTTACTGCTGTCCCTGCGTGGAAACCTACCCCGTCCCCACAGGGTGTGGGGGAAAATGCATTCCCATCTGGCCCTGGCTCTTACCTCGGTCAGGAATGACCAGCTTGCAGGGCAGGGCCAAGGGCATGATGGAGTGCTGGTACACCAGAGCCGAGAGGCAGCCTGGGAAGAGAGGGGAGATGGTCATCGCAGGGCTGGGGACATGGGTTTCCCTGGAGTTAGGTCATTGTTGCTCCAGGTGGATGGGAACAGGCTTTTTGGTGGGTTTCTTCACTGTGGTCCTAATGCCACATGTGGCAATTCCTCCTGCTGGAATCGCCATCCTCACAGAGGGTTCAGGGAGAGGGCAGAGATGGCCCTCTCCCTAAGTCAGCTTAGGATCAACAAATAGGGCAGAAGTCCTTGAGCAGTGGTGCCTTAGAGCTTATCAGCCATGGGATAATTGGAACAAGGGGAGCCCCTGCCCTCCACCCTGCTCAGCAGCATCGTTTGTCCTACACATGTGTGCAGGAAGGTACATACCTGTGCATACAGGCATATTTGTGTACGCTCATGGATGTGCATGACCCCAGAGGCTCCGAATGCCCACAGGACTCAGTTACACAGGCACAGGAGGTGGTAACAGAGGTGAGGGCTCTCCCAGACACCCAACTGCTCTGACAGTCCAGCAAAGGCGAGGCTCTCCCAACCCAGCCCACGTGGGAAGCATGCTGGTGGCACTCACCAAAATTGGGCTCGTTGGGGCATCCTTTTAGTTTCACACCCCGCGGGCTGGTCTCGATGAGGAAGTGCCTCACCAGCTCATTGGTGATGTCTCCTGGGAAGGGATAGGATGTTCTCACACAAGAGCCACGTTCCTTCTCCTCCCACTCTTCAGTCCCACGGGGAAACCAGTGCTCAGGCTTGAGGGAGGGGTCCCTGCCACTCCATACACCTCCTCAACTCCAGCAATTTGCACAGGGTCAACCCCAAGCCCAGATCGTGATGCTGTTGGGGGGTTGGGGAGGTTGTGCCCATTTCACCATGCCAAAGCCCAAGATTCAGATGCCCCTGAGCCCTCCACAGCTCAGGGCCGAGGATGCCTGGTGCTTCCCTGTGCCTTGGGAGGGGAAGGCTGGGAGGGTGGGATCCTGCCACATCAGCACATACCCAAGGGCTCAGCAGACCCGGCTGCCTGCTCGCTCCGGCTGCACGATAGAAAGCATCTCAGCGTGGGATGGAGAAGGGCACACAATACCTTTCTTGTTCTGCTGCATGACCGTGGGAGGCGGAGAGGCTACTTTCATGGCGAGGCCGTAGGCTCCCCGGAAGGAGTGGCTGTCTCGGATGATGAAAGCCCCTGGCTCCCTGTCTTTCAGCAGTGCGATGGCTGCAGGAGAGAACAGCAGACCTCAGAGCCAGCACGACAAGAGCAGATGTGCCCTTCAAAACTAGCTGTGGGTCAGGATGGAGCTAACCCTGGCTTCATGGCCCTGCAGCTGGGCACCACAATGTTACCTCCCCCCTGCATGTCTGGATGGGGGTCTTGAGTGGGTCTATCACCAGACAAGGGCTCACCTCCCCCAATGCCACTGCTCTTGCCTGGGTACCTCAGAACATCCATTCCCAACCAGCCCAGCTCTGAGCAACCAAGCTCTGGAGAGCAGGCAGAGACCTGGGGGAGGGGGGTGCAAATGCTGGGACCTTAGCCCTGAAAGGCACCTTGCCCCCTCCTTGTTCTCCACTTTTATTTTAGTCATGTCTCCAAGACCCCCTGAGCTCTCTCAACTCAAGGTCAGGGTACTTTGTACCCCAAACTATATAGATCCATTGCACGCTGCAGGGTACGATGCTCCTCCACAAAGGTGAAGCTTTGGGAAGACCACATTGTGCAAACCTGCAGCTGAGCTGGGCTTCAACCTCCCTCTGCCATGATCTGAGCATCTACAATCCACCTTCACTCCTAACCCTCGCCAATCCTGTGACCCCAGATACACCCCAACTCCTGAGCATGCCTCACTGACCATATCCTTCGCCCTGTCCCATCTACCCACCCTGCTCCCTGGAGATCTCTGGTTTGTACCAGTACTTGGAAGTGTCCTGCACAAACTTGACATTGGCACGAGTCTCGGGGCTGACGTCTGCAAGGGAAGAGAGAGAAGACAAGAAAAAAGTTAAAAGATGCTGTATCTAAAACTCCATGTGAGATTTTAGCAAATCTAGCTAAAGCATTACTACCTCCACCGCCTTTCAGCCTGAGCCCAGCACCTTAACCTCAACTCAATCCTCCATACCCAGGCAGGCTGACCATCTCCAGGAGGTTATGGGGCAGCTGGGCATCTAAAGCTAAACCCAAGCACGAGGGCCCTCAAAGGGGTGTGCGTCAGATGAGTCTCTGTCACACAGCCAGAGACAAAAGGGGATTTTATCATTTAAAAGGGAGCTGGCCAGATGAAATGAAAGCTGTCAGAAGAGGGACATATGTCCAGAGGCTGGTGGGGAAATCCCCTGAGTTCAGAGGACCTTCACTGCTCTCTTGATGTTCAAGATTTGGCTCGTCCATCATAAAAATAAACTTCTTCCCTTATTTTCGCTCCGTGCAGAGGAACTGGACAGGTCGACCTACCCTCGGAAACACAGCCCCCAGCCCTGCCCTCCATCACTGGGTGCCCATCAGCAGCACAGCCCCAGTGGGAGCCGGTCCTCTGGCCATGAAGCCACCACTTTGTTCAGGCAACATTTCCAACCACCTGCTTTCCAAAAACAACCAAGTAAACAGCCCCGCAGGCCAGACAGCATCTCTGCTGGAGACGTGTTATCAGCCCACTGCAATCTAGTCGCCTTCAGAGGGGAGGGGGCTCGCTCCCCTTCCCAGCCTCCTTGTTAATTGTTACGATTTTTAATTGATCGTGCTTTCCCAGCTGGGAAATGTGCCCAGCCACGGCGAGTCACAGCACCGGGGCGGGCGCCAGCATGGCCACAAAGGGCTGCCCGCTCAGCAGCAAAACCGGCCTGGCAGCCAGAGCCACCACTGCCCCACGGCTTTATTCCCCTGGCCCTATCAGCCTGATCTTGGCGTCACCACGGTGTCCCGTAACAGGAGCCAGCGAAGGCGTTCCAGGCACGGTGGCATCCAGGGCACAGCACACCATTTGAAACAAGGAGGCTGTGCCGCAGCGGGGTCTTGGCGGGGTAAAGCCTGCCAGGAACAGGGCCAGGAGGTCAGCACATCCCCACGGCAGAGAAAAGTCACCTCCGGGCACTTTGATCTCCTTGTACACAGCTCTGGGCGCTGCTTACGCCAGCGATGCCGGGTCAGTGCTTTTCCTGTTTGGATTTGCCAGAAAGCACAGGAAATGGCCCAAGCCCCAGCGGTGCCGCTGCTTTGCGGATGGGCAGGAGGGGTAAATCAGGACACAGCCGCAACCCCTTCCCCACTGGCCGGCGAGGAGGAGGAGGGCAGGGCAGCAGGATGCAGGGACATCCATGGGCATCCCTTACCTGGCATGGAGAACTTGGAGAAGTCCGGCAGGGTGTGGGAGAAGGCGACAGCGCTCCCACCGCTGGGGCTGGACATGCCGCTGGAGAGGGGCGAGGACGCCTTGCCGTTGATGGTGGCATAGTTGGGCAGGCTGTTGGAGCGGTCCCCAGCCGACATCCGCCGCTTCTCAGGCAGCGCAGGCTGCGGCGTGGGGCTGCCCTGGCGGTAGGCAGCCGAGTCCGGGGAGGAGGAGTGCGGCGTGCTCGTGCCAGGATAGTACGCCGGCGAGACGGGGAAGGACGGCGTGGAGGGAGGCTGGTAGCCGGAGGAGCTGCTCTGTCGAGACAGCGTCGGGCGCCTCTCCTCTGGGCTGGGGTAGCCATACAGGGGGCTGCCAGGGGGGACGGCTGTTGCAGCTTGATGCCTGGCCAGACTGGGGCTCCCCAGTGGGGCCACCAGGTTGCTGTGGGCTGCCACGGCGTGCCTGCCCAGACCGGGGCTGCCAGGCGCACCGCTCATGCCAGGGTTGACAGCTCTTCGCCCGAAGCCAGGGCTGGGTGGCGTGTTGGTAGCCACTGTCCGGTGCAGGGTGCGGGGGCTCCCCGGCAGGACATGTACCCCCACCACATTGACCTGAGGCTGTGGCCGAGGTTGGGGCTCCGTCTGGAGGCCAGCTCGGCCATCAGGATAGTCAGGACTGGTGTATGCCGAGCTCGGGACCCCACCTTGGACCATCGTAAAGGAAGATGGAGACGAGTTTTGGTAACTGCTGTGAGCAGAGGGCATCTGCGAGCTGACAGGTGACCGGTAAACAGGCTCAGCCGAGGTGTGGGGAGGTGTAACCGTGCCATGGGGGCTGCCCTCCGACGGGTAGCTGCGGAGGGAGGCCCTGAGAAGAGATGAAAAGAAGGATTCAGCTCCATCCCTCATTCCTGTAGCTGGCTGGCACCCTCCTTGTGAGTGGTGCACAGGGAAACTGAGGCACGGCATCAATGAGCTGCTTGGTTGCCCAGAGGCAGTGGTGGGATGGGTCCTGCCAGCTGCATGAAAGCAAGTGGAGGCAGCTTTAGTTCCCCCACATATCCCAATTCCCTCTCAAAATATGACTTTCTGGGAGACAGCCTTTTTCCAGCTTCTCTCCCAGCAAAACGCCTGGTTCATTCCTCCCTGCCAGCCTCGCCAGGTGAGCTGGTGCAGGACACCCCATGGGCAGGGTGGAGAGGGGACAGGGATGATGGCTCCATCACACCACAGGGCACCAATGCTCAGCCCAACCCGGGGCTAGGGCTTAGCACAGACCCCAGCCTCCTCCTGCCCCAAGGGCCAGAAGTCCAGCAAGATGCTGTCAAGGACCAGTGACCACCGGTGACCTAGCTTTGTCTCTTCAGGCCAGTGAGCTGCATGGTTAGCCAAGACCCCTAAACCTTGTGTAGGTAGACAGGGGTCTTTGCAAAGGCAATTTCAAAGCCCGCGCTCCAAGCAGGGTCCAGCCCCAGCCCCACCATCCCCACCCCCAGGACCTGCACCCACCACCTTACCCGTCCACACTGTGAATGGGGCTGCTGGTGGAGATGGGGCTGGGGGCAGTGAAGGAGTTGGCGAAGGCACCGTTCCTGGCAGGCACCTCCTGGCCCCCAGGCTGGGCCGTGGGCAGGCTCCCTCCCCTGCCCGTTGTGGCTGTGCGAGCCACCGACTCAACGTAACTCCTGGGCTCTGCAGCAAAACAGAAAGGGAAACGGATGAGCCCACCGCTCCCCTGGGAAGGGGGCCATGACCTTCTCGGCACCCTTGTTTCAGCAAGGGAAGGTGCTTGCGCTGAGCTCCTCCAGCTGTATATTTCCCATGTCCCTCTTCCCCCAGGGGCTGTGCAAAACCCCATCTGACTCAGCTGGGCCTTGAGGTTGCTCCGACAGATGCTGAGGACCCCAGCCATGGCACAGGAGGGCAGCTGTGCCCACCCTTTTCCCAGAGGGAACCAGAGCACATGGGACTGCTGTCCCTTCCTGCACCACGGTCCCTCCGCCCTGCTCTGAGTCAGCGTCCCTCCCTCCCAGGGATGCCACACAGCACACGTCGTGCTCCCTGCTCATCCTCAGGCCCTAAAAATAGAGCAGGTGACTCTGCCCAGCCTGCACTGACTCACGCGGGACTGATGATGATGCCCAGCGCTCTCTGACCGGCACAGCCCACCTCTGCCAGCCGTCTCCAGCAGCAGACCAGAGAGCAGCTCCAGCTCTTTCCACTGCAGTATCCAACACTCTCACTCCCAGCCCGACTTGAAACCGGAGCCCACGAGCATGACCAAGAAAAGCAATTTTCCTTTGGAGCCGCCGAGCTGTCCCGTGCCAGGAGCTGCGGGCTGGGCTGGCCATCACCAGCCAAGGCAGCCGCCAGACCCAGCCCTCCCTCCTCCCTTTCCCTCCTGCCTCCTGCTCCATCCAGGCTGGTCCCCATTCCTATGACAGCCCCCACAGCCCCCCACAAAAGCCGTGCCAGCTTCGGCCCCATTCCCCCATGCTCCCGCAGCCGTGTCACACCTCAGCTGGCACGTGCCACCAGCCGGGGCAAAGCACCCTGAGACCCACTGGCGTCAAACGCTCTGGGCCAGGTACCCTTGCAGGTCCCCAGCTCCAGGCTGGCCGTGCCCGAGGCGGCTCCACAGTAGTAATTAGCATGACAAACATTATTATTATTATTATTAGTCATAACAGCCAGGTTCTGGCCAAGCCTGCTGGCAGCCGGCCCACTCAGAGCCAGCAATGCCAATGCACAGCTCCCTTTTTGGTGCCGGACCAGGGGGCTGCAAGGAAAAAGACTGTCACAGCTCCCCCTCAAGTGTCCCTGTGCCTCATCTGCCTGCAGACAGAGGAGGAGTCTTCCATCCCTCAGGCTGGTCTCCCTGCCCAGCCCTACTCAACCACTCCAGGACAGGTCTGAGCCAAAACCAGACCGAGGACCTCAACACAGGCTGGGTACCAGCATCCGAGGCAGGACACGCGGCTCCGAGTGACAGGGATGAGGCACTGCCCAGGGGGACTCCCAGGGCAGCTGCGAGAAACTCATCGCCGCTTAGGTAATTAAACTAATTTCACAGCTACTCACTTTTCTCCCCCAGCTCCCCACCCCAGACTAAAATTAGGCAGACAGTACATATGAGTCAGCCTGCAAGAGGTTAAGACCAAACGGCTGCAAAAATTCCAGCCCCTCCTGCAAAGGTGGGGGCTGAAGCGAGGCAGGAGCCGGGGGCTCCGGGAGGGGGTACAGCAGACGTGTGCCACAGCAAGGTGTGTGATGTGAGCATGTGCTCAAGTCATTCGGTTCAACACAGGAAAAAAAAGAAAGAAAAAAAAAAAAGAAGTTTCAGACAGGGTTTTTTTAGGTTGAAAAAAATTGGATCTTGCCTCCTCGTGTTTTCTTGGAAGAGGGTCTGGAAACGGGAAGACGGTGGGAGAATAGAGAGGCTGTGAGTCACGGGGGGTGGGCAGTCATTCGGGAATCCCAAATGCAGGCAGGGCTGTGCTCCTGCCAGAAATACCCAGTGCTGTGACGGCACCAGGCTGTTTTAAAGCCTCCTCAGAACCGGCAGCCTGGCCCTGAGCCCCCTCGCTGCCAGGGCAGCCCCCGGCCCCAGGCGCAGCTGAGCAGAGCCCAGAGGAGCAGGGATCCTCGTGGAGCGTGTGGCTGGGTGTTTAGCCAAAGCTTCATTAAGCCAAAGCATCCAGCCCTGCTCAAGACTGCAGGTTCCACCCCACAAAAAAACCATCATGTTACATATCCAAGAGGAAGAAGGACAAAAGCAGGGCAAGAGGCTGGTGGTGGCCACTCAGCCCGGCCAGCACGGGGTCACCGGACATCCTTTAACGTACTCAAGAAGCCGTTGCTGAAAAATCAGCTCTGGAAACAGAACATTTTCTTCAAGCAAACACTTTCTCCAGTATTACACAAAGTTCAGCTTCGGGTTATGTGCATTTTGAGGAACTCTGGAGGAGAAACGCTGACGGCTCCCAGGGCTGTGGGAAGCATTGCGAACTCACCAAGAAGAGACATTCTTTCTCCAAAACCCATCTTGAACACACAGTTCCCCACCCCAGCCCCAAGGGCCCAAAGTTTCATTAACGAAGAAAGAAAAACCACCGAACAAACGTTAGATAGCAGGCTGCACTCCAGGCAATCACAGCTGCCCCCAAAGCTTCCACCTTCCCCAGGAAATGTGCCACCCCGGAGCCCGCAGTGCCCCACCATCAGCAGAGCCATCCCCCAGCTGCCGTCCCAGCTCAGCCCTGCTCTCAGCATCCCAAGAGAGGCGCAGCCCAGGGATGGGAGAGGTGGGGGGAATTTGGGCAGCATCCCGGCCAGCAGAAGATGCGCACCAGCTGCCGGCTGAGCTGGCAGCATGCTCGTGGCCTCTGCGCCTGGTGACCTTTTGTGCTGCACTTTGGTTTATTTTCGCTCCAAATGGCAGCAGCAAAACCAGAAGGGGAGGGCAGGAGCCCAAAACTAGGGCTGCTGCTCCCAGCCCCCCACCAGGCTCACCCGAAGTTGGCCATGACGTGCCAGCATCCCCAGCATGCCACCAGCGAGGGTGTCATACATCGACAAAGAGCTCTTTCCCCCCATGGACGGTTGCCACCCAAGGTGACAGACCTCCAGCTCCAATCTGGACACTGGGGGAGCCAACCACAAGGCACAACGTTCTCTTCCTCAGAATAAAATGGTACCGGCAAGACTCAGGCTCCTACATCCCTGGGGGCCAGCGCAAGGGAAGGCTGCGGGCATAGACAGCTGGACTCTGTTTTGAGCAACAGTCCCGACAGCGAAGATGAGCAGGGAAGAGAGAGACAGCAAAAGAAAAGCTTTTCTTACCTTCTTCAGAGCCACCACCCGCCTCTCCTTCTAGCTCTGAGAGACGGAGGGGCAGGGGAGCGATGGGAGCGGGGAGAGGAAGAAGAAGGGAGGTGCAAGACAGAAAGAAAGAGAAATCCGAGTTAAGCAGCTTTGCCTTACTCAGGCAGGGGCACGCAGAGCGCAAAGGAGAGCCCCACACCTCCCCAACACTGCGCCCCAAACCAGGCCCCTGGCCTCGGACACCTCCAGAGTCCATCTGGGTATCCCAGAGATGACGTCCAAACCCCAAGAGGCTGGTTTGAGGTTGGGAAGAGGGAACACTGGGGAGCCACCATGAAGGGCTGCTCCGCGAAACCCAGCAAGCACCAAAAAAGCATCAGCTCACCCTTGGGGGCAGAGCGAGAAGGGTCTTGCTGGGCAGGCTCAGCCACGCCGTGCTCCCCAGGCTCAGTTGCGTTTCGGGGAGGTCACACTCAGCCCTGAGATGGCCCAGGAAGGGGCCCTGTGTGTTTGGGAGCAGCAAGGTCTGGCTTGGCAGGCTGCTCTGGGACATGTCCCCCGGACAGCGGGGTCTTTGCACCCAGGGACCACTCTCCGCGATGGAAAGGACTCCAGACACTGTTCTGGCTGACAGGCTCGGCTCCCAGAGGGCAAACCCTCTCTGGCGGTGCTGGGGAGGAGAAGGGAGGGAAGCAGGGAGGGAGGGAGGAGTATGGGGCTGGGGAGGAGGCAAGATCCCAGGATTTTCCTCCACCACCAAAAACCCTGCTGGGCTGAGTCCCCCAGGGCAGCATCAAGATCCCCCCACCCTTACACAGTCCCAGAGTCCACAAGGGAGCTGATAAGGACCCCAGGGCTACCTATCCCCAAAAATGAGGCAGAAGTGCCTTCTCCAGCCAGGGGACACTTCCAAGAGTATCCTCACGGATTCCACCACCCCCCCACTCCAAAAAAAAAACCACCTGCAGACCCTGTGCCTGTACTCACCTCCCACTGGGTGCAGCAGGATCTCAGCCGGGTTGTGGGGTTTCAGCCCCAGTGCTGAGAGTGGGGTCTTGGCCAGGCCGGGGGGAGAACGCACTGTTGGCATGGGAGACACAAGAGCGTTAGTGGAGGTGAAGCTTCAGAAAAGCTGGAGCTGTCGCTGCCCAGGGGTTCAGAGCCCCCATGACATACCCCACCCACCAGCTGCAATGGGGCGCTGTCAGAAAGAGCCCTTGTGTGAAGCAGGACCCCAGTAAGGGCATCGCTACCCCTCTCCATTTGGGGGTGCACACAGGGCAGGAGGTGCCCAGGAACATGCAGTCTTCCCCATTGCGGGGCTGACAAGATGGAAAAAGGGGACAATTCCCACCAGGGCAGGCAGAGACCCCATCTCCCAGCAGCATCCCCATGGGGAATGGCTCCATCATAGGCACGAAGCCTCTTTCATTGCTCCTGTATGAGCAAACATGTCCCAGTCCAGCACTCCCAAACCTTAACTCCCGCTCTGCTGATCCCTACGCTTGGCTGAGCTGGGACCAGGTTGTCCTGGAGCAGCTCATCACTCCCACAAAAAGGGCAGTGGAACTGCCAAACACCCCCCTTGCCCTCCAGACCAGCTCAACGGGTGGGTGAGGATGTTCACACAGAGCATGTTCCCTGAGGGGTAGCACAGTTCACATGAGTCTGTACCCCTCTGCCCATACATACATACCAGGAGGAGCTGCATATGTACGTATGGCTATGGTATGGATGCACCAGCAGTATGGGCCGCCAGGGTTTCACAGGGCAGGGCGGATCTGCCCCGAGCCGACTGCACCTCCTCTCCCCTCATGCCCCCCAGGTTTAACCCATCTCCAGCAAGAGGGACCAGAGGGCACATCCCTCCATCAGCATTTTAACATCCCCGACTGGTGGCATGGGCACAGGGCCCGCAGCGAACCCGGGAGGTGGTGGGTGGTGGGTGCTCTGAAGGAAAGCCAGACCCTCACCCTGAGGTCAGGTCTCCCCACAGCCTGGGGCTGGAGTAGCCGAGCAGCCAAGTCCCTGGGAAACCAAGAGGGCAGCACCTTCCCCGGCGGGTGTCCGATTTCCCCAAATCTGGTCAGCCACAAGCTGCAGTGTCAGCTCACGCCTCCGCTGGCGGATGAGCAGTGGGGTCCTCCCAGGGCAGGGAATTCCCCGGGGAATGCCGTCTCCCCATGGAGGGGAATCTCTCCTGCATCCCCCCTGGGGGCCACTTTGGCAAAGCCTGCAAGCTGCAGCTTCAAACCTCCCAGGCCTCCCCGGCTGGCGCTGGCTAAGCAGCACTTCCTCGGGCTGTGTCCCCAGCCAGGCTGTTCCGCTGTTCCGCCACCTCTGCAAGTGACTCATCCCCCCAAAGGAGCCACTGTTCCACTGCCAAGGAGCTGCTGCCCCGGGGCCGAGCTCTCTGGGTCCCCAGAACAACGGGGCCATTTCCCAGCTGCCAAACACCCCGGGGATGCTCCCACACTCCAGCCACTGCATCCCACGAGACAGGGCTCAAATGCCAGTGGGTTGCATGAGAGGAACAGCAACAGCACTGGAGGAAACAGCCTTAAGTCCCACGGGCTGGACTCAGCGCCCAGCCCAAGCATCCCCAGCACTGGAGCATCCCTCAGCATCCAGCCTAGAAAAGTGGGTTTGGAGGGGGTAGGGGGACTGCCGTCTTTTTGGTGGGTTTCCCAGTTGACTGGCTGCTCTGTTGCACTGGTCCAGCCCGAGTCGTGCTGTACCAACGTTAGGCTGCTCATCGGGGTTTGTCGCTCGAGCCAGTCACACAAACCCGGTCCACACAAACCCACCACGACTGCGCAGTCAGGGTTAGTCAGAAAGGAGGCATGCCTGCCAGAGGAGCGGAAACAAGCTGCGTGCAAAGGGCCGGCATCTCCCAGCCTTTCTCCCTTCCTGCCCTGGAACCAGCAAATGCCAAGTGGCACAGCATGCGAGGGTCCTCCCTGAGCCCCTCCCCAGCCTTCAGTCCCTCCTGCCTCCCCCTGGCCTGCCACCGCAGCATCGCTGCCCCTCTTGCCATGCCCGAAGGAAGGATGGGGAAGTACAGCACTAGGACAGGGTGAAAGGATGCTGTCTGTTGGACCCTGCCTCTCTCCTTATCCTGCCTTGGGATCCCATCCAAGAAACGCCTCAGTGGAGGGTGGGAAAAAGCCAACAGGAAGGTGCTGAGCATGGGGTGCTGATGGCAGCATGGAGTAGTGGGATGCAGAGGAGGATGAGGAAAGGAGAGGAGAGGGTGGAGAGGAGGAGTGATTAACATGGTGGTGGGTGTCTGGAGCCCGGAGCTGTCTGACCCTTGACAAATTTCTGGCTTGCCAAGAGCCACCCACCAAGCCCCTCCACCTCCCGGAGCCGCGGCACTTACAGGGGTTGGAGTAAGGGGTTTGTGGCGAGACGGGGAAGGCTGGGGTTGGGGGAGAAATCTCACCACCGCTGGAGGGTGGGCTGCTGGGGGAGGCACCCTCCATCTCTTCGAAGGCTTCCTTGTAGCTGTGGAGGTGAGGCTGGGGAGAGCAGGAGAAAGGGTCAGTCCCCTTCCTACAACAAGCACAAGCCTCCAGGACACCATCATCACCAAAAGCATCATTAACCCCCAACCGTGCAGGATGCCATGGATGCTGAAAGTCCCATTCTCCTCTCCAAGCCTTCTCCCTCCCCAGAGATGGCTGCACCCCACAAGCGAACCCCCAACTCCAGCAACTCCCCCCCACCCCAGCACACCTCTTTGGGCCTCCCTCCAGGGTTGGCGGCGATGGTGCTGACCACCTCGGGCGAGAGGATGGTGGGGCTGCGGGGCGAGCTGGGCTCTGGCGAGCTCTTCTCATAGTGGCTGTCACTGGGGGTCCGCTTGCGAGCAGGGACGACGCTCTCCTCCGGGGACTTCTCCCGGGACTGCACCCCTGAAGGGCAAGCACAGGGTGGGAGATGGGTGAGGAGGTACTATCTAACATGGGGACCAGCAGAAGACGCTCCAGTGCTGATCCGAGAGGTCTCCACAGGGCCCATGTGCCACAGAGGGGGCTCTGCCCAGCGGAGATCGCTCTGCCCAGTGGAGATGGCAGCTTCAGCACTCACCTGCATCTAAGCACTGGACCAGCATGGTCAGTTTTGAGCTGGAGCAGATATACCTGACAGCATTTTGCCCTGGGCTGAGCAAAAAAAGCAAGCCAGGGTTGTGGCTAGTGGCTGGATCGTTGCATTAGCCCTCTCAAGCACCTTGAGTCTTGCGCTCAGGGACAGCATCCCCTGGCAGTGGGTGCAACTGGCACAAGCATCCTGTGAGCAGCCCAGCCCTGCAGAGCTGGGAAGGACTGGGACCTCCCAACAGCATCATGGTAGGAACGGGCCAAATCCCCCAGCACTGGAGCAGCCACGTTCGGCTGCACCCCTGCTCCCACAGCCTGATACCACCTCGGCCACAGCAATGGAAAAAGCCTGGTTTTGTGAGTCCCCAAGGCAGAGGGAGCACTGCGTTGGGAAGAAGGACCCCAACAGAAGGATGGTGCAGGAAACCCCAATAAACCGCTGCTGATCTCCTGTCCCCAGCATGAAGCTTTCCTATAAGGGGAGATCAGCATCTCCTCTCCGTCTCCCCCACAAACCTCCTTCCCAGACCACAGCACCATGAGCCACCAGTGCCCACAGCCTGGGGCAGTGCCAAGGGGCTCTGAGACCCCAGGGGCAACAAGGGACCGAACAAGTCGCCACAGAAGAACGTGCTTCTCTGGGCTGTCAGGGTCTGGTAGATCCCACTTGTGATCCCTGTGGGCTGGGATAAGGCCCAGGAGGCAAAAAAGCCAGAGCAGGACAGGGGGAGTTGGGGGCTGGGATGAGGGGTGTGACCCCAACTCTTCCAGCACCCAACAGGGCCCAAACAGAGTCTCCGCCCCACATAGCCTGATGAAGAAGTTAATTAGGGCTCAGGGATGATGGTGCCGGGATTGGTGCAGGGGAATCACACAGAGCATCACGGGCGTGACTCAGAGCCCCCCGGGACTCCCACTCCTCCCTGGCACCCACATGGCAGCAGGGTGACCCCCGGTCTCAGCCCCACTAGCGGAGGTGACAGCACCATCCCCTCCGCCTTTCGCGCGGAGTCAGGGAGCGCTCACACTCCCCTTGGCCCAGTACATTGAGGGGGGAAAAAAGTAGAAAAAGGGAAAAAAAAAAAAAAGAGGCCAGCATCACGCTCCAGGAAATGCACTTTTCAAACACCAACTCCTTTCCCACGGGCTGGCGGAGGAAAACCGGCCATCAGCTGCTTCCCCTCGCTCCCAGGGCTCACTCAAGACCCACGCCTCACGCCCGCTGACCTCCCCTCTTCACCACTCCGGCACCCGCACCAGAGCTTTCCCGGGCCTGGGGAAAGGGCTGGGAGGGAGGGAGGCAGGCAGGGAGGTGGCCTGGGTGCATTTCTACATAATCAGCCCAGTGAATAGCAACAACAATAAAATCGCCGTTCGGGGCGGGGGGAGGCGGCCGGGCTGCAAGGCAGGGGACACGAGCCAACGGGGCCGGCTCCAGCGGCGGAGGCAGCCTGGAAAATTCCACTAAGAGCAGCTTTGAAACACAACTCCCCGATCCCTTCTGCAGGTGCTTGCCGATGCGGGGGACGGCCATTAAAAAAGCCTGTGGGAGAACACGGGGACAGAGAGGGTCTCCGAGAAGCTGCCCTGCAGGCACAGTTACGGTGGGCAGCATCATATAGGGCCACCCCATGTCTTTTTCCCTGCTCCTCGCTTTAAGGGAACAAAGCCCTGGGTTGTGAGCGCAGGGAGAAACAAAAAGGGGCAGGGGGCGGGGAGGGAACAAAGCAAACCTTTGTATTTAATTTTCACCCCTTCCACTTTGTGCACTGTGGGGTGTCCTGCACACTGCGAGAGCATCACCAAGAGCAGCCCCTGGCCCATCCCCAAGTGAGCTGCAGTGACCAAGCGCTGCGGAGAGGCAGAGACCAGGCTCCTGGAGGCGCACACGCTGACTTCGCTCCGCGTTTTTCATTTGAGAAGCACAAACAGCAGCTCGCCGGCTCCCAGTGCACATCACACATCTACAGCGTGGGAGGACCCCCAGCTCCATCCCGGGAGGCTACGTGTCACCTAGCTGCGGGGTGCTGGCTCTGGTCCTTCAGGACACCCAGGAGCTCGCTGAGCTTTGGCTGCTCCACTCCCCAGGCAGGGAAAGCAGCCGTGGCCATGGGGAGGGGAGGGAGGAGAAGGGGAAAAAGGGACTCTTTGTTCGGAGCCGAGAGTGGGAAACTTCACGGGCCGCCCGGAGCAAAGCCTGGAGGAAACCCAGGCTCTGAGCACGGCTCCCCCGACCCCCTGCGTGATTTATGGGCTGGAAATTACGCTTGAAAAACAAACTCTCCTTTCCCTGCTCAGCAGACGTACAGCCTCCCTTAGCCACGGTACCGCCACGGTTCCCCCCAAGGATGCCCGCCCAGCTGCGGGAGGGGGTTTGCCGATCACAAAGGGGGAACAGCAGCCTGCATCCCACTCCTCACCCTCGCCCGCACCACCTATGGCATTGCCATCCCTTCTTCTGCCCATTGCACTCCCCAACCTGGCAGCAAGCCTCTCAAGCAACGTCCTGCCCTTGGACTAAACACAGCTCTAGGGCTGGGGAAGGGCAGGAGCACAACAGCCAGGGGAGGAGGAAACAAGAGCGATTCAAACCCAGGTGGTTTTGCGGCTGGGGAGCCGCGTTTCTGGGCCAAATCGGGAGGCAATTGCTTTTTGGGCATGAGATGCTGGATCTACAGCCAGTGGAGAGGAGAGAGCAAAGCAGCACGCCACAGCCCTTGGGATGTGGCACCCAGCAGTTGAAGCCACACAGGGACATGCAAAGTCCAGGGGAAAGAGAGATGCAAACTCACTCCCTGCCTGCCGCAGGAACAGCAGCAGACGTTGCCCTGTACCGCTCCCCACCAGCGCCCAACTCGCCCCATCCCACCAGGCACAGATGACTCTACTGCTCCCAGGGCACTTGATTGACATGGCTGTCAATGTTTCACCCCAAAACAAGCACGGTTGGGGGCCCTCCCTCAACCTCCCCCATCTGCGGACAGATCCATGGGAGAAACCCCCCGACTGAGGCAGGTGAGACCCTGCTGGCTCAGGAGCTGGCTGAACCAGGCGTCTGCGGAGTTGCACCCCGGCGCTTGCCTCCCTGAGGGGTGAGCCACAGCCAGGGCAAAGCTCCAAGGGGCTGAAGCGAGGGTCAGGATCCAGCCCAGCAAAATGAAACCCCACCAGAGAGCAGTGCCAGGCTTCGATGAGATGCAAAACCAAGCGTGGGCAGGGGAGTCTGTACCCAGGGCCTCCCCCACCACCAGAGGAGGTCCAGGGGGGCCCTGAGCATGACCCTGCTGAGAAAGGGCATCAAGCCTGCAGGGGGAGGGTCTCCCAAGCCTCCCTCCATCCCACATCCATGCCACACACAGACCACCCAGCATGCAGGGACAGGGGAGGAAGGAGGGATGAGGGAGAAAGAGGGAGGAGAGAGAAGAAGGAAAAAGGAAGGAAGAATGAGAAGGAAGGAGGGAGGAGAGGGACGGAAGAAGGATGGATGGGTAAGGATGGAGGACAAGGAAGGAGGGAGGTGGAATGAACGAACCGGAGAAGGAGAAGGACCGTTGCTGGTTCAGAGGACGGGGGGCTTTGGTGCTCTTGTTGAGATCCCTGAGCTTGGCGTTGTACTCTGCCAGCATACCAGGACAGGGGGTGCAAGGGGGGTGGGAGGTCACAGTGGGCAGACACGGTCCCCCATGGGGAGAGGAAGGGGCAAACAGGACAAATGTCACAAGATACAATAGGGAGAGAGAGAGAAAACAAGAGAAAATATTAGCCGGGCTCCAATGGATGAGCCTGAGTTTGCTTGGGGTCCAAAGGAGCTCAGACCCTGCTTGGAGCTGCTTTCCCATCGCCCAAGTTGCCTGGCTCCAGCCACCACTTAAATCCACATGGGAAATCAATGGTGGCTCCCAGCCACACGTGGCCTTGTGCAGTGCCCCAAATGCCCCATTAGTGTCCCTTCCATCATGGGATGCCTGGGGCTGGGACCAGAAGGGATGACCCCAGATGCCTTGCTGGGAGATGATGGGGACTGAGGAACAGTAGGACCAGCTCCTCTCTGCAAGAAGGCACTGGGGATGCCAGCGCTGCCCTGTCCCATCTCTTCCCCTCCATCACTAGCAGGAACAGGACTGCTCCCCCGCCAGTTACAGAGGAGGTGTGAGATGCTCCTCATCGCTGTGGCAGGACCCACAGGCAATTTATAGCAGCAGGGGATGTAAACAAACCCATCCATGCCTCACCGTCCCCACCAGCCGTCCCCTCCCAGTGCTGGCTTCGGGACACCTCGTTCCTGCCGGAGGTCAGGCCGCCCGCCCACGCTGTCCCCACCTCGGCACAGACGGCCAGGCTCCAGCGGGGACAGGTGGCGGCAGGCTGGGGGCTGTCCCTGGGACACCTCTCCTCCCTGGGAAGCCCAGCAGCTGCAGGGGGATGACAGTGACCTCAGCCCAGCCTTGAGGACCTGACCCCAGGGTTGGGGGGATGGATTTTTTGGTAATCACGATCAAACATCTGCTTCCCACACACTGCAAGTACTGCTCCTCCTCTCCTGAGGCTCTTGTCTTTTCCACCACGTTTTTTCCCCTCCGTAGCTGGGCGGGGAGGGAGCTGCTCCTTACAATATTCAGTCCAGACGTGCAGTGTGGTTTAGGCATCTGTGTGTTCTTGGGTTTGTATAAACCCTCTGCACAAGCCCTGAGTCCCTCTGTGGATCTGGCCTGGATCACCAAGGTCAGGTTCAGATGGATGGAAACTGTCCCCGACACCTCTGCACCCCTCCAGGTCCCTCGCCCCACTGCTGGCACCCCTCCTGCCCCCCACCCCAATGACTCAGCCCCTGCGCCTGGAAGGTTGGTGCTGTTGGATTTTTCCAGCCAAGCCTTTTCCCCCTCCCTCTAATGCCAGGCGAGCTTCTGGACTGAGCGCAGAGCTGGAAGAGACGGAGCTGCCAAGGCCCAGCATCACGAGCTGGCCCCCAGCCTGGCCGCAGCCCCAAACCCTTCCCAAATGTCGCTCCGCAATTCAACAACTGCAGCCGAAGCAGCGGGGAGGCAGGGCGCTCACCCTGCCGCAGGGCCACGGCACCTCCTTCCCGGGGCACTGGGACCCCCTGTGTCCCCAGAGCCCCCAAGCCGGAGCTGTGGGAGGGCAGGGCGTCGGAGGATGTGCGTTCCCTTCTGCAGCACGGAGCAAACGCCTTCATTCAGCCGCGGCACGGATACTCAGTACTGCACCCAGCCAAGCATCGCACCAAACCCCGCTGGCAGGGCTGGGAAATGCCTTCCCAGCACCTCACCATTACCCCAAGGCCAGGTCAAGCTTCAAACCACGCAGGACAAAGTTGCCTGGGCCACCAGGGCAGAAAGGCTGCTGCCAGCCTGCACCCTGGACCCCCAACTCTGGCAACACCCCGGCTGCCCAGGGAGGAGGTCCGAGCACCAAGCCCAGCATACCGGGGGGAAAGTGGGGGCTGAACTGGGAGGAGCCCAGCTACATCAAACACAAGGCAAGTGCTCTGCTGGGCCCTTACACCAGAACACACTCCAGGAAGGGAGAGCATCATGTCCAAGGCGGGGTCCAGGCAGGACACCCTCAGACAGAGCTGAAAACATCTTCCCAAACTGGGCCATATTCTCCTGGAAAGGGAGAAATCCTCCCGGGAACCCGCAAGTGGCCCTGCTGCAGAGGACAGACCAGCCCCATACCTCAAAGGGGTGAGGATGGGGGGCTCGACCCCCTCAGCCACTCCTTCTCCCCACCTCTAGGTGATGCTGCTGCAGTCGGCGAGCTGCAAGAGGGGGGTCTTGACAAAGGAGAGCATCACAGGCTGTCCCCCTGCCCAGCGTGCCCCCATGGCGGGTGGCTCAGTCCCAAGCCCAGATATGGCATGCACAAGGAATCGCCACCGCATCTCCCATCCCCAGCTCCACCATGCATGCCACCCCCACAGGCTCCGGCTTCTCAGGACACCCCCCACAAGGAATCAAAGCATCCTACCTGCCACCCTGTGGGCCACCAGGCCCTCCAGATTCAAGGGCTCTTCTGCTGACCTCGACAGGTCTTCATAGCTCTCCAGTCCCTTGGGGGGCATCTGGGTTTGTGGGGGGATGGTGGGAGAAGGCGGGGAGGAGACGAGGAGCTGCTGAGACCCCACGGGGCTGTAGGAGGTGCTGAGCGGCAGGATGCCCATCGGTGCTCCAGCTGGGGCATGGTTGTAGCTCCTCGACTCCGGCACCGAGGCCGGCTGGTAGCTGTAGGGTGAATAGGTTTCCCGGTACTCATGCACCCCATAGTCCAGCTCCCCAGGAGAATAGGCTTTGACCCCAGGCTCAGAGACCACGGGGCTCACAGAGGTGCCGAAGGACCTCGGCTGGGCCACTTGCGGAGCTGGCCGGGCGTAGAGACCAGCGATGGGCTGGGCCGAGAGGGAGGAGAGCAGGGGTCCCGCCGGCTTGTCCTGGCAGGAGGTGGCAGGCACGCTCTGCGACTTGTGGACGGTGGGTGCGAGGTCCAGCATAAGGACGTCAAGTGCTTCGATGGACTGCTCGATCTCCCGGCGGGAGGGTGCCCGGGGGAACTCGGGCATGCTGTGGCTGTGGGGGGGCACTGGCTGCAGCGGGCTGGGCTGGGGGCTGCAGCTGGAGACACTGGGGCTGTGGCTCTCCACACCACCCTCCTGCAGCCGGGAAGGCGGCCGGCTCCCTCCTTGCTGCTGCCAGGAATTCAAGCCCCTCTGCACGGCCTCCCGGCTGCTGGTGCTGCGAGCCGGGGCCTGGGGCAGTGTTGGGTTCACGTCGTACTTGGTCACGTCCACCACCGGGAAGGACCGGGAGCGGTAGGCGCCGGGGGGGTCATAGCTGTACAGGTAGGGCTGGGAGCTGGGCAGTGGCTGGGACTGCAGCCAGCCCGGGGCGTGGGAGCCCGGCGGGCGCTGGGGGTAGCCAGCCAGCTGGTCCTGAGCAGATGCCGAGGGCCGCAAGGGAGACGCTGGGTCGCGAAGGTGGTGGCCCATCAGGGTGTTCTGGTTGTTGTAGGGGTAGCCGCCGTTGGAGAGTGGCTCACTGTCGTACAGCCCCTCCTTCAGCAGCTTCTCGGCCCCGTTGCAGCTCGAGGGGCCGTTGGGCAGGGAGGAGAGGCTGCCCACCCGGGGTGCCTCCTGGTAGCCGACCTCGCTGGCAGTGGTTGTGCCGTCCAAGGAGGAGAGTGTGCCCAGGCTGCCCACGCTGTGCCCATCCTGGTTGGGCAGTTCGTCATCCAAGATATCCGTCTCCCGCTCGGCCACCAGCGCCGCGGCATTCCCGTTGACGTGCACCTGAGCCGGCACCACATGGCGGCCCGGCATGGTGGACAGGCGTGCCGGCACGGGGCCGGGCGCGTGGTTGTGCATGGGTGGCGCGCTCTCCAAGCCAAAGCCAACGAGGAGACGATCCAGCTCCCGCTTCTCCTCGGGGCTCAGCACTGCCTGGCCACCGGGTGCCCCAGGCACCCCTGGCTCATCGGTCCGGTCGGTCTTGGTGGAGGCGGTGGAGTTGCCCGAGTCACTGCTCACCGAGAGCGTGTGCTCGACGTGGTTGGGCGCTGCCGAGAGCGGGAGGCGGGTGGCGTTGACGGCGCCGGTGCTGCCGTGGAGGGAGTCTTTCTTCTTCACTTTAGCGTAGAGGCTCCCGTCCAGGGGCCCTTGCGTGTGCCCAACCTCTGCAAGGGGAGAAACGAACACGAGACCCCAGATCAATTGCTGGCTCTCTGCATGGAGCTAATGGGTCCCATTAGCCAGTAGTTTCGATCTCTTCCGTGCCGCCGGAACGCTTAACAACCAGCATCACCGTCTCCTTGGCACCCTCCGCAATCCCACGGGCGCCACCATGCAGAGACACCGGAGCCAGACCCACCCCCACTCCCGTGCCCCCGCAGCCCCCTGCTCTGCATGCTGTCCTGCCCTGCCCTGCAGGCACCGCCTGCTCTGCCGGCATCCACCAAATACTCCCCTCCCTGTTCCAGGCGTCCTTCCTGGCAATTCCCCTCTGTAGCTGGTGAGGGCCAGGGCTGCCCACGCAGTCGGCCGTCGCTTCACCACTGCCCGCTGCTCCGCAGGGCTCAGCTGGCCCCCAAGGGCCAACGCGGCACCAGGGAGGGGAACGGGGAGGGTGGGGGAGATGCACTATGGGCCGCAGGCGGACGGGCAGAGGCGGTCAGGATCTGGCTTCGTAGCTCTGTGTGTCTCCAGCTGGATGGATGTACTCAGCCCACGGGTGAAGGACAGAGGCACCACAGACCCACCTTCCCCCTCCCTGCCCGCTCTCCTCCCAGATGATGCACGGATCCAGCCAGCTGCCCATCCTTGACATTTTCCTCCCTGGCTACAGACAGGCTTCCACCCTTTCTGTCCCTCCCCTTCTCTCTCTCAGCCCAAGTAAATCTGCCACAGACTTTTCCCTGCAGCCAGATACTGCCCCGAAGCTCCTGCACAAGCAGCACCTCTGCCCAACCCCAAACACGCAGCATCTCCCTGTGGAGGCACCGAGCACCCCAACCCCACGACTCAAGGCTGGTGTGAGCAGCCGGCTCCACTCCGTACCCCGAAAAGTCAGGGGGCAGCCAGAGTACAGCAACATCACCACTGGCAACCCTGCATCCCAGCTCCCAGCCCTCTCAGCTCCCAGCAGCCCTGGCAGCCCCAACACCACAACCAGCTGCATCCTTTAAATCATTCCAAATTGGGCAGACAGAATTTGGGGGCACAGAGGGACCCCAGCCACCGAGACAGCAATGGGGATGGCCCCCAAGTTGTGTGTGTGTGTGTGTCCCAGAGCGTGCGCAGCACCAGCCAGGCTGCAGACTCCTGTTTTTCCAGCTCCCCACCGAGGTTTCCTGGAAGGGCCCACGAGCAGTGTTAAACACTTTCTTTTGGAGGAAAAAATGACTCTTCCCTGGCGGGAGGCCAGCGGCTGACTCAGGGACGGAAGACGGCCCTAACGCGATAGTGTGAAATCAGAGCGTTCCTATCTGCAAGCAAAACACTTCCGAAAGTCAGCCCCAAGCCGGGGACAGCTTAACCAGTCCTACGCCACAGCGCCTGCACCCCGGCGGCTCCTGCGCCACCGACCCCCCTCACCGTAAAGCAGAGGGGGGCAATAACACCCAGCATGTGTCCTACCAAGTCAGGGCACCCTCCTCACCACTGATTTTCCACTCCCAAATCCCTGCCAGCAGCATCCCAAAGAGGCAGCCAAAGCCCTCCCTTGGCTTGAAGATGCCCCGGGACCGTGCAGTGAGGTTCCCTCTGGGCGCCCGGTGAGGGAAAGGATGAGGATGGGGTCCACGATTTCTCTCGGAGACTCAGAGCTCCTTCATCCAGCCAGTATGGCCAGGAACCAGCATCATTTGACTCTGCAACACCTCCCATACTGGGGAAAAGAGGGGGGGAGAGGGAGGGAATCCCTTCCCGTGGAGGGAGAAAGGAAAACTCAGTGTGTCCTGGGGCAGCGTCAATGCCGGAGAGGCTGATACAGTGCCTGGAGCCGAGATGTCGCCCAGCCCTCCTGTCTGATGGCAGCGATGGGTGCTGGCCGGTCCCAGGAAACAGGGCAAGAGCCAGTGTGGGGGCTGGGATAAATAGGGCAGGGGAACAGAAAGGAAAAGGGAATAAATAAATGTAAATGAAAGCATGTGATGCCAAGGGAGAAAATAGATGGCAAAGGCTTTAATTAGACTGTGGGCTGGGCACTGCCCCATGGCTGGGAGAAACGTCTCGAAGCAGGTCAAGATGGGGCACAGTGAGGTTCATGCCAGAACCAGAAAGCCCCAAATACCCCGTCTCACCTTCCCCAGACCCTCTGGCCAGGCGGGGACACAGGGGGTCTGGTGGTCCCCACCCCAAAAGCAGTACCAGGGTGGCAAGCAAGGAAGGGGCTATGACACCTCTGCCATCAGCCGAGCCCTCGTCCCATGGCTGATCTGCCCCACACCTGACTGCCCACTCCGTTCTCGTCCCCACATGCCCCCAGGGCTCCCATGCCAAGAGCCAAATCCTGCTATTCCCCGTCACTCCCAGGCCCCCTCCACCACCCCTGGGCCACGCTATTGCTCATATGACTGTCTATTGCTTGTCACCTGAGAAGCTGAATAAAATCCCCCCAAAAAGACCAAGGAAAGGAGGGACAGGCTGCCGTAGCAGAAGCAGCCGTCCCTAAAACAGCAGGCTCCCAGGTCCCTCTTTGCAAAGCATTTGCAGCTCCCAGCAAGGTCAGATTTCATCCCCGAAGGTCAGCGCAGCTCCAGCCTGGCAGGCTGTGCCACCCCAGCGTGGGCTGGGTTTGCCCAGGGCTCAGCCCTAGACGCAGCTCTGCTCCAGCTCTGTCTGCTCCGGCTGTATCGAGGCAGCTGGGGAAAGCGCTGAGCCCAGCCTGGTCCTTCCCCTGCTGCCAGGCTCACTGCCCCAGCAGGGCAATACTCTGCCCTCTCCCTTCCCAGAACCCTGCGGCTCAGCCTAGGAGAAAAACTGGTCCAGGGCACGCGGGAATGGGGGGTCAGCTCACATCACCAAATCCCAGCCACCCACCTCATGCCCAGTGGGTGCACCATGAAGTATCGCAGACCAGCACAAACCCTGGCCGGGGCATTGCACCAGTGTAGAAGATGAGGCTGGGGCACCACCATGTCCCCCCTGGTCCTGCCCCCAGCAGCATCCTACCTGCTGCCTCCACTCCCCACCACCCAGAGCCCTGGGCTTGGGGCATCTCCAGAGCATCAGCCAGCAGGGAAGATCCTGGGGTCCTGGGACCCTACGGGCTGAGTCCCATGGGGAAGAACTCAGGCCCCCCAGCTGTGGTTTCATCCTGTGCCCAGATATGATGGCAAGAATTAACCCCAACCCCTGAGCCATGGGTCACCACGGCCATGAATTTCCCACCCACCCCCAGCCCTTTCCTCCATCCCGTCCAGCTCAAAGAAAAGCAAAGTCAGGACTTACCAAAGGGGACAGGGAAGAAAAGATTCCGAGTGAAGAAAAGGAGTGAGTGGCAAAATCCCTTTCCTTTGCTCCTTCCAGCACCAGAGCCTTCCAGGGGGACCTGGCGCGGTGGCAGCTTGAGCGGCGTCCGCAGCCGGCTCCGTGTGTCCGTCTAGGACAGGAGCCGACGGCCCGGGGCTGGCTTTGGTCGGTGTTTGTCCTTTTGGCTTTGCCTTCCCTTGCGTGGAGGGAGCTATTCCCTCCCCAGCGCCGCATCCCGCGGGGCCAGCGAGAGGGGCATCCTGACGGCAGCGGGGTGCCGGCGGGGCTCGGATACAGGGTACCCTCAGGACACGGGGTGCCGGAGGGAAGGATAGAGGACAGGAAGGCGGTGGAGGCAGGAGATGGGCTGGAGGCGAGGAGGTGAGGTTGTACTCCCCTCCGCCCCGGACCACACAGGGACCAGCGGGAGGGGAAGGGGAGAGGCGGAGGGGAAGGCGGCTGGGGGCCGCCCAAGCCTAAGCCCCAGCCCCGGTTAACCCCAGCGAGGTGCTGGGAGAGAGGGGAGAGGGTGAGAGGCAAGGAGGGAGGACAGCAGGGCAGACAGCTCCTAGCTATGAATATTAACTACTTCCTCCACAGGCAGGGCTGCGCAGCGTTAACTGTTTCCTAGTCACGACGGACAGACAGCTGGACAGCCTACCCACCCCCCACGGGGTGCTCAGCATCGCCCCGCTGGATGACACAATTCTCCCCCCCCAGTCTGAGACCCCCAGCGCTGCCCAGCTCCTGCCTGCACACACTCCACACCTGTCCCCAAAAAGCAGTGACAC
>VWZZ01005992.1:25098-48758 GCA_013399095.1 Psophia crepitans | reverse complement strand
CTGGACAGGCAGAATCGGAGGGGGGAGCAGGGCCTGGTGGGGTGGCTAGTGCTAGGGTGGCTAGTACTAGACTAGGGGAGGAAGAGAGCTCGTGGTGTGGAGGCAAGCAGGGGGTGAAGATGGGACTAGGGGAGCAGAGCTGAAGGCAAGGGCCTGGGCAAGGAGGGAGTTAGGGGTAAGGTGGATTTGCAGGGATATTTGCTTTGGGTAAAGTAGCCGTCATTAGAATGGGCCCAGTGTGGTGTCAATGCTGGTACAGAATGTGTGGAGGAAGCTGAGGAACAGGAAGCCTGTGCATGAAGCTGTGGCCTCAGCCTTTTGCTTTAGGAGTGGGGAGGAGATTCCAGCCTGTCCCCCTTTGCTTTCCTCAGCAGGAGGCGTGCAGGCCCACAGCTCTGTCACAGCCCCTGGTACCAGCCTGGTGGATGTTCTGGCTTCCAGGAGTGGGTTGTGGGGGCTGTTTTGCACCTGCATCTCTAGCTGGGGCAGTTCAGTCTCTGGGGAGAGAGTGTTTATTTTGCTTTGAGTGTCGCACCAGGGCTGTAAAGGTGTTCATCTGGGCACGGCTCATCTCAAAAGAGAGTTACTTCATGTAAGTGTCCTTATCTGCAGCCAAGCTACCCGTGGGCTCGCTGCACTGCCTGCTGGCATGAATAGCACTGGGCACCTTTGTACAGAGACAAAGTCTTGAAAAGCAAAGCGCCATGGTGTTATCTCTGGGGTGGGGCCTGCCCTGGCACCTTGAAGAGCTTGGCGCAGGCTGCTCCAGGAAGGGACCCCTTAGGCAGGTGCCTTTTTCTGTCACCTTTTCCTCCAGCGGCTTTTGAAGCTCTCAGCCTTTTGTATGCAGAACTTTGACATAGGCCATTTCCTCTGCTTTCCTCTCTCAGTTGACTTCTTGCTCTGGGATTTTGGTTTTTTGTTTGCTTTTTTCATAAAATAACCTCACAGGCCGTGCTGTGTTGCGGGATAGCTGAGTCGCTCACAGGCTTTTTATTCTTCTTGAGCTTGATTGTTTAATGCAACAAGTTTCCCCAAAGCACAGGCACTGCACTGGGAGGAGAGTGCTCCTGGGTGACCGCTGTGGTGTTGCAGCTCATCCATTAGAAAACACTGCGTGTATGGAGGTTAATAGTGTACCTCAAAAATGCTCGTACATCACAAGTCCATACTGAGGCACTCTTCTGACTGGAGAGAAAATGCACGCGCGTCTCTGTGTTGGTATAAATGTGGAGGTGGCAGCCCGCGGGTTTAAACGCACGTGGAAACCCTGAATCTGTGCAACTAGAGCGGGGTTGCTCCCTCCGCACCAGCCTGCAGGCCCCCAAAGTTTCTGTTTCGCTGTACAGCAAAGCCTCCTCACTTCTGCGTCGGCGTGCTTGCCTGGCATACTGATTGTTCCTGGATCAATTCTCAGCGCGACTGATGGTGCTCTGCTTCTGCCTCTTACTCATCTATGGCACGTTCTTTTCTTTAGATGTCATTTCTAGATGAGTTTTGTGCCTTGAGTGTGTTGCTGGAGGAGAGGAAGTTATTTACTTCCGCATTTTCTTCTGTGCTTGTGGTGGGGCCCTCCTGTCCAGGCAGGCACAAGGCGGAGACAAAGGTCTGAGATGTGCATGGGAGGTGTATTTTTTTTTTTCCCCTTATAGTTTCAAATCTTTTAGGGAATGGCTGTTATGCAATGTTCATTCATGTGAAATTTCTTTTGCCTCTGGCCACAGTTCTAGGGTCATTCCCTTGGCGCTGAGCGTGGAGGCAGGAGGCGATTTGCTGTATTTCGGTATTTTGATGATAGTAGTCCCAAGGCATGACTTGGGGACGGACACGTGACAGTCAGGGCAAGGTCAGGGTTTGAGGGATTTGGTGGCAGGAGGAACGAGTCTGCACGCTTGGACAGAACTGGTCTTCAGTTACTTGCTCTGAAACAGGAGTGGGACGGGTGCAGTGCACGGGTTTGTCCATAGTGGTTGTCTCAGAGCCAGGCATACCTGGTGGCTTCAGCGCCAGCCTGGGAGTCAGGCAGGGCGGGGTTTGTTTCCACATCCTTGGCCAGAGACCTGTTCTGTGACGTGGGCTGTGTTGCTCCTCTCTGCTCCCCGTGGCTGCACTGTGGCCATGATTCAGCAGGCTCCTTGCAGGAGATTTCCTGGACCATCAGGTGAGAGACACTTTGTATTTCACCATATCGTACAGAACGAGGTCACGTTCAGAAGTTGGAGCTAATAACTGCTCATAACGTTATTGTCGTGTAACGTATGTCAAAATCCGCTCTGTGTGAAGGTCCATCAACTCTCTCTGGAGTTCCTGGCGTGGGAGGTGCCTTGGCAGGCTGAAGACAGAGATCAGCACTCAAGGCAGGGCCTAACCTGTGTCTAAGAGTCCTCCCTTGACAAGGTCCTTGTGGCTTGGCAGCATCCACCCATTAGTAGAGTAATTCCAAATTTAGTTTGGTTTTGTGGGCAAAACCCATGGAAATCTCAGTTCCTTGGACACCACAGTTGAACATTGGTATTTCGATCAAGGTGGTGACAGGTAATGGACTTCAATGTATCTGGGGCTTTTATTTATTTAATATCGTAATTTGTTGTTTTAAATCTATTTCCGTAAACCAACCACATTTTCAAATAAAGGCCTAGAGCTGCCAGAATCTGTTGAAATGAGTTAGGAATTTGCTGGTGAAACTTTCGAGTGTCGGACTCCTGCACTGGGGGAATGCCTGGTCAGTATGAAATGAGGAAACTTAGGAGCTTTTGCAGGTGTTGAGAGTAAACTGTTCCATAAGCTTTTGACAAATTCATTTTGACTTGAGAAATTGCCTAGGAGCTGGAGTCACAGTCAGGTTTTCCCATTTCTGATAGAAATGTGATGCGAGCGGATGAGCTCTACCAGCTGGAAGATTTTGTTTCTCATCATCGCTTCCCCTTCGCTAAGTGCACAGACAGAAGAAAAAAAAACCACAAGTCACAGCCACCAAATAATTTAAGTGTAAAACATTTTGGTGACTGTCTTCTGTGTCTGTTGAATACTCGTTCTGTTTAACACGTGGGGAGGAACTGCCTCCCAACACAGATTTGCCATCCAGTTTTGTCCTGCTCTGATTTGACTGACCCCAGTGAAAGTGTGCACGGGAGCTTCATGGGATTTTGTTTTCCAGCAGTACGTAGCTTGCCCTAAATCTCCAGTAAATTAATCATTTATCTCAAATTGTTACTTAGTATTTACCCACTGTTCAAAAGAAAACAAATTTGCATAGCCGGAGAACAGCATGCCTTTTCCCTTGGTTGGGGGCGAGGGAAGAGGTTCTCAAATTAAATCATTGGTTTCTTTACAGCCTTTAGTAGGTACAAATCTGTGGGGCTTCATAACTAGGACATAGGAGAATGGCTGAAGCTTGAACTTCTGTGGTGTAGAGCAGTTCCTGTGAGCTGGTTGGAGAGCTGGGCTGAAGCTGCGCTCGTCTGCTTTATGGTATTTCCCGTTTGTGGTCGCTTTGGTGCTCGTTGGCTGTAGAGCTCAGCCCTTCAGCCAGGGAGGCTGAGCGCTGGGTGAAACAAGGTAGTGTGAACTTTGTAATGCGACATGCAAAGTGAGTTCATCGTGAGGAGACCGAGGAGCATCCGGAGGCTGTCGGGCACGCTGGGAGGTTAGAGGAGCTTTGGGTCCTGCTGAGCACAACTGAGAAACTTCCTGTGGGAGTAGCTGTGGGGATCTGTGGCCCTGGCACTTCGGGGGAGCTCAGCAGCCCCACCGAAATCAGAGGTTGCTTCTCTGCAGCCCTTTCCTTCTGGCTGACACAGGCATTTTTGTGGCTTCAAGGGAAACAGGATTGGGGAAAGTGACCTAGGTTAAAATTAAACAGGCAAAACTGGGTATTATTAGCCCAGATGAGTTTTCTCATCCCATTCATTGTGTGAAGTCTGCTCACCATGGCGCTGCCAAGGAGAGAGATCAGGTCTCCCTTCTTCAGCAGCAGTGGCCGGTACTGGCTCAGTGTCCTCGCAAGCCCAGCCTGAAGCCGCACATCTCCACTGCCACAACCTCACGTGCTGAAACTCAGCCTGCCTGACTCTGAGGAGTGCTCGGGCGAGACCGCTGGCAGAAAGTGGTAGCCTTGGGTTCAGCGTGGCATGGGCAGCACCATGAACCTTGTCTATCCACATTGACTGAGCATGCTGTAGGTGTTTGAGCGTAGCTCCTGGACTGCCACAGCACATCAGGCTTCAGCCACCAGGGAAGCTGACTTTGCATTAATGGTTGATCATGAACCACCTCTGTCTGGAGCAAGGCAGTGCTCTGGCAGCAGGCAATAGTGCAGGGAACAGGAGGGAAGAGCAGCCCGGATCTGCAAAGTGTTAGGCTGTTGCGGGTTGTTGTCATCGCTCCAGCCTCAATTTTCATCTTGGGTTCCCGAGAGGAGCCTGCTCCATACTATCTGCTCAGAATGGTTCTTGCTGCAGCCACGAGTGCTTGACACCTGGGAAAAGTGGGTGTCAGTCGCTGCGCTAAGGAAACACAGAGAACGGTGTCCACAAAATGAGGTTCTTCCCCAGAGATCTGCCACAGCTGGAATGGAGATACACAGGGGGTGAAGACCTGGCTAGAAGTGGACCTGCCCAAACCTGTGTGCTGCGGGACCACCCCCGGCTTTGTCCACTGGGAAACCCAACTCCTTCCTACCAGCCAGCCTGCTCCAGGATACCGTGCCTGCTGCGAGGGAGAATGTTGGGCACAGAGGGGTCACCTCACTGAGGGGGGAGAGCTGGCATGCGTGGGAACTGCTGTACGCTGCTTGGCATCGCCTGCCTGACGGAGCACTCCTGCTCGAGTTCGTGGTGGGTGTGCTGCCAGAGCTACAGGAGCTCTTTGATTTCATACACTCCCGCAGCTTACGCAGAGTAGCTTTTGTTAGCTGAGCGGGGCCTAGAAGTGGAGGAACTGTTCAGATAATTTTAGACATTGCTCATAATTTTTTTATTGGGGTGACCTTTCTGTAGCGAGAGCCTGCAGTCTGTCACTGAATCTGGCTCGCTGTCTCCAAACTGTGTGTCAGCTCGGTGATCTGAAAGCTCTTCTCAGAGCTTTAAGCTTTGAAATAGCCCCTTTCCTTCCGCCTGCCCCGCATCTCCTGTGGGGCAAGAGATTAGAATATCTGCATGCCTGCAGCTTTTAAAATAATTGCCATCTTCTTTTATTTGGTACAGGGCTTAATTGTGATGTGGGAGATGCTTCAACACGGTTGTCAGCCAAGTTTGCATTTAGGTCTGTTTAATACAGAAGATGAGGGCTCTGTATAATTACAGTCTTCGCTCTTCTGTTCTTAAATTTGTTGTAACATATGGCTAAGAGCCTCTGTGGCCTGAGAATGAAACGGGGAAGTTTGGAAGTTGTCCGAGTCAAAATTGAGGAAATGCTGTCAGAAGAAAAGATTTGCTGTTGCTCTTAAGTGCTCGCTGGCATCTCTCCATCGACGCTGTGGCTCTTTGTGGATGTTCTGCCGGGGTGAAAAATCTGATTTGGAGTTGGCTCTGTATTAGATAGAGTGTAGGAGCCATTTGGAGATGAATAGGAGGAATGCGGGCAAGAAGAGGTAAAACCTGTCAGGGCCTTTTATTGTTACAGGCAGAGGGCAGATGGCATTTGGTGTGGATTTTACTTCAAACCTGATAAGTGTTATCAGAAAATGGACCACTGCTGCTGCTTGGAACAGCTGCCATTTTAGTGTCTGAGTTCAGGCAGGGTTTTACAAAAAGGTTTGGTGTGGAGTCAGTGTTTAGTGCAGAGAGGAGCCATCTCAGTTGTTCCTGGTACGAGATGGTTTTATTGTCTGTTCAGGACAGAGGGTAGCAAAGAGGGAAGTTTGCTGGGGGAGGCTGTGGTTCAGGTAGCATTGGTGGTAAGGAACTTGCAGGGGTCACAGTAGCTCTCTGCCCCAGGAGCAGGTCAGCTGTACTGTCTGAAATCCTCTGAGCATAGCCAGGCTTAGTCTGGTGCTTGGAGACTTGAATCGGGGGTGAAAGTGAACCCCAAAGGAGCTGCCCAGAGCCCAGCTTCAAATCAAAATGTGAAAAGGATGGCTGGGATTTACAGTCACTCCGCACCGAGCTGCTAAACTGCTGATTCTCGCCACGGGTGTGGATGGGTCTCATCACAGAGGCAGGGGACACTGGGGCATGCTAGACCAGACAGAGCTCCGTGGGATCAAACCAGTAACCTGACGGTAACTGGTACACACCTCACAGCAGCACACCCCTGGTCTCAGACCTGTAGTGCATCCCTATCATCCCTATCCCCCATCTCCCTGAGAGCAGGGCAGGCTGAGAGAGCTAAACACGGAGAGGACATGGCGGTGCCTCTGCGGGGTATCGGCACGTCCCTGCTGCTATTTCTGTTGGCGGAAGATGGGGTGGGTGGAAGGACGAGGGGAAGTGATTGTGTGTGTGTGACCTGCGGCGACATCGCTCATCTGGAAGCCACAGGAGGCTGGAGGTGAGAGCTCCTCTCCCTTCTGCCTGGGGACTTACTGATGGGGGAACAACAATTTCAGGTAGCAAAAGGAGTGATTTTCCTGTTGTGGAAACGTTTTCAGTAGCCAGGATAGTTTTGGTGAGGTGAGCCAGAGAAATAAATAGAAGCGTTTTAAACTTTGGGGCTCTAAGGCTGCTGAACTAGTGCTCGGAGAGCTCGCTTCGCTCCCAGCCACATCCCTGGTACCCTTCCCAGTCCTCCCCCAGGGCCAGCCCAGGCCTGGGTAACTTAGGTGTGCGCCAGGCGAGGCAGAAAAACCACCCTGCAGGAGGTGACAGGGCCAGCGTGGCTGCGAGGAGCTCTGTATGCAGCTCACACGAGCGCTCGCTTCACTGAGGCTGCGAGCTGGGAAGCGGCTGAATATTCAACACCCAAAGTTCTGCCCAGTTATCTGCTTTTCCTTTAAATATCTCCTTGCCTCGCCATCCCCAAGTACAAGAGCCGAGCCGCTTGGGAAGTCAGCGTTAAAATAACTTCTCTAAGAAATCCATGCTTGCGCAATGAAACGTGCCGTGCTAGCCGTAAGCTTTTGTGCGCAGAACAAAGGCTCTCGCGCAGAGCCATTAACTGACTTCGGGTACGTGGTCTCACACAGCTTCTTAAACAACAGGACGAGCGATCTTCCTGCCATCCCCTGGGGTACTGGGCGAGCGATGGGGAATCCTTGTCCTTCCACCGCAGACCCACTCCAGTGTGCTGGCTGCCAGTTGCTTCCCTGCGTTGCTCAGAGGAAGGTGCTGCGTTCGGAGGCTCTGCTGGGAGCCAGGGCTCCGGGAGGCGTCAGCTCCGTGTGCGGAGAATGGGGTTTGATTGGCATAACTCCGAGAAGACGCAACAGAGGTTTAAGGACGCATCCTCTTTGATATTCCTAGTTCTCGTGTGCCTGACTGCGCTATCTTTAAAGCTTCCTACATAGGTTTCTTTTTTTATAAAAATTTATACTGCCATCCAAGCTGATTCCCAAGTCTGAGTGTGGTGCTCTAAAAGAAGAACACGTCTGCATCGACTGGCCGAGTGGGGTCAGTGGGATTTTCTTTCATCTCCGCTCTGAGCAGAAGTGGCTTGGATGATGCAGCTTGAGGAATTGCTCCCCTTTCCAAGAGCCCGAGTTAATTATGCAGCCAGGAATAGCCTCTGGGCCTCTGTCTCGGGCCCAGCTGGGAAGGGAACATGAGAGAGAGAGCTCGCAGGTGGCTGACACAGCTCTTCAACTGAAGACCTTGGGAGCCTTCGCACTGCTGCTTTGGAGTGTGTGGGTTGTCTCCAGCCAGTCAGCACAAAAACACGGAGGCTCTCCAGCCTCCCAACAAAAAGGGCTGTTGCTTTTCACAGCTAATAACTTTCAAGAAGCAGCAACAACTCATCATTTCCACTTAGGATCTCCAGTTGGGGTTTAATTCCTCCTTTTCCATGCGAATAAAATGTCGTTGACCTGGTGCACGGTCTGGGATTGGTGCTGTTCAGTGCCTTGGTCTCCCTGCATTGCCTGTCAGGTTTTAGCATATCATGGTCATTCCTGGCTTCCAGGAATGAGGCTGTCTGCAGAAAAGTTGATGAAAGAGCAGTGCTTTCTGCTGGGGGAAAAAAAATCATTAAAACCTTTCCAGAATATGGTGAGGGAATATTGAGTCATTGTTTCTGCCACCTTTCTCAGTGTATGTACCGAGGTGTAGCCAGTACCCAGCAGCATGTGGACAGAGCAAGTTTCAGCAGAAAAGTTTGAAGTTGGTCTGTGGGCAGCAGCAGCGTAGTTGAGACCAAGGTTACCTCAACACCCTGGCTTTGGTTTGGGGAGTTATTTCAGTACGTTGGTTCAGATAGGTGTGAATGACCTGTTTTACAGACTAGGTTTCTGTCAGCAGCATCGTTAGCCTGTACCCTGTTTAATACCATCCGCTTTTGAAAAATAAGCAGAGATATGCTGTGAAACAGCAGTAGCAGACTAGCATTTTTTTATCCTGTTCTCGTTTTCCACCCCTGCTCTCAGCAGTGGAGGCACCTTTGCATTGCTCCCTGTTGGAGGATGACCTACTAATACCAGTCCCCTCTGAGCTACAGTTATGTACTGCCAGACCCAACAAAATCACCTTTCAGAAGCAGTTAGATCTTTCACAGGACCCTACTCTTCTGGAAATCATGGATAAACTGGCAAATACGATTTGTTAAGATGTTATTAAATCTTCATATTGATAGAGTAAGAGGGGATGTTCCTTTGGCTCATGAGGTGATCCTGTTGCTGATCAGGGATCCCAAAGACCATACTGGGCAATGTTAGAGCAAACCCAGTTTTTCCTGCAGAGGTAGTTGGCATAGTGTTGGGCTGTTTCGGAAAGGATGTGGAGGGGCAGGATGAAATGCATATGTGGAAAGTTTCCTTCTGTGGTTTGCTTCTAGCCCTGAACTTGGAGGTCTTCTCCGCAAGCAAGTTTTAGCAACGTGTTTGCAGAGCTGCTGTTGATGGCGAAGGGGGTACGGTGTCAGGGAGGATTGCTCAGCCTCTGAGTCCCTTCTGTGTATGAACTGGTATTGCAGGAACTTGCAAAAGAGCCTCTGTCCCCAGACCTGTTCTGAACAGAGAATGTGTTTGTTAAAACAAACTCCTTAGTGACAAGTGGCGCTCTCAAGCATTTTTAACTGGCAATCTGCGATCTCAAAATCTATTAATAAACTACAAATAATAACAATCTGTCAACTTCAAGGCCTATTTTATGTCATCTGGGGTAAAACTGGTGCTTATAGGAATGGGGAGAAATCTAAGATCTCTTGTTGAAGGTTATCTGATGGTTGAACAGCAGGAGATAGAAGGGCTCTCAGGTAGAGCTGCTTGTGAGAAATAAGGCTTTGGAAATTAATCCTCTTTCCTTCACAGCTTGGAGGCTGCTGCTTGAGTTCTCATTTACCTGCTTTGTTTTCTTTGCTTTTCAGAAATAAACCAGAGGCAGTAGAAGTAACATTTGCAGGTAAGCTCCACAGCTCTCTTGACTTCCCTGGAAAAAAAGCTGGCTCAAGGGGTCTGCCCATGGGTATGCCTGCTGTGCCCAAATTCACCCAGCGCCACTGTGGGGGGGAGGAGAGCCATGCAGGGACAGACAGTGTGGACACCCTGCAGCATCCCCAGAGCTGGGGCTTTGTCAGCTGCCCCGCTATTTTCTCTGTCCCTCTGCCTTCCCTGGGACTGTGCCCACAGCAGTGAGTTCAGTGGTGCAGCGCTTTGTTTGATGTGTGCGTGCTACGTAGCTCTTCTCTTTTACCTCGCCTGTTCTCCAATCCTGCCCTTTATGCTACTTGTTATTAGGTCTTTAGCACCATCTGGTTTGGGTTGTTAGAAAGCTGGCTCGGGGTGACAGGCGAGATGAATCCATCGCCTGAAGTTTGCTCTCCAGGATGAGAACTGCCAAGGAAGTTCAAGTGTTCATTCAGCATCTGATTTCTTTGCTTTTGTTATCAAGAATCTCTGTAAGCTGCAGAGCTCCACGGGAAGTGGAGCTTGCTTGGTAGCTGGAGGGTTGCCTTTCCCTGCCTCCTGCCCTCCCTGCCCATTCTGCAGTGAAGTGGAAGCTGTCTCAGCAGGCAGCGGCTGAGCTGCCTTTGCTGGCAGAGATGTTTTCTCCTCCGGGCTGCAGCTCTGGCCCGGTGGACATGTCAGTCACTTTCTGTGCTGGCCATCCAGAAGGCTCCCATCTCTGCGTGTTTGTATCCTCGTGCATTGAAGCACAAGCAGATCTGTCACGGATGCTAAATGGCACTAGAATTAAGCTTTCTGTGATGGGCAGATGTCAAAACTGTGGCAGCCCTTTGAATGATAACAGGTCTCCCTACGCAACATTACTGCTTTCCTTAATTACGGCTGTCTCTCTTGGTGTATCTGTGAGGGCTGTGTTGCTTTATGCAGTTTGTAGAACACACAGGGAAAACCTTCCTCAGAAATAGGAACTGGTTCCTGTTCCCTCACATTTCTCTTGCTTGTTTCATAGACTTTGATGGAGTCCTTTACCATATTTCAAACCCCAATGGAGACAAGACAAAAGTGATGGTCAGTATTTCTCTGAAATTCTACAAGGAACTCCAGGAACACGGTGCTGACGAGGTGAGTGAGCATCTCTGGGCCTTGAGACAAATGCTGTCTTAGCATGGGTAATGTTCTTGCCATGTTGATGGATCTGCTCCCATCTCACGCTGGTCAAAGGAGCAGCCCTGTGCCAACCAGGAATCCCACTTTGCTGGAAGACAAGGGCAATGTGTGTTCACACTCTCTCACAAATAAGAAGTCATCTTACATGACCCTACAGCTTGAAGGGTGAAAGGTACCTCTAATTTTGAAAGTCTGAATGAGTGTGAGGCCTGACCATATAGAAATAGTTTCCCTGACGGCTCTGCTGAGCCCACAAGTGAGGGAAGACACAAGATAAATCCGGAGTCCCAAGGCCCTGCTCTTCTGACTACAGCCACGCTCGAGAGTGAGTGATGGGCTCCTGCTGTGCATGCAGACCTTGATCTGCAGACTGGTTCCCTTTTCACTGCTGCTGTGTGAAGCAGCAGGTTCAGTTCCTGTTGAATGGGCCGGGGCTGCGAAGGGCCATTTATGGTAGAAAGAAGGAGCCTCTCTGAGCTGTGGTTGGGTGGCGAGGCAGGAAGTGTGACTCAGTTCCTGAGTCAGTTTTCAAATCTCCGCATGGTAGCAGATGGGGTTCACCCAGGGCTCTTCAGCAGGCTTTCGCCTCTGGGTGTCTAGCCTTGGAGGAAAACAGCGAAACTGCTCCATGAGTTTGAGTTTATTGTGAGTCTGGCAAGAAACAGATGATTGGAACCCAAAGTGAATTCCTGAGAGTTGCTGCAGGTCCTACCAAAGTCAGAGTAAGTATGACTGAGTGTCCGGCTCTCCTGGTTCCTACATGCAGATCTTTACAGGAGCAGCGTTGCTCACCACTGAAGGTACTGCTGCTGGCAAACAAGAGTCAAGTGGCCCAAATGGTGGAGCCCCTCCCACCATGTTTGGTGAGGATTGGTACGGTGTGTGATCCAGAGAGAACTGCTGTGATGAGCAAGTGGCTGACGCCACTGTGCACCAGCAGCCACCACAGTGGTGGTGGAAGGCAACTTCCCAAGCTTTTAGAGGAAAACAGGATCTCTGCAGGACTGCCTGGGGAACACTGACTAAATAGAAATTACATTTTTATATCTCCAGTTAGCAAGCTGTTGCTTTCTGTGCTTCCCTGGAGATGATGGAGCTTGTTTCTGTTTCTCTGTCTTTGGTGAAACCCCACTGTGAGGAGTGCAAAGTGGGGTTCCTGCTGAGACAGAGCATCTCCCTGGACTGCTGCAGGCAGGCAGGCTCTCTGCCAAGAGGAGGGTTTGGCATGCAGAGAGCCCGTGCATCCTCTCTGCGTGGTAGTGGGTGTCATCCCAGGAGGGCCAGTTCTGCCACAGCGTCGTTGTGTTCTTCTCTGTGAAATACCTCCTGTTCCCGGCCCCCTCACTGACACAGAACTACAGCTCAGCTGAAAATTGCCATTGATGTAAAATTCAGCAGTGATTATGTTTGAAGAAAGGTTTTTGCTGTGCCGTAGGCGGCTCTGCTTCTGGGAGGCATCCAAGCTGCCTGGCAGTCTCCTCTCCGTCCCCATCTGTCCCGTGCAATAGGCTGGGACAGGACAGGTGATCGCCCAGCAACGCTGCGCCTGACTCCTGCTCTGAGCTTGCCTTGCCACCAGGAGAGGGACAGGGCACGCTTTGCATCTGCCTCTGAATGGGCAGAAGGGTTGTAGCCCTCAGATCTGTCGTGTCAAGCTCTGCTGACAGTTACCCTTTGAAGGTATGAGGTGTACGGAAGGGGGTTTCTTCCCTGCACAAGTTCAAGACTAGCAAGAACTTTAAAAAGTTCCAGTTTTTAGTCCTGGCCTGCAGCGTGTCCTCTGTCAGTGGGATTCAAGGTGCTCTGCATAGATTGGGAGCAGCCAATAATACTGAAAGCCGATGACGTAATATTTGTTCAAGTTCGCTTAGGCTAGGGGAGGCAGATGCTGTAATTTGATGTTTCTAAATGGAGACCAAGCATGACCTGGGCTGTGCAGGAGGAAAGAACTCTGATAGCTTGTACTCTGAATGTTGAATTTCTTTCCTAGGTATTGAAGAAAGTCTATGGAAACTACTTGGTAAATCCTGAATCAGGTAACCCTGTGATAATATTTACTCTGTGTGTGTGTGTGTGTGAATGCAATTCCAAAATTACTTAGGTCGCCCCAGAAATGCTCAGATGAAGGCTGAGCTTCAAGAGCTTTGTATGTGGGGCTTTCTGTACGAGTGGCAATTTAAAAGGTGGCTCACGTACATCAGGGCTGAAGTAGCTTGCAGCACAAGCTATAATTCTTGATGCAGCCCTCCTCCAGCAAGCCTCTGTTCCTCACGGTTGGGGTCTTTGTTCTTCTCAAAGACGCTTCGTGAGACACAGGAAAACCATGGTTACCTGTGACAGCATCTCTTCCTACTCACTGCAAAAAATTGGGAGCAGCTCAGCCAGCACATGTATCTGGGAGCTCGGGAAGGAGCCCTGGGAGCGTTGCCATGGCCACGTGGCGAGTTCAGGCATGGCTTCTGGTGACCTCGGGGTTGGAAGCACTCGCCCTTGGGGCTTTTGGGAGGGCTTAAGGCAAAGGTGGGACTGTAGATGTCTCTTTCCAGAAAATGTCTCTGGCTTTGTTAAGGTCCAGCATAGTTTATTAAGGTTCTTGCTGTCCCTCCCCAGGTTACAATGTCTCTTTGCTCTATGACCTGGAGAACCTTCCCGCTGACAAGGACGCTATCGTGCACCAAGCTGGCATGTTGAAGCGCAACTGCTTTGCTTCAGTCTTTGAGAAGTATTTCAAATTCCAGGAAGAGGGCAAAGAAGGAGAAAAAAGAGCTGTCATCCACTACAGGGACGATGAGACAATGTAAGTGTTCAAACCAAGCAGCACAGGAGTCGGACAGCTGTCGGTGCACTCTGCTCGTGCTGTACGTTGTGGTGGAAAGTCAAGAAATCCTACTGCTCCGTGCTTTGGCAGGGTGGTAAGGGCCTGTCCCAGGCTGTCAGAAGTGTCCAGTGAGGGCAGTGCTCACCCATCAGGCTGCAGGGATGCTGCACAAGTGTCTGTCTGTGTTACGGGCAGTGCTTGTGGCTGCATGCCGGAGAGGAATTGGCTGCTCCCACCAGAAATGTTTTGCTCCGTGTAAATACTGTCTCGAGGGAGGGGAAATTTTCTGCAGGTTGCTTCCTCATCCAGTTGTACTTCTAAGCTCCTGTTCACAGCTGGGTTCTCCTCTCCCACCCACCTGCAGGTATGTCGAGGCAAAAAAGGACCGCGTCACGGTTGTGTTCAGCACGGTATTTAAGGATGACGATGACGTGGTGATCGGAAAGGTGTTTATGCAGGTATGGAAACTGAATTACGGGGCAAGGGTCTGGTCTTCGAGTCGGCCCTGTTGCTTGAAGCAGCGTTGCCAAACAAGCAGATGTTAGGCTGAAGTGAGCTTGCGGGCAGTTTAGCTAATACACAGAAATGCTTTGCAGGGCGCCAGGCTGCACTGGGGTGGAAGAACTGTGTTAATGGGCATAGGTGGTGTATTTTCTAATCCAGGCTCTTGCATTGGGATCTTAATTATCAATGGTCTTGCTCGTATGGACAATCAAACGTACTATGTGTTACAGATGAGAAACACCACGGTGAACGTTTCAGTATCCACCTTGAGGCCCTGTAGTGCAGCTAGCTGTGGTGTAGGGATTGCCAGCCAGCCCAGGAGCTGAGCGTGGTGGGGAGGCTTAGAGGAAGAAGAAAGTGCGAGGCAATGTTATGGTGCTGAGAGTTGTCTTCACCTCAAAGTTTGTTCCTGCTAACACTCACATGCTGCAGAGAGGCTCGGCAGCTCAGCGTGGCTGCTCTCGCATGCTGCAATGGGCTCTCGAATTTGAGCTTTTTTAAAGGTGTGAATTTGCATAGTTTGCGGGCTTGAATCAATCATCATAATGCCAAGTACTTCTGGACTCCACTACCCTTTGTGACTGCCATTTAGCCAGGAAGCGTTCAGAGGCCTGTAGTAAGCACTTTGCATGTCTGTTAACAACTACATGCAGCCTGTGGAGACTGAAACATTTCCTTACAGCTGGGGAAGGCTCAGTGCATGCTGGTACGTGTGTTTGTACCCATCGCTGGCCCGCCTAGCTCCCCTCGTGTCTGCTGAAGCACCTGGGGAGCCTCCTGCATGGGCACGGCCACAGAGCAGGGCCCTGCAGGGTGTTTCTGGCAGGCTAGTTACTGGCCTAGTTTACTGGATACCAGTTTACCTGTGTTGGGGATCATTAGGATAGGGCATGTTGTGATGGGAGTCTTCTCTCCCAGCTCTGCTCTCTGTGTTCTTTAGCTACAGGCAGGGCATCTGCTATGTCTTTGAGCTCTTCCACACCAGCATATCCCACAGCCTGGAATTCAGCTTTTAAAACAGGGAGGGAGGCGTGAGGTGAGCAAAACAGGGTTTGTGGGGCTCCCAGGTAGGTGGCAAGGCTTCAAGGCCACAGTTGTCCCAGAGTCTCCATGTCCCAAGTTCTTGGTTTTTACAACAGTGAACCCTGCCGCTGCCCAGCCACAAGAATTTCCACTCTGAGTCATGCTGGCTCCTTCCCTCCAGCTATTACTCTTGTGTAACACAGCCCAGTGAGGCATGGCGGCTGCTCATCTGGGCTCTCATGGAGAAAATCTGACCATTAACTAACCAGTGAAGCCATTTGAGCCGTTTCACCCTCTGGCATAAGCAGACGGAAGTGCAAGCTAAGCATTTCATTAAGGAAACCCCAGTGAACTACTTGGTTCTCTAAAAGGGGCAGGGATGCTCCTGCCCTTCCCAGGGCAAGCTGTGCTCAGAAGGGAGGAGGGGCTGAGGGTGGCTGAGGATGTGTAGGTCGGGCTGGAGGTCAGTGAGGCAGAGGGGGGCTGCCGTGCCTCAGGGCAGGGGAAGGGTGTTGGGACTTTCCCAGTAGGGACATCCTATAATGCCAGTTTATTTCATGTGAGGTGGCGGTTGTGCTTCTGTCAGGTTCCCTGGCGGAAGGGATCTCCCTGCCTGGAGCTATTGTTTCAAGGTGTAGAGAAGCGTTAGGAGGAGCAGGCTTCGCACACAAGCTTCAAACCCCATAGATGCCTCCTAGTGCCTGGACAAAGACTCCCGGTAGGAGATGCTTTCTCAAATGGCAGAGCCTTTACACTCAGTGCGACGGAGACCTCGCAGCCCTTTCTGAGGATTTCCTTTCCTCTGGGGTGATGGGCACTGCCTGCTTTTGCTGGAAGCATTGATGGTGTTGACTTTCCAGGAGGAGCTGTGCTGTCTCACGTGCTTGGTCATGACCTAGACCAAGGTGTCTCTTCCACGAGACACCCGTGGCAGGAAGTGTGACACTGAAAGCCACCCCAGCTGAGGGGCTGTGATAGGGCCACCTGTAATCCTGGGACAGCTGTGCGTTTTGGTCTGGTTTTGCTGAGAAAGAGTTGTTTTCCAGAGATTTGGCCTGATGGACTCAGCTCATTCAGGGAAAGCTGGGAAACTTCCTGCTCAGTTGTCCTGTGGAAGTGGGGAAAGCCCATTTGCTTTCCCATCGTGTTGCTGGAGTGCCGCAGTGGGACTCACTTTTGCTTTGTCTTGTTCAGGAGTTCAAGGAGGGTCGCCGGGCCAGTCACACAGCCCCACAGGTGCTCTTCAGCCACAGGGAGCCCCCCTTGGAGCTGAAAGACACAGACGCGGCCGTTGGCGACAATATTGGCTACATCACCTTTGGTAAGCAGGCAGATCTGGGGCCTGGGGCTGCTTGGGGAGGGGAGAGATTCCCGCTGCTGCATGAAAAACAAAAAGGAATTAACCCCTCCTCAGCGTTCCAGTAGGTCACTGGGACTGAAGGAACTCTGGGGTTGCATTCTGCGTTGTCTGCCCCCTTTGGTGTATCAGGTCACCGCAGCTCTACTGTGGGCAAGAAGGTGTGGAAGTGGGCGGTGAGCCATTTAGCGTCTGCCTACAAAATAAGCTCAGTGTTTGGGAGCAAGGGAAGCATGGCTTTGCTGTGACGTTGCAGAGACTGGAGGTTTCTTGTGGGGAGGTTTCATGCAAGTGTATTTGTAGCTTATCCAGCTGCAGGCACCGGTACAGTGCTTAATTAGGAGCAGGGCAGCAAGTTCTGCTTCTCCAGCTCTGCCTGTGCTCTGGGCCAAGCACCTCCATCCCTTTTCCCTACCAGCAGAGGCACTGGCCAGTAGTCATCACTTCTTCCTCGGCAGCAATGCCGACGGCTGAGCCGAGTTGTTCAAACCCTGCTCTGTTCAAAGGTGAACTTCTCTTCTTCCAGAGAAACTTGAGTTCACAGTTGGGTATGCCAGTAGGGTCTCTGAGGCCGGCATTCCTGCAGCTCGGAGCACAGACACTGCTGCCCTCTCGTGCTGGGAATGGTGCCTTGAGGTTAGGGCAGCTCCTCAGCTATGGGAGGGCTGTCTAGTGGCAGGTCTGGGACGGCGAGCAAGACTTCATTCTTGCTGAGATGCAATTTCCCTGTTATCTGATCAGACAGTCCCAGGTGAGATCATCACTCAGACAAAAAGGTCTTTTAGCCCTTGGGTCTGGGACGCTTAGCACAGCACCAGCCTGTGGAAAGAGCGAGTCATTGTGCCCCTGCAGTAACCAAATCTGGCTCTCACGGGGCCAGCAAGCTGCCAGGCAGGGATCCACAATCAATTTCAAGATCTAGGGGCAGACTGGATCTTGAAATCAGTCGAGCAACCTGGCTGCCCCGTCTGCCTCCCAGCAGTCCTCCATTTGCTCCCCCCGAGCGCCGGAGTAGCATCGTGCAGTTTCCTACAGTGCCGTCATCTCTGGGCACGTGGCCTTGCCTGCATCCTCCAGAGTGTACAGCTGTGTCCAGGCTGCTGCGGGAGACGGGGAAAAGTGCTGCTAAGCCCTGTGTTTTAAGCGCTGCTTAATCTCGGTATGTGTCACAGTAAAGGGCTCTTGGTAAAGAGCAACGTAGGCGTTCGGAGCAGCGCTCCCTGAAGTCTCCAGCACTGGAGGAACCCAAAGCCCTTTGGTAGTCTCAGGAGGCACTAATGGTTTGTGTCTCCCTCCTCTTTCAGTGCTGTTCCCCCGTCACACCAATGCTGCTGCCAGAGACAACACCATCAACCTGATCCACACATTCCGGGACTACCTGCACTATCACATCAAGTGCTCGAAGGTACCGAGGGGACAGGGCTGGGGAATACCAGGTCACTTCACCTGGGTGCTGCAGGGGAGGGGCTGGGGTGACCCTCCAAGAACTCACTAGGGTCTGGCATTGCCCTCCCCTGTGATGGCAAGTGACGCATCATCACCTCCCTGCTCTTTGGTGCAGGCAGCACCCATTTGCTTCCCATCCTAGCAGCGAAGTAGAAGCTTTCCCAGCAATGAGCAGAAAGATAGCTCCTACCCTGTGTCCCGAAATCTCGGCTATGAAGACAGGATCCTGACATGTCCCCATTTTGAAACGCAGGCCTATATTCACACACGTATGAGGGCAAAAACATCGGATTTCCTCAAGGTGCTGAACCGTGCCCGTCCAGACGCAGAGAAGAAAGAAATGAAAACAATCACGTGAGTAGTAAAGCAGGGCCAGACTCTCTGGGCTCCTCTGCCAGCCATGAGCTCGCTCCTTCTCAGCCTGCCGTACCCGGGTCTGGGATGCCATGGGGGTGGCCAAACCAGGACCTGACATGCTGGGACCCCATCTGAATGAGGAAGGGAGTGTTTCATAGTGAGGTGCCTGCCTGGGTGCCTTGAGGCAAAAGACTGGATCAGGCTGCACTGGCCTCCTGGGACCCCTGTGCTCTCTCCACCACACTCACCACCTCGTGTGCTGTGTAGGAGCCAGGTCTGTGGCAAACCCCATGCCGGCAGGTCCTTGGCAAAGACGACTCGTAGGCATCTCTGCGAGCACTGGTATCTCTGCTGCCCCCCCCGAGCCCGTGGTGGCATTCGTGGGGCTTTTCCTGTTGTGTTAAAGCTGGCCGATGGGCTCTGGGGGCAGCTCTGGCTCAGGGGGAGAGTGGCCAGGTCCTTCATGGGGGTTTGTGGGTGCTGGGAGCAGGTTCCTGCTGCCCAAGTGTGTCTGCAGCTCCTTGGAGCTGCCCTTGGTCAGCAGCTGGCTGGGGCCAGGAGCACTGACTGGCCACCGTGCTGGCTGGCTGGCTCCCTCTTGTGAGCACAGCAGCCCAGGGTGAAGTGGGTGGACAGCTGTGTGAACACGTTTTCCTCAGGTTCTTTACTCTCTGCTGATCCCAGTGCCCCGTGGTGGCCTTTCTGTGTGTCCTGCCACCTCCCTTCTACAAATGCAAACCCCTCCCTGCAGCCCTGCGACCTGGTTCTGCAGCCAGAGCCGCCTGCGAGCTGTGAACCAGTGGTGCCTGCCCGGCTTTGAGAGCTGGGTGCAAGTGTGTGCCCCACCAGAATCCCCACAGCCACCCTGGGACACCCCGGCACAGTGACGGGCTGTGCTGACCTCTCTCTGCATCCTTTCAGGGGGAAGACGTTCACAACCCGTTAACACCAGGGTCACTGAGGCTGTCGTGGAGGACGAAGGTTGGGGCACTTGCTACCCGATAATCGTAGCTTTTAATGTTGCACCTCTGTGGGCTCATAAGGAATTCAAGCAATCGGGGTCTGTTTGTATGACAGTTTGGGGAGTAATCTGCAGAAACGAGCTGTGCTTGCGAGGACTCGATCGTTCCAAGAAAACAAAACCTTAATTCCAGTTTGATTGACTTAATTTCTTTTCTTTTTTAATTTTTTTTTTCTTTTCAAGCTGTTTCGCTTTGCAATATGTTACCGGAAATAAGTTGCAGTATTTCTTATGAGAATAATGCAATATTAACTTGTTTTCTTCTGAGTACTTGAGTTCAAAACTCCTGTATCTGAAGAAATACTGTTGGGGTTCATTAATAAAGGAGAACTTTCTATCTTAAGGGGCTGTGGGGGCTTTGGCGTGTCAATGCGTGTGGCCTTGCCCTGGGTGTTCAGAGTCCCAGGCAGAAGGGGGATAATCTGCTCTGAGATACAGCAATTGCTTCCAGTGCTCCCCATCTTTGGGGAGCTGTGTTAGGGAACTCCTGGGCAGCACAGAGCTGGATTCTCCTACCCTCAGCTAAGCAATCTGCACCCCTCCCTCCAGCCCTGACCCCCTCATTCCCCCTAACAGAGAGAGCTGGGATGGGGGGGGGCTCTGCCTCCACCCAGACTAGCATAAAACTGTCTGCCCGTTGATCCTCAGGCCATGGGTGGATGCTGGGGAGATCCCTGAGGAGGGAGGCAGCACAGTTCCCTGGGTTGTCTTCCCCCCTGCCCCCCACAAGCAGAGTGGATGGCATCCAGTTAAGTGAAATAATTTATATAATTAAAAGACATTTTCATACAAAACCCCAAGCTCAGCCCCCAGGTGGTGAGGACAAAGCAGGGCAGGCTGGAAAATTACAAAGCACGCACCGGAGAAGGGCGGTGACACCCCTCTCCCTCATCCCTCTGTACATGAGCCACCTGGCAGAGCCAGGACGCATCCCTCTGCGCAGCTCTAGCGATCAGGGCGCTGGACGCAGAACACTTTGGCTTGGTGGTCACCAGAGGTCGTCACCACAATGGAGGCATCCCTGGAGGTGTGGTAAGGGGGAAGACAGAGCTCAGAGAGGGGGCAGGGGGCTGTACACGTTCTTCAGCCATGCTCCTGGCCCCCCTTGAGACCCTCAGCTCTCAGCATGGACCTGGGTCTGCCTTCCCCCACCTTGGGGCACCCAAAGGAGAGACAGTTTGTGATTTCAGTTCCTGAGGCTGCAGGCCCCTGCCACCCCTGGTTCCGCCCCCCCCCCAGCAGGGAAGGGGTCTAGGAGTTGTTCCCTGCTCACTTGTTGACAGCGAAGTCGAGGATTTCAGCCGAGTGCCCTCGGTACTCGCTGATCATCTTCCCCGAGCGGGCATCCCAGAGCCGCACGGCCCCATCCAGGCTGCAGGTGTACACCACGGCCGAGCTCTCCTCCCACAGCAACTGCACAATCCCCGACTGGGGCGGGGGAGGTCACAGCGTGAGCTCTGGGGACCCCCAGCAAGGCTCAGCTTCTCCCACATGCTCCCCCCAGTGTTGTCTGCCCGCAGACAGGAGAGGCAGTCCCAGAGCCAAGCTATGGGGCACATCTCTGTGCAGGGACTGCGGCTGCCTTTGGGGAAGCCCAGGGGGCTGAGGGAGAAGCACAAATTGGGAAGTGGCCCCAGGAAAGCCCCTGAGCTCCAAGGGAGGGCTCAGAGGGGCCCAAAGATGTGCCCAGGCCTAGGGAGAGGGGGTAGGGCAGTACCTCATGTTGGCACTTATGCCTCAAGCTCTGTGTGGAAAGGTCGTAGATAGCCAGCGTGCCATCCAGGTAGCCCACAGCAGCCAGTGGCATCCTGCAGAAAGGGGAACAGGTTGTTACATGGGCCTGGGGGAATCACAGAATGGTTTGGGTTAGAAGGGACCTCAAAGATCATCTAGTTCCAACTAGATGCCGTGGGCAGAGACACCCTCCACTAGGCCAGGCTGCCCAAAGCCCCATCCAACCTGGCCTTGAACACTGCCAGGGAAGGGTCATCCACAAGCAGACACGGCAGCGCCTGAGGGATCAAGGTTGAAGGCAAACCCTATGCTGAGGGCTACAGCGTATCGAGAAGACGAAGGACAACCTAACAGCTAAAGCCATGTAACACCCTGATTTGGAAACCCAACAGGAGACAGTGAGAGTCAGCAGCCAGCCCAAGGTTCTTGAGCGAGAAGACAATGTCCTGGTATGAAAGATCCCCAGGAGCCATGTCTGGAGGGTATCCTGGCCAAACAGCAGTCCATCTGGCTAGCCCAGACACCCAGCGGGCTGGGGAGAGGACTGAGCAGCTGGTGCCCTTTATCCTCCATGTCACACCCAAGTGACCCAGGATCCTCCAGAGCCAGCTGGGGAGCACGGAGGTGAGAGAAACACAGAAGTGCAACGGATGGAAATGGATCTGTTTGTAGCAAGGCCTGTAAGATCTAGCAACAAAGAGAGGGTGTCACCACACTTACACGTTACAGAAGCCCAGCGACTCCACTGAGTTGGACTCTGCCTCCTCGCCCTCGCCGGCAGGGGCCTTGGGGGCCACGCTCTCCATCTTGAACACGCACACCACCTGGGTGGAAGGAAACTGACTGGCCTCTGAGAGGACGGGAAGGGGACCCTCAGTCGCACCGAGGTCCCCTTCCTTACTCAGGAATGAGCCTACGTGCCCTGGACACCAAGGTCCGACCCCAAAACCTCAGCTCCCCGGCGCAAACAAGGGGGGAACAACTTCTGCAAGGCCAGCGAGACCACTCAGTTACAGGTCCCACCGGAAGCTGGGAGGAAGCACTTGTGTTGGCCAAGGGCGCCTCCTGCTGGCTGTCGGTGGCCACCACAGGCTGCTCAGGGAGACACCGGCCTGGCCCAGGACAGGGGCTGGGGAGCCCGGTCCCGCAGGGCTCTTGGCCCTGCCCCTCCCCACACGGAACCCACCTTGCCCGTGGCGGAGTTGATCAGCTTGGTGTGACAGTCCACAGAGCCCGTCATGATCAAACTGCCGTCCTGGTTGGTGGCCACACATGTCAAGGGGTCCTGGTGGCCGTCCTGGCCTGGGGGGCAAGCAGGAGGCATGAGCTCCACATGTTCTCCCCGCAGAGACCCGGTGGGCATCAAAACCCACCCTCCTGCAGCCTCCACCTTGCCTGGCTCTGCCAGCACCCTGGTGGCAAGGAGCAGCCACCTGCGCGGATGGGGAAACCCAGCCCACAGCCTTGGAGGGTGCCACCTCTCCACCCAGGCAGAGGTCAGAGCCTCCTGGAAAGGTCATTCCCTAATTAGGGAGCACCCCAGGTGATTAACCTCTTCCCTACCTTTCAGGACATGCAGTGAGGTTCCCTGCTTCAGGTCCCAGATGCGCATGGTCCCATCCTCGTACCCCACCACTGCTCGCTTCCCTGGGTGAGACAGAGCCAGCAGATAGAGCCAGAGCTTCCCTCATTCCTTCACTTCCCGCTCAGCAGAGACTGGCAGAAGCAGGAGGGCAGATGCTGGTAGCAGGATCTGTCACAGAGCTGGTGACAGTCCCCACCCCGGAGACCCCCCGTGCCTCACCATCAGGCAGGATCCTGCCACATGTGGCCGGGCACGCAGGGCCCTGGAAGGTTTTGCAGTCTCCGTTGGGGATCTTCCACATCCAGGAGTTGCCATCAGCTGTGCCCGCCAGAAGGACATGGGCTTGAGGGTGCCACTCCATCCACTGGGCAGAGAGAGGGACAGGCAGTGTCACGGGGATGGCTTCCCTCCCGCCACCCAGCTCAGTCCCAGCTGCCAGCCCAGGAGCTCCCCATGGCACCAGGGGTCCCACCGCTCACCTCCAAGTCCCCCACCTCGAAGGACCACACTTCCTCCTTGGCTTCTACTCGCCACACTTTGATAAGCCCAGACATGTCACCCGTGGCCACAAACACGGAGTCGTGACTGAAGCCAGCACATGTGACCGAGTCCTTGTGTCCTAGAGACGACGGGGGACAGAGACTGCTCAGGTCAAGCTATGGAAGATGGTCAGGGGCCTGGCTCCAGCAGAGCATTGGCTGGGGAAGAACATCCTCAAAGATGTGGCCAGGAGGGGACACGGCCACTCACTCAGACAGCCCTGAGCACCTCACCTGAGCATTCAAACAGGAGCTCTCCATCGCTCACGCGCCATACAAAGGCCTTGTCATCCTCCCCGCCCGTCACCGCCAGCGTGTTGGTCTTGGGGTCGAGGCTCACGCAGAAAACAGAAGCTTCAGAGAAGAGTAAAGAGAGGCTATATGGCTCGGATGCCGCTCACATCCCACCTGACATTCCCAGGGGATCCAGATCCCACGCAGCACCAGGTCTGGGTGGGACGTCAGTGAACTGAACTCCCAACTCAAACCAGTGGGAGTCAATTCTCCCCATGGGGGAAGAGCAGCACAGGCTGCCTGCTGAGCTCCAGGCGAGCTGCTACGGCAGGGGCCTCTCCACCGGCACGTAAGGTAGACACAAGCACAGCCCAAGGCAGCC
>VWZZ01005991.1:17225-30164 GCA_013399095.1 Psophia crepitans | reverse complement strand
GGGCGGGCGGCGGGCTCGCTTGCCCGCGCGGCGCCCTGCCACAGGGTCAGGCCTTCATCCCGCCGGGGGGGCTTGAGGGGTTCCCCGGAGACAGCTCCTGCTGACCTGCCGGTTAACTCTCCCGCTTCCCCGCACCCAGATACCGCCTCAGGTATGCTTTTACTCTTTGTGTGCAAGACAGTTGTTTTCGAGGCGAAGTTAGTTTTCCTCCAGGTGCAAGTGCTCTCAGGAGTGTGAGGAGCTCAAGCTTCGTCTGCTAACAAGGACTCCAGAGGCTAAAAGTATTTTAATGTGTTTGCAAAGCAGTGCTTTGCGTTGAATGGCAGGTGTTATGCTGGCTTTGGCGAAGCATTTGTTCTGCAGGCAGGGAGCAACTTTCCGTGGAAGAGAAGCACGTTAGATCTAGCTCGGATTTCGTTTGCATTTTTTTCAGAAAACTTAGTGACTATCATTTATAGTTATTGCCATAATCTTAATGAAAATCCTGACAATGATTTCTTTTTAACACTGTAAACAAGAACTGAATGACTACCTAAAGCTTATGTTGCAAATAAATACATTGAAAGCAGATTCATTTGTGGCTTCAAAACTAGTTACTGCTAGACTAATCTCCTAAAATTCCTTTGATTTAATAAAGTTCAGACTTATTTTTGCTATAATATAATAACAAGTTGTATTATGATTAATGTGTGAGTTATTTTAATTATCTTAATTGTTTTTTAAATGAACAAAACACCCAACTTAGTTCCAGAGTCATTTTCCGAAGAATTTTCAACTGGCTACCTCCTAGGAGAACTTCTACACAAATATGGTCTTCAGGATGACTTTAGTCAATTTTCACAGAGCAGGTTAGTACATATGGATAACATGTGTCTTAGAGAAATTAGTCAAAATATTTATATTTCAGTTAGGATTTGCTAATGCAGAGTGGGAAAGGCATAGAGAACTTGGCAAAAATTTGATACATTTATCATTAAGTCAAAAGCTACTTGTATTTGACATGCAGATTAGCTTGGTATTACCAGACAGATTGATCATAACATTTCATGAAAATTATGCATTTTGATTGCAACTAGGATAGTTACAGTAGCAGGTTAGACCAAAAGTTCAAACAGCCCTTCAAGGATATCTCTAAGATTTGAGATACTGACACTGTTCCCATGAGCTTTGTAGAGCCAGGAATCCAGAGGTCCTGTGTGTTTGTGACTGTTACATCTTTACTAAAATGAAAATGGTGGAGATGCCTTGTGAGGCTCTGTGTGAAGTCCTGGCAGAAGATTACACAAGAATTTGTAATTTTACAAGTAAATTGGTGTAATATTCACAGTTAAGAAGAAAAAACCCAAACAAACAGGAAGTTAAAAAGTTTTCTGCAAACCTGTGAGCTTTGGTATGTTCATGATGCCGTCATGGTTTTCCTTGCCTTATGCTCCATTTTGACCCAGTAGACCTTGGTGCACATGTATATCAAGTGTGCCAGGCTGTACATCCTCTTCCTGTTTCTTCTGAACCTCTTTTTTATGTTCTTTGCACTTCTCCTTTATTTATACTCTTTCCTATCCAAGTCCTACCAACTTGGAGCAGAGCAGCGTGAGCACAGCTAACAGAGGCAGCCACTAAACACAGCACTTCAGCACAGCAGTTTTTAGGCTCTGCTTCCAGTACTTCTAGATCTCTCAGGAATTTCTGGGGTCGTTGGAGAATTCCTGATAACTCTTCAAGGAACTTTAGTGCTCCTGTTGCTGCTGGGAGAGGATAGCTTAGGAGACTTCTAGCAAGCTCTAGCAGCTTCTAATAAGTTCTGTCAATTCTTCCTGATAAAAGGGTGCTTTGAGCTCTTGTGTCCAGCTGACTTCTGATTAGGGAGGTGCAATTATTGAACATGCACTTCAGCAGGTGCAAGGAGAGGTTAGAAACTCTGACGAGACAGTAGTGTATGCATGCTCGGCAACAGTGGTGACGCATGACTGGGCATGATCCCCAGTACTCACTGGAGCAACTGCTCAGGATGTCAGAGGCCTCAACTCAGATTGCTCTCCAGAGAAAGGCGGCAACTATCCATGTCTCAGGCTGTAGAGAATGCAGAGTCTTTGCTGAGTCTTCTGCAGGCAAAGCCACCACCGCCTCCTGCCCAGGGTGTGTGCTCGCGTAGGATCTCTACCACCAACTAAGGCTATTGCAGAAGGAGGTCAGTAGACTGTTCAGCATCACAGGTGATGAAAAGGAGATTGACTGGATCTTCTCTGAGATGCTGCAGATACAGGAACCTAAACCTGCAGCTGTACTGAGGAGAGGCATACAGAATTTGTGCTTGCTGTGTTAGAAAAAGGAAATAACTGACAACTTGTGACTTCTGGCAAGAGAAGCAAGGTTCGTGCTCTGCCTGCTGATCTGCAGCTGCAGAACAAATTCTTTGCCTTGGTAGCAGATGAGAGGCTGGTGTCTCTGTGCAACACAGCATCTGGTCTGGCTAAAGTCTGAACTATAAAGGGACACCAGGAAGAAAAGGCATGTGATAGCAGTGGGAGACTTTCTCCTGTAGGAGATGGAGACCCCTATCTGCTGACTTCACATGCTAGCTAGCAAGGTTTGCTGCTTCTTGGAGACTCAGGTCCAGGATGGTGAAGGCTTGTCCAGCCCTTGCAGTGTTACCCCTGCTGCCCTTCTACGTGGGCACCAAGGATACTACCAGAGAGACCTGAAACATATCAAGAGTAGCTATGTGGCTCTGTAGGCAAATGTCAAAGCCATGGGTGCCCAGTTGTTGTTGTTTTTCTTCATTTCTGCTGTTGACATGGAAGGGCTTGATGTGGAGTAGATAGATTCTACAGGTCAAGTCCTGGGATGCATTAAGAAGAGTGTGGCCAGCAGGTCGAGGGCAGTTATCCTCCCCCTCTACTGTGCACTGATGAGGCCATACCTGAAGTACTGTGTCCAGTTCTGGGCTCCTCAGTTCAAGGAGGACAAGGAACTACTGGAGAGGGTTCAGCGCAGGGCCACTTAAATGGTTAAGGGCCCGGAGCACCTACCATATGAGGGAAGGCTGAGAGAGCTGGGTCTGTTTAACTTGAAGAAGCGGAGGCTGAATGGGTGTCAGGAAGATGGGACCAGGCTCTTCTCAGTGGTGTTCAGTGACAGAACAAGGGGCAATGGCCATAAACTGGAAAACTGAAGGTTCAGCCTGAACGTGAGGAAATACTTCTTCACTGTGAGGTTAACAGAGCACTGGAGAGGTGGTGAAGTCTCCTCCTCCTTTTGAATGGAGCCATTCAAAAGCCGCCTGGACTTGTTCCTGTGTGATCTGCTCTAGGTGATCCTGTTCTGGCAGAGGGGTTGGACTACATGATGTCTAGAGGTCCCTTCACTCTGTGTGACCCTGTGTCTGTGTAAGTGTTTGTGCAGCTGCTGTCTACAGAAGGGATTTGTTTTTCACATTCATGGCATCGTCTGTGAAGATGGAGGACTGCTAGGAAGAAATGGGATTCACCTGACCATGTTGGGCAAAAGCATCTTTGCCAACAGGCTGGCAAACTTGGAAGGTGAGGAGGTGTTGCCCTTTATGCAAGAGAACAGAGAAAATGCACAGAGCTCTGCCTTGGGATGGTTGATGAACCAGTTAAGATCTTACAGGTTAGAATTAGAGGAAAGACCAAACTGGGTGATGCTGTGGTGACTCTTTGCCACAGACTACTTGAGCAGAAAGAGGTACATAAGGTTTTCTTGAAACAACTGGAAGAACTCTCATTTTCACAGACCTTGGTCTGAGTGGGAGACATTAACCAACTCAGTTATCTGCAGAAGAGCAACACCACCATGCACAAGCAGATTACTGGAGTGCATTGATGACTTCCTGAGACGTGACTGAGGAGCTGGAGAGGAGACATGTTCTACTAAACCTACTATGTACAAACAAGGAAGGTCAGGGGCAGCACTGACTGCAATGACCATGGGATGGTAGATTTCATGATCTTGAGAGGAGTGAACAAACTAAATAGCAGCATCACAACCCTAGACTTCAGGAGAGCAGACTTTGACTTGTTCAGGGATCTGCTTGGAAGAATGCTATGTAAAATGGTCCTGGACAGAAGAGGATTTGGATTTTTTTTTAATTATTTTTTTTTCCCCAGGATCACCTCCTCCAAGCTTAAGTGTAGTCCATTTCAATGTGAAGAAAACTAAGCAAAGACAGCAGGGGACATGAATGGATGAATAAGGTACTAGTGACAAAACTCAAACATAAGAAGGAAGCATACAAGAGGTAGAAGCAGGGTCAGGTGAACCAAGAGGAAAACAGAGACACTGAGTGTGCAAAGGATGGATTTAGGAACACCAACTCCTAATGGGAGTCAAAACTCCTATTTTGGAGTGAGGGACTTGGAGAGCACCCAGAAGGGCTATTACAGGAATCTCCGCAGCGAAAGGAAGGCTGTAGAAAACAGTACCCTACTGCTGACTGGAGCACAGGACACAGAGGGGAAAAAAAAACAACAACCAAACATGCAAAAAAATGAGATCCTTAATGCCTTCTCTGTCTTGGTCTCTACTGGTAAAACTCACACAAAAATCCCAAGCCCCTGAGACTAGCGGGAAAGTCTGCAGCAAGAAGGACTTACCCTTGGTGGAGCAGAATCGGCTTAAGGAACATGTAAATAAACTGGGAGTACACAAGTCTGTGGGACCTGACGGCATGTGCCCCACCCCCGGCTCCACGCTGAGGGAGCTGGCAATGTCATTCCTAGGCCACACTCCATAATCTTTGAAAGGTCCTGCTCACTGAGGGACATTCTAAGAACTGGAAAAATGCAACTGCCAGTCCTCTCTTCAAGGAAAGGAAGGAGAAGGAACTGGGGATCACAAGCCAGTCAGCCTTGTCTCGTCTCCCAGAGCCAAGAAGCATCGAAATGATCTCCAAGTATATTAGCGACAAGAAGATGATTGAGAGTTGTCATCATGGATTTCTGAGGGGAAAATCATGCCTGACTAACCTCACTACCTTCTACAATGAGGTGGTGGGCTCAGTAGTTGAGAGAAGATGAACGTATGCCGCTTCCATTGGCTTTTGACACGGTCTTCCTTAGCATCCTGACAGACAAACCAATGAAGTGGACATACTCACTTCCTTAGCTCAGTGGACACTGAGGTGGACTGAAACCTGGCTGAACTGCCAGGCTCAAGGGGTTGTGATCAGCAGCGTGAGGTGCAGCTGAGGACCAGTGATGAGTGGTGTAGCCCAAGGGCTAATTTGGAGACCAATGCTGTTTACATCTTTGTTAACGACCTGCATGATGAGACAGAGCACACCCCTCAGCAAGCTTGCAGGCAATACAAAACTAGGAGGAGTGGTTGATACACAGATGCTTGTGCTGCCATTCAGAGGGACCTTGATGGGCTGACAGGAATCTCATGAGGTTCAGCTATGGGAAATGCATGTGGTGAGGAAAACCCCATGCCTCAGTACCAGCTGGTGGCCAACTGTCTTGAAAGCAGCTTTGCTGAGAAAGGCCTGGAGGCCCTGGAGGAGAAAAAGTTGACCATGAGCCAACAACATGCCCTTACAGCAAAGAAGGCCAACAGCATCCTGGACTACATAAAGAAGATACGGCTCTTGTGAGACCAGATCTGGGGTGCTGTGTCCAGCTTGAGACTCCCCAGTGCAAGAGAGACATGGATGTATTGGAGCATGTCCAGAGAAAGGCCCGTACAATTTGTAAGCTCTGGGAGTATCTGGCATATGAGAGGGAGGAGGACTGTGTGTGGCGTTCTTTACTCCATGACTAATTTAATGTTTTCAGCTTTCTTAAATTTTTTCATTTTCTAATAATTATTGACATTAACAACTATCAAGAATTGAGGCAATGTTTTCTCAGTTCCAAGGTATTTTTCCTGCACATTAAAAGCAATGATTACTGCATAACAGTCATTGCACCGTTCTGGAATCCTTCAAGAATCTTATTTAATATCTATAAATATGAAATTTTTGTGCGTGCTATTACGGAAAAGCCTGTTATTCATGGATCATTTGGGAAGCTGGTGTCACTGTAATCTGTTTTATTGCAGCCCAAGACAAGATCATACCAGTTTGGGTGATGGTGGGAGGAATGCATATTCCTTTTTTTGGAATGGGTAGCTGTAATCTAGAAGTCACTAAAAGAAAACAATGTGGGGTCATTGTGACTAACTAGTCTACTTAACTGTGTTAGCTACTTACATTATGCAGTTCTTGGCCATGTAAGCAAGGGAATAATTGAGACAGTTATAATATTTTAAAAGGAATACTACTGCAAAACTTTTTATATTTTGGGCTCTCCATATTAGAAAAATTAAATATTGTAGTTTTCCCTGAACTCTTACAATAATCTTGAAATAATATTTACAACATTTTTTGATTATGAGGGAGGTTTAGGAAATTCCATCTGGTCTTAATACAGAATAAAAGTTAAGAGGTGATATCACCAGAGTTTCTCAATGTATTTGAGGTGATTTCTGACAATAGGACTCACCTTAACCTTGAATTAATGGCAGAAAAGTGTTCAATAGTTGTAAGCTGCAATTGTATATAATTGTGTAAGAAATAAGGCATGGGCTATTATAGTGAGAATAATGAGCTCCTGGACTGTTCCGTCTAGGAAAAAGGTGAATGCTGTGTCACTGGAAGGATGGTTTCATCTAGGACTCAGGTGAATACTGTGTCACCGGAAGGTCTTAAGTTGAAATTGGATGTTTTTGTAGAATTATCCTGTAGCTTGGCTGACCTCAAAAGCTTATTGGTTCATGTGAGGGAACTGTTGTGAACTCAAGTGACAGAGCAGTATAGAAAGCATGATGTTCTGACTCAGCTTGAAGTTATGGATTTGTTGGATGAAATTTGATGTGTTGATTGTGATACATTGATAGTTTATTGTTATTGGGTTTTGGCTTGTATATCTGCTGATCTTGAGTGTTTCCACAGGAGAATCTACATATCAAGAGAAATATTAACCTGCAATCCACTTTCTCAGTTTTGAATGTAAATTTTGCTCACTGAGACTATAGTTTTTGTTTTCAATGCTACTCTGACCCATGTGTCCATGTCTTTTTACTGGGGAAGAAATACGACAAGGTGTTGTGAGGGTTAATAGATTATATAGATTTATTTTTTTAATAATTTCCTTTATTATGGCTGGTGAGAACTCAAGTGGATTGATACAGTTAAGGCAGAAACTTCATTCTAATTCTTTGTATGTTTTGTGGATGGTATACAGTTAGCTTTTGCTGTCAGATGCACTTTGCGTGTGCATGTATCAAGATTTATGTAATCCAGTGTGGTCTCTATTTTCTCCAGAAGTTGTGCCTAATAGACAAATGCAGTTACAAGTACTGCAGTATAAAACCTAAGCCAAAGTGTATATCATGTTACTTTAAGGAAGTCCTCTGTGTTTTTTATCCCCCTCCTATCTTGGTGTGAAAGAAATGTCATGACCATGCTTCTTGTAGCAAATTGGAATTGAAAATAAGTTTATGTTCTGGTTTTTTTTTGCTGTTGTTTTTAATCATATAGGGTTGCAAATGCAAAACTTAACAATTTTTCTCGCCTGGAACCTACGCTTCGCCTCCTTGGTGTACAATTTAATGAGATTGTGGCCCAAGATGTAATGACAGGACAGCGTGGGGCTGCAACAAAGCTTTTATATGAATTGTATATTGCTTTAGGAAAAAAGAAAAAAGCAAAGCTCACTGGAATAGCCATGGAAGCAATGAGACCTGCAGCAACTGCAAAGCTTAAGTCTATTGAAAGTGCTTTGTATCGAGAGGTAAATAGCTATGTCTATTCTATATAACTATATAAGAAAAAAGGTAGCATACTAACATGTACATCTCAAGCAAGTTGCATGTTCCCCTCCACACTTTTAAAGTCTCTTCCTCAAAACCCAATACTTCTGTGGAAAGGAAGCAGTCCCGTACTATGTTTTACAAATAGACAATGAGATTACATTGTTTATCTGTGACTCATGAGGATAATGATCATCTGCATTTAGCGTTCCTTTGTCTTGGCTCATTCTGTGTTACCTCTTCTGTTTTTCTCCAGATTTAAAACATGTATAGAAGGAAAGGCTAGTAGTTGTTCAGCAGCCGTCGTTTTGCTCATTTCATCAGTACAAATTGCAGACTGCATTGCAGTCTAGCTATCAGCTTATAGCTGTGTTGAGCTTCGTGCCACAGTGGTTTGATTCCTTCGGTTGCGCGTGTCTCCATATATTTATACTACACTTCAGCCTGCAATAACCGTGTTCTGAATAATGTGGAGAGGTAAAAACAAAGGGGAACAGAGTATCTAAGAGGAAGTCAGCATCAATGTAGTAGATTCTGTTAAGGATTTTCTTGTCTTCAGCAGTAATGTTCAGACCATAATTTGTTATCAGAGTGAACAATCTTTAAGAAGCTATGTATTATGAATCAAATTCAGCTGGGTGAATTTTCACATTTTTTCTCGCATACTTCCTGAAAAATAATCTAGAAGCAGAAAGTTTACCAGCAAGTGCAAGACCAGTACCAAACAGCTGAAAAATCTGTTCACCTGTATCTGCTTAAAAATAAAGCAACTGGGGGTAGCTCTTGACAATAGGTTCAGAATGACGTTTGAGTCATAGAATAGTTGAAGTTGAAAGGGCCTCTGGAGGTCACTTAATCCATAGCCCTGCTCTAAGCGAAGTCAACTAGGACCGTTTACTCAGAACCTTGAGTTTTGAATATCTCCAAAGACAGAGACTTCACAGCCTGTCTGGGCAAATTCTTTATCACTCCTTCAGAAATTTTTTTCTTTTTCTTACGTTTATGTTGGATTTCCTGTATTTCAGTTCTAATAGAACAGATTACTTCAGTTGGAAGGGACCTGCAATGGTCATCTAGTCCAACTGCCTGACCACTTCAGGGCTGAGCAGAAGTTAAAGCGTGTTGTTCAGGGCATTGCCCAAATGCCTCTGAAACCCTGACAGGCTCGGGGCATCGACCACCTCTCTAGGAAGCCTGTTCCAGTGTTTGACCACCCTGTCAGTAGAGAAATCTTTCCTAGTATTAGGTTTGAACTTCCTCTGACACAACTTTGAGTCATTCCCACGTGTCCTATCACTGGATCCCAGGAAGAACAGCTCAGTACCTCCCTCTCCACCTCCCCACTTCAGGAAGCTGTAGAGAGCCATGAGGTCGCCCCTCAGCCTCCTTTTTTCGAAATTAGACAAAGTTTGGCATTGTTCAAGTTTAAATCTGCATGTTCTTTTCAATGGAGCTAATTTTCTGAAAAATATTCCACTGCATTTGTTGTTCTGTGTACATTCAGAAAACACAGCTTAAAATTACTACTGCAAAATTATCATATTTAAATATGTCTTTTACTGTTTCTGACTCTTTATTGCTTGACATTTAAATTTAGCGTTTGAAAACTTTAATGCCACGTCAGGCTGATTTGCAACTACAGCAGATTTCAGAGCATTTTGAAATAAAATCTAAGGCAATAGAAGATAAAATAGCTCGTATACATACTGCAGAACAACAGAAATTTCAGAAACTCCAAGAGGAACAAAGAGCCCAAGACATTGAAAAGGTGACTACTTACTTTTTATAGACTTTCGTAGAAGTATTTTCTTAAGATCATTTACATAATGACTTAGTTAAAGCCAGTGTAAATGCTGTTAATTCTGTGCTATGCAGTCATGTTTGTACAAAAACAAAGAAAAGGATCATGCATGGCAATCATTAATATTTAGGTATAAAATATGTAGTTATAAAACCCTTAAAAACACTAATATTTAAAAATCACTTGATGGTAAATTAGGAGTATTTACATATTGATTTGAAGACAGAACTGTTAAGTGTTTAAGGTGTCCTTGTAAAAGAGGATTGTGACATTCTTCATTTGTGAAAAAAAGTTGAAGCATTGTTTAAAAGCAGGAAAAAGACACAGGGAAGGGGACCTATAGCGGGTATGGCTTCAGAACACCTTGTAGCTCTGTGTAGCTGTTCTGATAAAAAAGGAGGAACTAATTTTTTGAGATATGGGGACACTCATCCAAAGTACAGCTCATAGTTTATATATGGAGGAACTGGCCATTTCTCCAAGGGGTATTGAACCACAATGAAAATGAAGCTGACTAGTTTGAGATGCATTTTGTATGGCTAATTAAGGGGAGAGAATCTTGCTGTGGTTATTTAGCTGTTCTATTGCCACTGCATGAACATGAATGAAAAAAATGGCCCTTCGTGTATCTAGAAAATACAAGCAATATCCAAATTATTTTCAAAATAAAATTATAAAAGATAATTTTTATCTCATTTGATATATTACATATTTATTTTTTAACTTTCTTTGACTCTTTGTAAAAAGCCCTTTTTTCTCACTCAATTCCACATTTATCTGCTGTTAACTATCTGTAATGCACTTTAGCTAGTGTAATTTAAATCTTTGTACTTCTTGATTGTCTGAGACACATTGTTCAGTGGTAATATTGCCTAATGGTATTCTCCGTTTTTGTACTAGGAAACTGTTATTCTCAGTTTCTGTGCTGAATTCTAACCATACTGGAGCTAGAATTTAATACAAGCCCTTAGATGCCTGTTAGGCACTGTATAGAAACTGTTCTTGCTTGCAGATGTGCTTCTATTGCATCACACTGCATGTTAATGTGGACATAGCATATATAGATGTACCGTTTTCTGATAATGTTACTTTGCAAATGTATCTTCATCCTCAAATTTGAGAACATATACTAGCATATTACTAAGGTGTCAAATTATTCAGAATGCAGAGTGATACTTTAATTTCAAGCATTTTACAACCTCTATTTCTTGCTATGAAAATGGTAATTTGTGTGTTCAGTGGCTGAGAATATTCTTAAGATAAGCTTTAACTGTGGACAAAAGATAAAGAGTTTTTTGCTTTCATGGTATTTTAGTGATCCACTTTAAAAAAAGAAAATTTGCTCAAGCCTGGAGCTTGATAGCCTCTTCTACTTTCTTCCTAGATGATTTTTTTTTTCCCTTATGGCTTAATTACATTTACTTCATAGATATATAGGTAGTATATTAGAGCGATATGGTGTATTTTGTTTCAATTCAAGTATCTGAACACATGATGTTGAATATTTAGCATCGCATAGGAAGAAGGAGGCAAAATGAAATAATGGCCAGGATTCAAGCAGCCATTATACAGGTTCCAAAGCCACCACCAAACCGCACCATAAAAGCTATTGAAGCCAAAACATTCCTAAAGAAGAAAAGAGAAGCAGAGGTAACTATTATGTATATTGTGTTAATAGTAATTATATGAACTTGCAAAACATATGATGTTCTGGGAACGTTTAAACTTAACAAATACTGGAGTTGTACTATCCTAATGCTGCTTATATAACTTAAAATTATATGGTAGGCTCAACCTGTGAAACCATCATGCTTATGATTCTGCATTTGTCACTTAGGAAAAAATTTGTTTTGATAGAAGAGAGATTTCTTATTCAATAAATACTGTAGGTAGGTACTAATTTAGTTGCTGACAGTATTTTAGGTTCTAGTCTATTGAGTAGCATATGTGAAATAAAAGCATAATGTTTCCTTTGCATTTGTGCATGATGAAGTTTTGCACAATAATGTATGAACTCTTCTGTAACACGCTATAAAACTGCTTGCTTTATCAAAAATATAACAGTTGAAACTGACAATAGTCTCAGATCAAACAAGAGATTATGGCAATGCAGCAATCAAAAAGAAACCAAACTGTATTATCTAGTGCTGAAGAATACTTGGGTTGTAATCTTACAGTTCATGGATTGTATTGTCATCAGGAGCCCAAATATTACCATTTTTTCAACTGCGCAATCGAAATGAATACATTTAAATGTAGAGTGTAGGGACATAGTTGCTTGAGTAACTATCAGAGATTAATTCAAACTAATAAATCTAAAGAAGATCATAGCCCAGAATATCTTGTTTCAAATCCCTGAATAGTGGCATGCTATGTAAAATCAGAATTATCCTGCAAAATGAACAGCTGCAGAAACTTAGGATTTTCTGTCTAGTAGACATAGGTACAGCTAAGAAAAAGAGGGAAGGAAGGAAATGAAAAGTAGAAGAGCAAAATAAAATAGTCTTGCCATTTTTCTTGATGTAGCTGATTCTTAATATATTTTCAGTGTAAATATTTCTGTTGCACTAACATAACGTAAAAATAATTCCCTAATACTTACGATGCTTTGTGAAAACAAAAGAAACATTAAATTTTGTTATTCCTTCAGGACACATACAAAGAGATTAAAAAATTTGAGAAGTCTATGGCAGGAAACGCCTCTGCAGTACACAACCAAGGCAACGACAGGTAATATTTGGATATTAGTTTGTTAAGCTTAGACAGGATGCTACCTCAGGTGCATACCATCTATGCAGATAGCTACTTGAAGAATACATAATGGCTTGTTTAGCTTAAGCTGTGATTTTCCTTTGAGTGATTGTCCCAGTAGCACTGCAAATATTCCCGCTCCAGCATAGTTGCAGTGATTTTACATTACCTATAGAATAGAATAGAAACATTAAGGTTGGAAGAGACCTCAAGGATCACCTAGTCCAACCGACCCCCCCGCCCTGCCACCACCTATTATCCACTAAACCATGTGCTTCAGTGCTGCATCTAAACTTTCCTTAAATACCCGCAGGGACGGTGACTCCACCACCTCCCTGGGCAAGCTGTTCCAATGCCTGACCACCCTTTCCGAGAAGAAATTTCTCCTCATCTCCAACCTGAACCTCCCCTGGCGCAACCTGCAGCCATTCCCCCTAGTCCTGTCACTAGTTATCTGCGAGAAGAGGCCAACCCCCAGCTCGCCACAACTTTCTTTCAGGTAGTTGTAGAGGGCAACAAGGTCTCCCCTCAGCCTCCTCTTCTCCAGACTAAACAAGCCCAGTTCCTTCAGCCGCTCC
>VWZZ01005991.1:1347-16755 GCA_013399095.1 Psophia crepitans | reverse complement strand
ACTCCATTCACCACCACTCTCTGGGCCCGGCCATCCAGCCAATTATGAACCCAGCGGAGAGTGTACCTGTCCAGACCATGGGCCGCCAGCTTCTCCAGGAGAATGCTGTGGGAGACCGTGTCAAAGGCTTTGCTGAAGTCTAGGTAGACTATAGCTGTAGTAGGGATGGCTCAAGCTTCCTTTTCTTCTTTTTGCTGTATATGCAGCAACAAAGGACACAGAGTGCATCTCTTCTCTGTTAATTTTGGTCATTGAGTCTGTGAGTTCAGTTAGACTTGCAGAGAGGAAAGTGTGTTTGTGGATATACATACAAAATAACACATTTCAAAGGAAATATAGAGAAGTAACCTTTCTCCTTAGAGTTATGTTGCCTGTATGTTGATTTATTTCTGAGTAATTTTAAGTAATAGCTGTTCTGTCCCCTTTAGTGTGTGCATACCATACCCAGAAGAGGTGGCACTGATGCATACTGCTGTGGATACTTCTATGTGTAAACAACCTGTGATTAGTAATTCTGCAAAACTGCACTCTGAGTGTATGGATATATTGAAGAGTAACCCATCTTTCTTTGATATTCTGTGAGCCATCCTAATTTCCTGTTTCTGCAGAATTTGTCTTCATATTAGCAAATTAACTAATTGACAGTTGTCTCAAGTCAATGCTGGAGCCCTCCTCTGGACTTAGTGATGATTGTGGGGCACAAGGACATCAAGAAGTAGCCACAGTGCCTGCAAAGAGTTCTGGCCAAACCAATCCAGTTGTATTTGTCAGATTTGCACATAACTGCACAGAGATCTGTATGAAAACACCTCTAAGAACTATAACTCTATAAAGTCAGTGATCTTTTTCTGTTTAATCTTTTCAATCAGTGATATACAAGAACCATTGCCAACACAGAAGTTCCAAGCAACAACCCTAGAAACTACAGCACAGACAGCAACTGATCTGTTAAGTATTTATTCAGATGACGAATATATAAGAAAAATTCAAAAACGTATGGAGGAAGATAGGTTTGCTAGAGAACAACGAGAAAAGAGACGACGAAAAATGCTAATGGACCAGTTAATAGCACATGAAACACAAGAGGTGAGAAAATATGTGCTGAACTATATAACCCATACACAATTAGTTATCTGAAATTTGGTTACAGATGTAAAAGAACAGTATTTTTGGAGGGTTCAATAAAATTTGGAGGGGATAAAAGGAAGTATACACAGTTATATCTGAAAATAACTTTTATGCTAACCATTGTCTTTCCTTGAAAAATATGAAAGGTATCTTGTTTTGGCTGGGATAGAGTTAATTTTTGTCCTAGCAGCTGGTTAGTGCTGTGTTTTGGATTTGGGATGAGAATAATTTTGATAACACACTGATGGTTTAGTTGTTGTCAAGCAGTCAATGACTTTTCAGCTTCTCATACTGCCCTCCCAACGAGAAAGTGGGGCACCCAATAAACTGGGAGAGAAGACAGCCAGGACAGCTGACCCAAACTGACCAAGGGGATATCCCATACCGTATGGCATCATGTTCTATATATAACTGGGGGGTGGTCTGGGAGGCAGCATGGCTGAAAAACTAGCTGGGCATTGGTCAGTAAGTGGTGAGCAATTGTGCTGTGCGTCACTTGTTTTATTCATTCTATTATTATCTTCCTTTTCCATTCTATTAAACTGTCTTTATCTCAACCCACGAGTTTTAGCTTTTTCTTTTTGATTCTCTCACCTGTCCCACTGGGGTTTGGGGGTGTGAGTTGTGGCTGTGTGGTTGTTTTTGCTGCCGATTGGGACTAAATCACAACAATCCTTTTGGCGCCCAATGTGGAGCATGAAGGTTTGAGACAATGACAGATCTGAGCAGAGCATGTTAAAACAAATACATTGTAAGCATTCATTATATTAGTTTAATAGTCACTGGTCACAATGTTGTACAACTTGTTTGCAAGGTTATGTCGTGTAAGTCCTTGCATTATATATTGCCTGTGGTGCTGTTTATTATCTCAGGGTGCCAGATGATAATTTTAATTTTAAAAGGAAAATTCTGTCCTGTTAAACCGTGACAGAAGGTTGTCTGTTTTTCTTGCCACCTGTATGTCATACTTCATCCTTATAAATCATGCAAGTTCAAATTAAGGCATTAGAGCTAAGATTATTAAGAATCAGTTAAAGACCTGCCTTCTATTTTCTCCCCCCATTCCCTCTACCCCTCCCTGCCCAAGTTGAACTTTAAACTATCAAAATCTATACTGGTTTTGGAGGAGGTACTAATGAAAAAACAACAAAAGCAGGATTCCTCAGTCAAAAACCTGTATTTACAATTGTGTTATGTAAAGTTTTAGATCTGGACTGGATAAATTCTGAAATGGTTGTGCTGGGTGATATGAAGAAGCAAAACACTTATTTTGCAGATCAGAGCTTTGGTTTTTGATATATTATGGAATAGAACATGTATCTTATGAGGATATCTGCACTGCGTCCAAAAATGGATATTGCAGGTTATTCCATTTGAATCTTGTCCTGTAAAACACAACACTTTTCAGATTCCTCCTCAGACACTCCTCATTCAAAAAGCAGCTCTTAGATTACTGACTGCACAGATCTTTTCTTAAGTAATGATTGTGCCAGACAGAACCTTGTAGCTTACTGGGTTTCTGTGATTTACAGTTATCTTTTATCTTAGTACTGCACTGAGTCCTTAGCTTAAATCATATCTGTTGAGCCCAGTATAGCTTAGACTGTCTCCACTGATGTTGCATAATAATAGCACTTAAGCTGCACGAGATCTCTGGAAAGGAAAAGTATGAAATTATATATATATAATATGTGTGTGCATATATATATACACACATACATATGTATTTCCAAGCATTGGCATGTAATGTCTGGAGATGTTTTTGGTGTTACTAAGAAAAAAATAAATTTGTTGGGGTAGGCATCTAGAAATTAGATGACTTTCCAATATCTATGGCAGACCTATATTGTATGAAAAACTAAGAACACCTGTATTATCTTAGACCAAGAGTCCATCTGTCCATGTAACCTATCTCTGAGCTCTCACTCAAGGAGATTCTGTGTGATGTTCTTGTTGATATGCATAGACCATGAAGAAGTTTTGCAACCCAGTTGTCTGATATCACTGTAGTACCAAAACTTGCTCTTAATCTGCTATCAGCTCTTGCAGCCCCAGCATAACCCCAGCAACTTTGACTAGTGGTTCCAATAGCCATGGCTGTCAAGTAATGGGATGCGGCCAGCAGCAATCACTGGGGGGTTTGGTGGATACAGCAGTTGTAAGCCAGCCAGTGTTGTTGAGGAGATCAGGCAGCCAGTCTACTTGCAGATGTAGTAGGAGACTTGCCAGTTTGAAGACGAAGGAATTGTTGCAATGTGCTGCCAATCAAACTTGCTCCAGTGAGGATCCAAAGCAAGGCAAAAGTAACAACCCAGTTCCTAACTTTCCAGGAGGAAAAATCAGCATTGATACAGGAACAATAAAATTCACAGGCTGCAGGAATTGGAAGGAAAGACAAGTGAGCAGTTGATTGGAACAGTAGTCTTGCCTGATCAGGGAATATATTCAGTGCTAATTCGGTTCTAAATTAGCGGGGGAGAGGTGACTGGTTGGAAATCTATGAGATTTCAGAGATTAGATGTTGCTTGACTTAGGGAAGTGTGAAGCAAATTGAGATATTTTATTTTTTAAAAAAGTAATATATGAAGTAGTTAAAAATTACTTTTTTCCTCCATTAGAAATTGAACCAGAAAGGATTTTCGAATGGAAATTATACCTTTCGTGTAGACATTAGGGTCAGATTTTTACTTAAACTGCATAAAACTTGAACACAGGTCATGGGATCATTTAGAATCAAAGTAATTTCATCCCTTTGGAGTGCTTTAATGTCTTTCATGTCCATATGTATGAACCTCTGCTAAAAGAATCTTTTCCAATTTTTTAATTTTGGCACACCATAAGCTGTAGTAAAGGTCGGAGCCTGAGAGAAAAAGTACTTTAAAATTATGTGACACTTCTCAATATGGAGCACAGAGTGATGCTGGTCAGATTTTTATAGACAGAGGTTGAAAGTATTTGAGAATAACATGGCTTCATCCCAACTGAATCTTTGATTGCCACCATTTCAACAAAGTATTTGTTTTAAGTATTTGTTATTTTTAAATGCTCTGCTCAGATTTTATGTCTCTGAATTTAAAAAGTTATCAGGGAGAAGTTACTGTCAGCAATAAATTGAGAAGGTGAAAACAGGAGATGAAGTTAATTGTTACTACATTATTATTTGTCAACTAAGTAGATTTATGTATGCTAAGGTATAAGTTTTGGTCATGAAACTTATGAATACACAACAGGACAGACATGTTTCATTTGTATTTAAATTAAACAAGGACATAGAAAAATAGGAAAATTTGATATAGTAATTATGTATGAATAACATGAAACATAAGTACATTAATGCTTGGCCACTGGATGCCACTGTTGTCTCAAGCAGGTAAAATGAAAAAAGCATTATGCTTTCTCACTAGTAATTTTTCAAATTATTACTAAGATGTCCCATTTATGATATTTGTGTGATTTCTTCTGACACTTCACAGTCCTCTGAAGAAGTTGATGTAAAATGTTAGATCAAAAAATTAAAATACAATTTTTATTTTGTCTCATAGTATGGCCAGAAGCTTCAAAACTTCCCAGCGTTAGGTTTTAGTACTTTGTCCATTCCTGTTTGTGTGAAAGATAGTTACCAATACTTTACTCCCATATCCAATAAGCAACCTTTTTGAAATGATCCTGAATCCTAATTTATCCATTGTGTAGCTCTGAGTTAATTGCCTTTTCAGATGTTCTTCTTCCTCAGAACTTTCCTGCTGACTCTTCATAGGCCTGCTGAGGACATCCAAGTATTTGATTGCCTAGATTATTGAAATTCTCTACCCTTTGGTTATCAAAGAAAAGGTCTTTTTAGGTGCACTGAAGTGTTCTAAGGGAACATCTTCCTATTTCCTTTCTAAAGAGTGCATTCAGCTAGATGAGGTGCTTTGATTTCTCACTGGGCCAGTTATTTGCACCATACAGTTTATCGCTTGAGTATGACAAATGACCATTCTGCTAGGGTGGCTCCTTCAATCTTCTGTGATTTAGGATTTAAAGATCATTTGGCTCCAGTGGAGTACTTGCTGTACTAATCCATGGTTGGGGATAAGCAATTGTAACTAAAGAAAACAGAAGATATTCACTTGTAATAGGAAGCAAAGTCTGTGCATCCCCTACTATTTTTCGAAGTCTTAATGAAATACTGAGTCCAAATAAACAGTGGCTAGAACTGAGGCAGCAAAGGGCATCGTGTCTCCTTTTATTGCCTTGACTTCCTGAATGTAAGAGATACATGGACAGATGAACTCTTCAGTAGGCAGTGCTAATGGAAGATTTTGTCACCTGAACTACATCAAATGACACATAGCATTAGTATGAAAATATGCATATGAAATTGTTACTACTGCATTGGTTTCCATTTCAGTTGCATGCATTATGATAATTCTGTGCATAGAAAAATAATGTGCAAACAGTACACTACAAACAGAGTATAAAAACCATTCATTTTGTGATAAGCTTTATAGGGAGACAGTATTGCATCCAGGTGAAGCACTCTGGGATTAAAACCCAAGATGATCGTATCTTTGCCATTAGAGCTATCATGCAGTGTCATGAGATTCAGTGCTAGCAAAGAGGAGTGCAAAGCTCACATTTTGGCTAAAATAAGCAAAATGTTGAGGTATTTTTATATCAGCTTAGTCTGTTCAAGTCATCAGCATTTAGCTGGAATATGTTTTATTCTTAGCAGTTGTAAAGGAAAAGGAACTTAAAAATATGGAATTTTATTTGAAAAATATTGGCTTCTCCTTAAACATTAAAGATCTCTGTCAATGTTAAAGATCTAAATTTATTAGAAAGGTGTTATTCTTATTATTGCAGTTAAAATGCCATGTTTTTCAGCTTTGTGTTAGAAATCTATTACAGATGTCTTGATTGCATTTTGTAGCACAGATACTTGTAGAGTTCTTTCTTGCATAATAGTATGATAATGTATAATAAAGTTTGATTTTTGATTTATAGCTGAATTTATTTAATGTGTTCTGTCCTATCTCAATCACAGGTAGCTAATGGAAAACAAACCAGATTTAAAAAAAAAAAAGAAAAGAAGAAATATTTTATTTTGGTTTGTTTTAAACTGGCTTTACCTGTTCCTCTGTTCCTAGGAAAATTAACTTGAGGTCTTCACATCAGTCCCAATTTAGGTCTTAAGTCCGAACTTACATTTCATAGCAGTTTTGCTGCATCTGAAACAAATGTCCAGTGAATCAGAATTTTCCTCTAAAATTTTTCTGTCAGGGTGGTATTTGGCAATGGGACTTGAAAGGCAAGCTGATACTTTTGCTTAGAACTCAGAAGTAGTTCTGGGCTGTGAAAGTAGTGAGGCAAAAGTTTAGGTTGCATTAAGCAAGAACAGTGTAGAGGAGTGTAGCAGTGAGAAGATGCTCTGAGGTTTTGTCAAGTACTTTGAAAAGTAACAGTCCATGGCCTTTGAAGGAGGCTGTGCACAACATCCATGCTTCAAGCAATGCTTCAGAATGATTTTCTTGTAGTACCAAATAAGGGTTTCTATTCATATCTTAGCGAGAGCACCAAAACTGTCACCTACAAGTCTTCTATTTTTTCGTGTTCTGAATGCGTCCCCATATTCCCAGTCTCCTGAGTGGAGGAGATAATTATCCAAGTCTCAAGAAAGAGGCAAAAACTTCAAACCTGTAGAAGTGGGACTGATCAAGGATCCAACAGAGTATGGCTGAGAATGGGTACAGATGGAGAGCAGAGATAATTAAGGGAAATTATGACCAGTTAATGATTTGAGGAAAGGGTATATCTTTACATTCAGAAGACATTATTTGAAATATGCTGCAGTTTCTTTGCACATAGGAAATATCCAAGTTAAAATTGAATTAATCAGAACAAATGTATTTTTACGGAATATGTCAGTTAAAATATATTTAGAATTTCCTTCCATAGTTCTACAATTCTTGTATAATTTGCAGAAATAGTACTATAAATAGATGTGTATGTTGTTCCAGATTTATGTGTCAAATAAGCAGGTAAATGCTGTTACATGACCCTCTTCATAGTTCTCATATGAGATACTGATGAATTGTCTATGAAATAGTTTATAAGCTGTGCTTAGTACTGTTATTTTTAATCTTTTAGGAGGTCTACCGTGAGGAGCAACTTATTTACAGACTAATGAGACAATCTCAGGAGGAGCGGAGGGTTGCTGTTCAACTTATGCATGTTCGACATGAAAAAAAGGTGTTAAGGCAAAATAGAATTTTCAGGGAAAAACAATATGAAGAAAGGCGACTGAAAGAATTCCAGCAAGCTCTTGATAGAGAAATGGTAAAAGATTATTTGCTCTCTGAATTGCTGTAGGACTGTTACAATACCTTCCTGTTTCGAACCAGAATTTGTATTGTGAACTGTTTAGAATTTACGACTTTTCTAGAGACTTAAATGATTAATATTGCTTTTATCTAGGTTCAAAGTTACAACTTAAAGTCTAATTTGGATTTTTTTGTAGGGAGACATCTATGTATGCTGAGGTTAAAAGGCAGTTCTGCAGAGTCAAACTGACAAAATACAACGACATAAAATTTGTTTCATGAATCATGGTTTTCACTTCTTTTAGATGTAACCTGTTAAGAACCATTTTTAACAACTGCTGGAGGAGTTTCACTCATGAGTTCTAATTTCTACCTGGGAGCTTGGAGCTGACTAATAAATTAAAAGAATTCATAATCCTGCTATGCCCATAGTAGGCCATAATGTGATGGTAGCAATCTTACTTTGCTGCTACGAAACCAATTAGCAGCTCCAAATCTTCCAACATGGCTGGAGTCCTATGTAATCAGCAGCTATAGCTATTGATTATGACTTCTCTTTCAGTATGCTTTTGGCCAAAAGTAACACACTATCACAGAAACTACTGATAATTTTCTGCCATGACCCGCGATCTTTCTCAAAGATCAAACAGCATCAATAATATCAAATTATTTGGAGATTGGAATCTTGTTAATTTACTTGTCACATATTCTGAATGAACATTCCATTGTAGGTTTCAGTGAAACTAAGCCTTTTCCAATGCGTCTGCATAGTTATTCCTCAGGAAGAATAGACTATCATTTCACATTTCCCTGCCTACTAAGTGTTGAATAGGTTCTTAATCTGTATTTCATGAAAGAAGTAATATATTTCTTGTTTATTTCATCATGTTTTAAGAGTTAAAAAGCAAAAAACCACTGGAACATATAGAATGAATAGAAATTTTTAGATTTCTGTTTATATTAATCTGCTTGCTGGCTATCCAACTCTGGTGAGAATCCAGCTGTTTTCATTTCTTGAGTTAAATGAGCAAGTTAATTTTTGTTTCCAGGACTGTGCACTTCTGCACTTTCATTTTCTTTGCAATCTCAAATTTCCTCCTTAAAAAAAATTCTAGGCTCTGGCAGAACAAGAAAAAATTGATTATGAAGAACAAATTATCAAAGAAAGAGAACATCATGAGAAAATTGCCGTTGAAAGAGCTCAAGCTCGTTATAAAAAACATTATTCTGTATGTTGGGAAGTGATCAACCAAATCATTGATTTGTCAACAAAAGTAGGAGAATATCATATACTGACGAACAAGTGAGTATGGCAGTTGGTAGGCGAAACTAATAGCTGTTAGGTAGCTGTTAGTCTTCATTATTCAAACTGGCTTAAGCACCAGAAACATCTTACGTAGATTCTCAGGTATCTTACAGGACAGACCCAATTTGTTTTGCATGGAAAAATGATATTTAGTGCCAGGATTCACTGATGTGTAATACAAGGTGAACTAACACTAAAACCTTAGCATAATTTTGTGAAAACTCAACTAATTTGAATCCTTGGGAGACCAAGATTCACTAGTCCTACCACTTGTGGAACTACTGACTTCCTTTTATATGAACAAAGTCCTTAGTTTAAAAGTTAAAAATTGAGTAGTGCGCATCTCATTCTAGATTGCTCTTAGTAGCTGAATGCTTCCCCAGTGTAATGTAAACAGAATGAATTTCCTAAGATATATCAGCCTTCCTGGACTGTCCTAAAAGCAGCAACTCAGTCCAAAATCTTCTGAGTCTTACATGCTGTGATTTCATATTCTGACGTAGCTTAATGGCACTGGGTTTCTGAGACTGAATGGTGCACAACCATATGTACAGATACCTGAAATCCTTACCAAATATGCATATCAAAGTTGTATCTGCATTTACTGCCACTACAGCTGTGTTTTGTCCTTCTTTGCATTTCATTGCATTGAATGAAAACTGAATTTCAATTCAATTGATTGAATGCATTGTATTTTGTATGCAGGATGCATACAATGTGTATTCAATTATTTTTGAACAGCACATGCAGAGTTTATTTAAAACTGTAACACTCAACTATCTACAATCATCAGTAAAAAAAAAAGTTCAAATATATGTAATCTTAAGAAATAATAGAAACCTTTTAGCAGTCATACAATTCTAATGTGACATATGTCAGCACCCTAACAAGCACTTAGCTTGCTACTGTATGCAGTTTTTCTTTTTTTATATGAATATTTTTCCTCTCTTAAAAAAAAAAAAAAAAAAGGAAAGGTCTTAATTACCCATCCTGAATTAATTTTAGCTTCGAAGAAGAAATTGGATAGATTTTTGGTGAGGGGAGGCCTTACCCCCCAAAAGGAAAGAATATTTTGGAGCAGGAAAACATAGCTATAGCAAAACTGTTACTATGCAGCTCTGCTAGCCGAATACTATGTGATGACACATTTGTGAAAAGTGCCTAGTGCTGTCACAAAAGTAACCAAGCACTTATAAAAAGCTGTAATAATGATAGAAAGTGCCTAGTACTGTCATAAAAGTAACCAAGCACTTATAAAAAGCTGTGATAATTATAGAAAGCATTCTAAACTATATCTACTTTAGCATATGCTTGTTAAATGATGGTGATTCTTATAAATTTGGGTCTACTGTTCTCAAATATCTGGCTCCTTTAATGTTTGCCTTGGAACTCATTCTTTTTCTTTTTCTTCCTCAGCAAAATTCCATTAAAACTGATGTGTGATTGGAAGGAAATCTTTTTTAAAGGAAAACCAATATACGAACAAGCTTCAATTCAAACGTTGCCAAATGAACCAAGGCCAGAACAACTTGTAGAGCTGAATAAAATGAATCTGTTAGATGAAAAAGATTATGGTGAATACAAGGTACATCAAACTGATAAGACATAATAGAAGATAATACACCTTGATTTTTCATAATAATAAACATTTTGTTGTGGTTTTTTTTGTTTTACTAGTTTCTGATATCAGAATTTGACATACATTTTCTTTTCATTGCATGAAGTTCTATATAAAATATATGGTTGTATTTTATGTCAGTAGCACTGGAGAACAACTGCAATTTTAAAATACTGTTATAATTTCATTTTCATATGTAACATTTATTATAGTTCTCTGAGTTCCTAGGATCAACATGTAAATTGCAATGCAATTACTTTTTAGCTAATTGGAATTTGAAAGTGTGATTATTGCCATCACATTTGAAAATGCAACAGAAAGTAGCCAGCAAAAGCAAGTAAATGAAATAATGTACCTATTACAAAGCATGACAGTCTTACTTTCAGCAATTTTGAGTGAAAGCTCTCTAACAAGATTTATTGGTATGGGTGATCAATTTATTTTAAGATGAAAATTATTGAAAATGGCTGACAGTTTTGTTAACCTTGTGTTAGAATACAAGTAACTAGTTTTCAGGGTGCCTTAAAACTTTTCTTTGACTTTACAACACATTATGTAATTTCACAAGTGAAAGATGAAGGATGAATGTTTCCCTGTTAATGAGTGTTGTACAATTTTTTTTCGAAATTACACTAATGATGCTTTGGAAAAAAAATCCTGCTACTTATTTAGTCTTTTCAAATAATCTGTTTAACTAGAATATGGTAAAATAGCCTGTCTTTGGCTTGTTGGAAAGTTGTAAGAACAATATGTATTTATGTGTGTGTATATATATATATGTATATGTATGCTTTTACCCACATCCTGACCCAATTTTTACATTTTCTTTTGCAGTGAGTATAAGTGTTGGTTATGAGTTTCTGTAATGAGTGCCTGACAGCTCAATTTACTTTGATTTCAATTTTAATGTATGTTTTTCTGATTTATCTATTTATAAGGTCCTTGTTTATAACATGTCAACTCATGTATTGAATTTAATGACTTTCTTTAGGTGAAAAAAGGCTTATATGTAAGACCAACAGGGCAGACATGCAAGACAAACAGGCCGAAAACGGTTACTGGGGAGCACTAATGAAAAATGAAGTTTTTCATACTACAAAATCACAGTAGTCTTCTCCAGATGTGAGGGCACTGAAGGTCAAAAACATTTAATGACACGTTTAAAGCCTCTGTTTTGCTACCAATTTTTTCACATGCACATTCATGTAATTCATCTTTTTCCAGCTGTTGTTAATTTTATGCTTTTCTGCATCAATATTGATCAAAAGCTTGCATCATATAATGTGTAAAACTGTAGGCACCAATTCATGCTTAAGTCATCTGAAAACCAAACTGAAAAGCTAATACTTTCAAAGTATTACTTCTAGATAAAACTGTTTTGGCAGGGCATTCTGGCAAATGCTGTTATTCCTGACCCTGGAGAACAAAAAAGCTCAGTGCAGACAATTTGGCATTTTTCAAGAATAAGTTTACATTAGGAATACTAACTAAAAGTGTCAAATGTATGTGATAAAATACAAGAACAAAATACAATGCTGTCAGTCTGTTGCACATTCCCCATCAGAACGAGCTTGAAAATACTTGGAAACTACCACATCATCAGTTGTGGCTAATCACTAGATAATGAAATCACCCCAAAGAGGCATAACAGTAGGCACTGCTTAAAATATGAAATAATTTTCATTGTTGATTGAGAGTGTTCACCAGAAGTTCTATAACTCTCACCTGGAAACCTGAAAACTTGTTTCTGACAGGTAAGTTACTTTAGCTCAAGACAGTCTAGCAATCTTCTGGTTAAAAGGGCAAAAAATCTGAAACGTGAGTACTTCAAATGGGTAGCCCATTCCTGTGGAATTAATTTTTCCCTCAGGTCTGACAGAATTTAGAACAACGGATCCATCTCTACTTATATGTTTGAAGAAGAATGGTTCAGATAGGATAAGGATTTGGGGTTTTTAAGCATGTCTTTTCAATTACATTAAGTACATTTTATGAAATATGTTAGAGAGGGTATATTCTGCAACTCAAAGATGGTTTTTGTTTGTTTTTACTGATTACAAATAGGTGATATTTTCATTTAGAGTGATAAATTACATTGCATTCTGTCTAATGCACATATTTTCAAAGTCGACATTGAGCAAGTTCTGTTAGTAGAATATATGCTATGGCAATATATCATTCACGATAGTAAGTTCAGAAAAAGATTGCATATTCTACCTGGAACATGAATTCAAAACATTATCTTTCAGTACAACTTAGAATGAAACTGGTACTTCTGTTGATGGTGATTAAATATTTAATTTATGGAATGTTAAAATTGTTTAGGTTGAAAGGGCTATGGAGGTCATTTAGTTCAACCATTATGAAGATGGTTTTCTCTCTCAACTATGTATTAGTGAATATACGTAAATGCTTAATGGTTAGGACATAATTATATATTTTAACTATTCTGTTCTAAAAATATTTTTATTTAGTACTATTCAGATTTGATTATTGTATGTATTGTGTTTATGTATAAATATGTATATCTAGAAATATGAAAGACAAGGCATATTGACAAATTACTTGGTCGTTTGTCATTTATACAGACTATGACAGGGGAATGGTGCCCAGCAGAAGAGAACAGTGAAAATAAACCTCCTTTTAATAATAACGTGTTGGGTCATGTGCTTCATAGACTGATGGAGATCTTTTATCCTCCACAACCCAAATCTTCGCCACCTGTATTTCCTCTGTTTCCTATCAAGGGATGTATTTTGGGAAAACTTTTTAGTGGAAAAACTACCTGTGTAAAGTTTATTGAAAAAGGTAGAGATTTTCTTTTTTTTTTCCCCCCCTGTAAAATTCTTAAAAATGTTTATTTACATTAAAGTCCCACTCTTTCAATGAAAATAATTTGGGCAAATCCTTGCATTACTAATCCTTGAACCTCATATGCATCTGTATTTTGCAGGGGATGTCTGAAATTCATTCATTCATTACCTTCCAAAATAAGACTATAAAACATCTGAACTTGAATATTGCTTTAATATAGTATTACTTCTGCATTGAGAATTTAAAAATGCAAGATAGCTATGTGATTGTAGGTACACACTTTCCATTGGCTACAGAGAAGAGACAATGGAAACAACTTACATCAAATGCCCAAACAAAAGGAATAGTGCTTTACTTTGCATGTAAAATGCTGTCTTCTTGTCATTAATTTAATTGCTGGTAACAATCTCTCTGCATGTATACTCAACTCAAACTGTGAAGTTATCTAAATATTTCTGTGTATCAGTTTGCAATATTCAGGTACTGTCTGTTGATACTCTGGTTCAGGAAGCCATTCAAGCTTTTCTTAAAAATGAAATGAAAAGTGAACACAATGTGATTCCAAAGGAAGCAGAGGGTTCTGGGGAACAAAATGAGGTAAGCATTTTTGTTAATTTTTATTTTGGCTCCCACAGGAAGATGGGAATGAAATCTATAAGGAAGAAAGCGTATTGTTTCAATTTTGTACTCAATTTCAAACTTCATTCTGAGTTTTGACTTACAAGACTTCAACAGTCTACTTGAATTGACACACTTACTTTTCGTGTAATATGTAGTTCCCTTTCTGATATGTAGTTTCCTTTCATAATTGATAAAAGGTCCAGAAGAACTTTTCAGAATCACCACTGCAAGTTCTAAAGAAACTCCAAACAGAAACACCTATCAATAGAACCAAAGGTGTGTATATGTTTTATTTATGTATGTATATATATTTATAAAATGTGATTTCAATTCTTACTTTATCCTGCTAGATTTAAATTGCAATTCCTCTTTCTTTTGTACATATGAGGTTGTATCCATCACATCTGAGTTTTCACAGTATCCATTATGAATTTCCTGTTTCCACACATGCCTAGTGTCTGGGAACAGCAAGTGTAGGCTGCTCCATAGAGGAAGGTGAGCTAGGTGATGAGGGCAATAGTAAAGCAGGAAGTGCCAGCATTCACCAGCAAAGAGTGAGGATATTGACTGAAATCAGGATCATTGTAAGGTCCAGAGACATTGATCAGCGTCAGTCTCAGTTTGGTGATAACCCAGCAGTTCTGCTGATGAAGCGAGTCTGAGGTCACACCAGGAATTTTGATCAGTAGGTGTGGATCAGGATCAGAATCAAGAAGACAGGATACAGACTGCCAACACGGCTGCTACACAGATGTAATGTACCACAGGCAGGGTGCAGGATCAGATCTTCAGCTTAAAAGCAGCTTCCAAAGAAATAAAGGGCAAGCCCTTACCTCCCCTCACTTTACTATTCTTTACAACAGATCTTAACAACAGAGGAACTGGCACTGGGCTCAGAGACCTATACTCAGAATCACAGAATGTTTGAAGGTGGAAGGGATCTCTGGAGATCATTTAGTCCAATCCTTCTCCTCAAAGCAGTGTCACTACTGCAGGTTGTTCAGGACTACATTCAGTTGGATGCTGAACATCTCCAAGGATGGAGACTCCACAACTTCACTGAGCAACATGTTCCAATATTCCGTAACCCTTACGCTTAATATCTTTATGCTTAAGTGGAATTGCCTGTGTTTCAGTTGGTGTCTCTTACGTTTTGTCATTTAGCTCAGCAGCATTAAGAGAAGTCTGTCTCTGTTTTCTTTATTTCCTTCTTCACCTCAGACATTCTTATTTCTTCTATGTCTATTGATAAGATTCCCCTCAGGCCTTCTCTTCACAAGGCTGAAAATCCTAAGTCTCAGCCTCCTTTCATATGTCTGATACTCCCAGAGATTACAAACCATAAGGGGCTTTCTCTGAACATGCTCCAATACGTCCATGGCTCTCTTGCACTGGGAAGTCCCAGCTGGACACAGCACCCCAGGTCTGGTTTCACAAGAGCCGTATCTTCTTTATGTAGTCCAGGATGCTGTTCGTCGTCTTTACTGCAAGGGCATGTTGTTGGCTCATGATCAAGTTCATAGAATCATGGAATCATTAAGGTTGGAAGAGACCTCAAGGATCATCTAGTCCAACTGTCCCCCCACCACCTATTACCCACTAAATCATGTCCCTGA
>VWZZ01005990.1:23274-47437 GCA_013399095.1 Psophia crepitans | reverse complement strand
GGTCCCAGTACTGAGCCGTGAGGAACACCACTAATCGCTGATGTCCACAGGGAGCAACCAAGCAATGCAAGGATGCAAGAATATGGGGACGGTCTTTCCATTTGTCACCAGTCCTTCGCTACACACAGCTCCTCAAACCCTCTTGAAATTTTTCTTGAATGGTATTTTTACTGAATAGAGCAACAGAGAGCCTTGGGAATGACCGGGTGCGGTTAAGGTTTTGGCTCTCTGTAGAGTAGCTATCAACAGAAATTCATATATTATCGCTGAAGAGTTCTTGAGTTGTCATGCTAGTTTAAGTCATTCTGTCTAATGTTTTTCTTTCTCACGGCAACACTAAAGAACACATAAAAACCTAACCAAAATATAGGTGATTGTAATATTTTTGAGTGCTGATGCTGAAAATATTAAAAGCCATCTTAAAATAATAATTTTTAAAATAGTTTCTGTTTTTTCAGATGGTCTGTGCACAACAGCTTGACAGCTAATCTCGGCTGAGGGAACTCTGTGTGAAAAAAACTTTCAAAAAAGAATTATCCATAATGCCTTCTCTTCCTGACACAGCCTGAGTTCCAGGTATAGGCTCTCAAACTTGGAAGACCAAGGCTTGGCATTTATAAAATTTGACAAGTGTCTCAAAATATTGCAAGGAGTTGTTGCAATACTGCCTTCACTCTGGAAACCAAAGGATCTGCCTTGGCAGATGATCAGGGCAATAAAGGTGGTGAAGGGTCTAGATGGGAAGACGTATGAGGGGAGGCTGAAGTCCCTTGGTTTGTTCAGCCTGGCGGAGACTGAGGGCAGACCTCATGGTGGCCTACAGCTTCCTCACGAGGGGGAGCGAAGGGGCAGGTGCTGATCTCCTCCCTCTGGTGACCAGTGATAGAACCCAAGGGAATGGCATGAAGCTGCAACAGGGGAGGTTTAGGTTGGAGATCAGGAAAAGGTTCTTCACTGAGAGGATGGTTGGGCCCTGGAACAGGCTCCCCAGGGAAGTGGTCACAGCACCAAGCTTGGCTGGGTTCAGGAAGCACCTGGCCAACGCTCTCAGTCATCTGCTGTGATCGGGCTGGTCCTGTGTGGAGCCAGGGGTTGGACTCGATGATTCTTATGGGTCCCTTCCAACTCGGGACAGCCCATGATTCTAAGACCGAAAGGCAGCAGCTGCCGCCTGTGAAGCACCCTGACTCCTGGGGCTGGCAGCCCTCTGGGGTTCTTCACACAGGACATGCCGGCAGCAGCCCCAAACTTTAACTCCTCTCAGGAAAAAAAACCTTTCTGTGAAGAACTTTCTGTTGGTTGGTCTTTATTTTTTTAAACTTTTGCTGTAAGATATATCTAAGACCTCACGAATGCCAGCGGGGTTCTCTCCGTTGAGATCTGCAGGCAGTAAGGAACCGGGCAGCAGCTCTCCGCTGAGGCCCGACGGCTCCGGCGAGCCCTTACGAGTCCGCCAACGGCCGGGACGCGAGAGGGGCGCGCGGCCGCCACTGGGCGGCGCTGCTCCGCCCCGTGAGAGGGCGGGAGTGTGTGAGAGAAGGGCCCAGAGCCTGTGCGAGGCCCGGAGACCCTCGCTCGGACGCCTGTTTTTCCTCGCCTCAGCCCCGCGCTGAGCGGGCGGGCATCTGAGCCGTGAGCCCTCTTCCTCGGCCGCCAAGGTGCGGCAGGCAGTGCCGGCAGCCGTGCCCCGGCCACCAAGCGCCCCATCGGGCGACCAGGACCGCCGTGTCTGAGGGGGAGCAGGAGGCGGGGATGGAGGAGAGCGTGCAGCTGGCGGGTCCCGCCGCGCTGCCTTCGAGCGGAGCCCTGTGGGGCGGGCAGAAACCCCCTCGGGGAGGGGTTTCTTACGATTTTATGCTCTCGGAGGAAGGAGCTGTTTATTTCTCAGGAAATCCCACCTTGGCCCGCGAAGGAGGATGGATTTTCTTCACAGGGACAACGTTTTAAAAGCCAGGGACAGAAGGGGAAACGCCCCGCTCGCTCCGCTCAGAGCTTCCCGGGTGAGGAGAGGGGGGCTACCGGCCCGGCCCGCAGTCCCTTCGAAGGGGCTGCGCGTGTAGCAGTCGGCTCTGCCCGCTGTGAGAGGCGGGCAAGGGGAGGGGAGAGAGGGAGGTGCGGGTGCCCGGTGCCTACAGGGGAGGCCGGCAGAGGGGCTCCTGCCGCAGGCGGGCTGTGGGCAGCCGGCCGCCCGAGGGCAGCGTTGACAGCCGAGGCAGCAGGCAGGGCGCTGGGCACCTGCTTCCCGGCGCGNAAATGAGCTGTGCGCCAACACTGCCTGGACTCTTCTGAACGAGTTAAACTTTTGCTACTTAAAATAGCCCTGGTCGTACAAAGCGTAAGTACAGCGACCCTGGGCTGCGCCGCTCCAGGCGGCTGCAGGGCACGGGTCCGCCGCCCCGCGAGGGAGGCTCCGCCGGAGGGTGGTGCCATACGGAATGACAGAGTTCACAAATGTAACCCAAGATGGTTCTGGTGTTTCTTGAGGTGAGCTCAGAGTTACCTGGCCCTTACAAACACTTTCCCCTGATAGTGGGGAAAAGGCTAAGTGGCCTCCCTGCGTTGACCAGGGTTTTACCTCACTCTGGTCTAAGAGCAAAACCATGCCAGTTACTCACTTGTTCATTTAGGACTCAGAAGGGAGGCAAAGTATTTGAGGTGAATTTCTTTGGAATTCTTTGGAAGGTATTTATAGTTTGATTAGGTAAAAGTTTGCCTATGTTATGAGGAAGAAAAGTTTGTGGGTTTTGTTGTCTTTTTTTTTTTTTTTTTTCCTGTAGGGAAAATTAGTATCAGAAAAGTATTGGGGTTCATCCCTGACTCACTGAAGAAATCATATAAGCCTAGGATGTTATTAGGAATCCTGAGTGTGTATTAGGTCTTTAAGACATTGGCATTGTTATGAAAAAGAAATTGAACTACTAGTTTACCTTTAAGGGAAATTTAAAGGGAAAAGGGTAAATCCTACTGGAACATTTTAGAATTAAACTAGAAAAAGATTTAAATGGTTTCCATAAGACAATAATGTGGGTTAAGAATTTGAACAGGGTGTATAGCACTGTCTCCCTTGCAGTTACTGTAGCTTGCCTGAAGTCCCCTCAGACTGATACCTGTCTGTTGGGTTAATTGCTTCTCTGCAGTGAAAACAGGTCTTGAGCCTTTGAACACTAGAAAGGCTCATCTTTCCTTTGTATATCTGGTGCGGGGGGCGGGACACTCCTTACTGTGCAGTTTTTAGATCTGTGTGGCTGATCGTATGTGGGCATGACAGATCTGTCTCATTCACGCTTCACTCACTCGGGATGTAGGGACTGTTGCCCTCATGTTTGACGGCTATTCCGTAGTCCCCTGGTAGCTCCACGCCCTTCATACCTTTCAGAGTTTTATTGGTAAGTCACTGTCTTTTAGTTCTAACCTAGAGCTCTAAGATGGCATTTGAGTATTGTGGGGAAGAAAAGGGGTTACTTTTTGTTCCTGTTTTTCTCCCGTGAGTAGCAAGTCAGAGCAAAGGCTGGTTATGCCAGGGAATGGAGGCGTTTAACAGGTGAGGTGTAGCTCTCCTCCTGGGCTCAATCCTGTGCTCCTTGCACTTTTTCTCTACTCAGGCCAAACTTTCACTCAGAGGTCAAGTGAAGTCAAGAAGTTGTCAAGCAAAGTTTTTGCCTGGGATTTAAGAAAGAGGCTCCATAGCAGTTAAGTAAGTTTAAGGTAATAACAAGATCATCTAAGGGATTAATTTTTAACAAGTGTTTAAAATACGGTGAAAGTGATAATAGATGTGTCTGAAAGTATGACACTGTGACCAAGAAGAAAGGTATTTTTCAAGTCCTCATTTAAGCATTCATTTATAAAGCAAATTATGAAACCTCAACCATTGTGTTTCATACATGACCAAATGTTTCACTGGAAATTATAGTAGCTCTGTCTCCTTCCACATCTGTTGGTTTGTGTGGAATGGCATGGTCATGTTGCAGACTTTGTGCAGGGTGACTACTTCTATTTGGTTTAAATTAGCAGTTAAAAACCTGGAAATAATGGAAATGCCTGATTGTTTACTGTAAAAATATAGGAAATATTGCAAGTTGTTTAACAGCATTTTTTTGTCATACTGGTTTGTAAAATCTAGATAGTTTTGAAGATAAAAAACTACATCCCGAGATTTTAGACTGTCACAAGAAATGAAAGAAAATGTGGACTGAATTTAAGAAATTGTATTCAGATAAGGACATGTTATGTTTCAAAATAATTGCTAAGGGACATTTTTAAGATGTACCAGTATAATAAAATCATAACTATACTGGGTGTCACAATCTGGTAATATACATAACATAGCTGTATAGTTATTTATATGTGTATGTATGTCTATACAAATATAGAAACATATACATGTGTGAGTAAAATTATAAATTGATTCTAAGAAAATTATAAATCATTAAAACACTGTATTTTACACACTTGATACATAGTGATGAACCTCTTCAGTGACATCATCAGAAATAGAAATAATAACTGGCAAGTTTATAGATGCCAGGTAATAATTATTTCTCTCCTGTAGAGGGATATATATGACATTGCAGCTTTTAAAATTTATTCTCTCTTGCTCATTCTTTTTGTCACATACATACAAAAGCACGTACACACACACCATCCACAAAGTCTATTTGCACATTTAATCTTAGTAATTAACGGCACAACATCAATTCTGAAATGGAATGCCATGTCAGTTTTTATGAACTTGCAATTTTTCAATATTTGTCTCAGAGGAATGATTTTCTAAGTGACACAAGCAATGTACGACTCCCGGTTCTCATTAAACAATCCCAAGGTTCATGAAGCCCTTGGTTTGCACACCATTGAATTGGATTGCTTTCTGAGACACGTTCTTGGTCATTCCCTAGCAGGTATTTCTGCATGAATGTCATGAAATACAGGTAGATGTTTCATTTCTTAATCTGCATTTTTTCCAAGCACAGAAAGAAAAAATGTCTTCACAATCCATATGTAGGATTAGGGCTTAACAATTGCCTAGCTCTATTTCAGCAGCACTGACAGTAGTACTGTACAGCTGAAGTTTATGTAATAGTACAAAAACAAGCTTGGAATTGTTCTCAGCCAAAATATTGAGTTGTGACTGTTCAAATTATATTTAGGTATTTTATTGTTGAAATTTATGGTGACAACTCAAATATTCTGTGAGCGCTCCAGTTTTGTTTGATGTTGTTTAATCATTACCTGTATCAAGGCACCCCTTTAAAATTGTTGATGTGATTTTTGGATGGGTTATGTTGGCTTTAAGCATGACTCACTGGAGAATATACTGACATTGAAGAAAGATACGAGACCTGGATTTCTGAAAGTCCTCCAGCCAGTGGAGATACGTATCTTTGCATTGCCCTTGGAAGCTACATCCTTCCTGTATTTATGTATTATGGGTAATACATGTTCATAGTGAAGGCAATGATTGCTGCAGTTCATATTAAAATGAAAACACTGAGGTTTTCACCTCTGTATGGTTAAGATGCTATGAAGTATCTGCTCACTGCTTAGATGCTTTGTGTACAGGATGAATTTTCAGACTGTGATATACAGAAATAAATCTTTTAATTAATGTAAGCATTAGAATAGCTTTTTAAAGTGTATCATTTAAGAAATACATCATGTCGCACCTTTTGCATCCTGAATTACCTCAGCCTGGGCATTGTTGGCCTGTAGTAAAAAGAAAAAAGTAATCTTCAGTAGCATTAGTGAATGGAGAATGACTGAGAATAAATTAGATGGTATTATTTGTCATCGTTCCTTTACTTTTTACAAATTTTTTTTTCTTCCACTAATCACTGAATAATTCTTCAGAAAAACACAAAAATCCTATTTTTGTTGTAGTCAGCATAGCCTATTGATCTCAGTAAGAGATACACTACAGTGTGCCTATAGGGGACAAAAAAAGATTGCTACCTCTGTTCACCTTACAGTGCAGGGGTTATAACTTTTCATGAGGGCAGATGAACTTAATTTTTTGAAGCAATAGAAGTTAACGTCTGTCTTTATGAAGAACAATGTGTGGCTTCTGTGCCACTGAAGCAAGGGTAACATCAGCCATGCTGAAAATGGACCGTAATTATTTAATTAAAGAAGATTTAATGTGCTAAGTCTTGCTGATTAATACACTTTATATTACAAATATCAGTAACAAAAGAATAAACCATAACTTTGACTCCTTACTGTCTGCGCTGCCTATTTTGCTTGATCCAGATAGAAAACAAAGAGCGAGGCAGAGAGAACTGAACCGAGAGGCACAGAATAATAAAAAGTATAGCAGAGAAACGAAATAGAGGTTTTAGGATTAACTAAACTTCTTTAATCCATCAAATATCACATTATTAATTTTGCTTTTCCTACATAACAATCTTTACTGCTTAAAAGGAGAACATTCCCAAACAATGGTTTAGTTATGTCCAAAGATGGAACTAAACTGAGTATGTCTTCAAGTGGTTTTGAGTAGAAGAGATACAAAATTAGTTCATTATTCCCTGACACATCAATATTTTTCAAGAGTAAAATTACTGCACCATCCAAAATATTGTAAAACCTCATAAAAATAAGATTGAGGATTAAATTTAAAATCATATAAACATATTAAATTAGGATTATAAAAATATTCTAACAAAATGCATTGTTTTGGGTTACTAATTTAAGAAAAATTATGTGCCTTACAAAAAATCTGAATGTATTTTTTTTAAAAAATTAAAATTTATTTTAGGACCAGGGACATTACTACCCAAAATTGGTATTTCATTGTTAATATCGTCATTTGCATTTTATCATGCTATGCTGGAAAAACAATTAGATTAAAGGAAATGTCGTCTTGTAGAATACCAAAGATCTGGTTTTTTTATGGGAAGTTTTTGTTGAATTAACTTTGTGGGGATAAAAAGTTAATTACTATTCCAGGATTTACAAAAATGCAAAATGGGTATGCTTTGCTTTTTGTGTGAAACTATAGTATTCTGCAGTTATAGGTATTTCATTGCCTCATAGTAAAATCAAGTTATAAAAGAAGTAACTGAAATAACTTTAATTTCTTTAATTACCTTAACTAAGAGCCTGTCTGTTCCATACAGAAATGCTTTCTCTGGAAAAACAGTGACATCATTGTTGGCAATTGCAGTAAATATAATACCGAGAACAGTACATTTTCTCAGTGGTAAATTTCTACCTGTAATGATGAACGCCTTTTCTTCTTGGAAATTGTAAGACACATGGGTGTTTGGACAAGAAGTATAAGTATAAAGATAAAAAGAGTAAAGTATAATTCAGTTGCCTTTGTAAAATATTCTGAGACGTTTAAACAAGAGGATAATCAGTCTTTTCTGATAGTGGTTTTTTGCATGCAAATTGTTTTATCTGTATTATAATTTTGAGCAACCTGGTCTAGTGGAGGGTGTCCCTGCCCATGGCAGGGGGTCTGGAACTAGATGATCTCCAACCCAAATCATTCTATGATTCTATGGTCTAAGTATTTCTGAAAATATTGAAGTTAGCTGAAAGTAAAGTTTTGTATTTTGTTCTCAGTTGAAGGTTGACATATAAAATACAGAACTGTGTTCATTATGAAAATGAAATGTACTTCTTACATATTTCCAATTAGGAACAGGGCAAGGATAACGGAAGTGATACCAGTAGCTTATAGCTTGTTTCTCACTTGAAGGCAGCTTGTGAGGAATTTGATCTTAAAAAAAATCTTATACTTTAAGCCTTTCAAAATCAGAAGTTGTGTCACTGCTTAGGATTGGACATGGAAAGCCATTATGCATGAATTGGTGGAAACCGTCAAGAATACATACCAGTTGATTATCACAGAAGTAAGGTCATAGGATGTAATTTTATTTTTCCAAGAAAATCTCTCTGCACAGTTGCTGAAGTGCCTTTGAGTTGTTTGTGTGTTTGTTTGTTTAAATAATGCTGCGGTACATGTGGTTCAGTGACACCAACTGGCAGGACAGTAGGGGAAGTGGCATAGAAACCTTTCCACCATTCCTCTCAGAATTTCTAATTCTTCCCAATATTTCAAGTTGTTCAAATAGTTAGATCCTTTGAGAAATAAACTCAAACAGGAGTGGGCTTTGAGAACATGTTTGTTGTTTGTGTATGCATTCCAAAATTAAACTGTAAATTCCGTAGGTTTTGAGCAATTATTTTTCTGTGTTTGCACCGTATGAAAATAGCAGAGACCTGGCACATAACTGACCTCCTGAATGTTGCAGTATATAAATCCTGATAAGAATAAATTATTAGAGTTAGGCAAACTTTGTATCTGATACAAGTGCAGTTACATTAATCATAGGCATATTCTGTTTAATTGAACTGATTTCCATCTGCTCTTTTCTAAAAAAAAAAAGGCAAGAACAGTTAGAGACATCTAAGGTGGAGGAAGTGGAGAAGTCATGTTTTTTAAGTATTTAAATCATGTAGAAATCCTAGTTATAAATCTCTATTGCCTGTCATTGCGTATAGATACTTAATCCTGCATCAGCTGGGTGAAAGCACTGAACATCCCACTTCTGTGCCTGCCGAAACCCGTGGCTGCATGGTCACAGGGTTATGTAGTTCCTAACACAGATGTGCAATATTCTGCAAAAGGAAAGCGCACTTCAGAAATGTCATTTGTTGAGCATCGACCTGTTCTGCTCTGGCATTGTGTTATTTTAAGATTTTTAACATTGCTCTAATTGCTCTAATGTTCTTAATTGTAGGTTAGAAATCTGAAACAATGGGTGACTGGAGCTTTCTGGGGAGACTGTTAGAGAATGCGCAGGAGCACTCCACAGTTATTGGCAAGGTTTGGCTGACAGTACTGTTTATCTTCAGGATACTGGTGCTGGGGGCCGCAGCTGAGGAGGTATGGGGAGACGAGCAGTCAGACTTTACATGCAACACTCAGCAACCTGGTTGCGAAAATGTTTGCTATGACAAAGCCTTCCCCATTTCTCACATCCGCTTCTGGGTGCTGCAGATCATTTTTGTCTCCACTCCAACCCTCATCTACTTGGGCCATGTGCTGCATATTGTACGCATGGAGGAGAAGAGGAAAGAAAAAGAAGAGCTGAAAAAGAAGGGAAGCGTCAAAGACAGTAACTACCCAGGAGGAGCGGTGTCTGGCAGTGGTGGTGTAGGAGGCAGCAATAACATCAAGGATCCTCTTGGCAAAAAGGGGAAGGAGAAGCTCCCGATCCGTGATGAACGTGGTAGAATCCGTATGGGGGGTGCCCTGCTCCGTACCTATGTCTTCAACATAATTTTCAAGACACTGTTTGAGGTGGGCTTCATTGTGGGCCAATACTTTCTTTATGGCTTCGAACTAAAGCCAGTCTACCAGTGCAGCCGAGCACCTTGCCCACATACTGTGGACTGTTTTATCTCAAGGCCCACTGAGAAGACCATCTTCATCATCTTCATGTTGGTGGTGGCCTCTGTCTCCCTGCTGCTGAATATGCTTGAGATATATCATTTGGGATGGAAGAAGCTTAAGCAGGGCATGACAAGCCGGTACAGCCTTGAGATGCCTGTTGCAACAATGACACCAGTCATGGTAACAGGGGAGTCCAAACCTGTTGCCCTGCCACCACCATCACCACCCGTGGTGGTGACGACTGCTGCCCCACCCCCTGTTCTGCCTGACACCCGTGCTGTCACACCACTGCTGGCCCCAGTGACCATGGCACCGTATTACGCTACAGCTGCTCCAAGACCACGGCCTCCCTCCAACACGGCCTCCATGACCAGCTACCCTGTTGCTCCATCAGCTCCTGAGGAGAGGCACCGTGCTGTGACTCCCACGCCCATCTCCACTCCCGTCACCATGCCTACCCCTATCCCCACACCCACGCCAGCTGTCATCAACTACTTCAACAGCAACAGCCATGTCCTGGCGGCCGGGCAGAACTGGGTCAACATGGCAACGGAGCAGCAGGGGAAGATGCCCTCCAGCTCGGCCGGCTCCACTACTCCCAGCAGTGTCCGGCATCCCCTTCCTGAGCAAGAAGAGCCACTGGAGCAGCTACTCCCACCCCCAGCTGGGCCTCCCATTGCTGCGGCCAACAGCGGCAGCAGCACCAGCCTGAGCGGGGCAAGTGGCAACAAGTGGGATGTGGAGGTTGAGGAGGAGCTGTCAGAGGAACGGCCCATCTCAGCTGCCTGCACCACTGTGGAGATGCATGAGCCACCGCTGCTTCTAGACACACGGCGCTTGAGCAGGGCCAGTAAGTCGAGCAGCTGCAGAGCCAGGTCAGATGACCTGGCCGTGTAGTGCGATCACCTCTGCTCAGAGGAGCAGGTGATAGGAGGCAGAGTGGGCAGGGGAGCTGCCCAGGGAGGCCAGGCCTGGCGTGGGTGGGAAGGCCTGGGTTTCAAACTTTGACGCTTGCTGTTTTTGCACTCTGTGACTTGTAGTGGGGAAAAAATATCAACATTTTCTAATAGGTCAGGGGTAGCCGAAGCGCAGCCCATGGGCCAGGGGACCAACCCCACTTTCCTTCCGGTCCATGGCAAATCTCCCAAGGGCAGCCATAGGGGAGGCCTGCACAGGTAACAGGTGGTGATGGTAGCTGGTCATGTGCCCTCAGGCTGACTTTCATCTAAGAAAAATGTTAGTATCGCTAGCACCCACATGCCTGGCCATCATCTCCCTCTTGCCCTTGCCTTTACTTCCACCCTTTTTCCCATGAGCTCTACATGAGCAGACACAATGACTTATTTTCTTCCTCTTAAATCTTATGTAGCCCTATGGCAAACATCAGGGTGGCATATTGCCTGTTGGCACTTGTCATCTCTATGGACCAACTTGCCATATTAAAGGTGACTCATGCTCTTCCACACAACATGAATTAATGAAGCCTTTGTGCTCATGACAAATCACCAATATGGTCCTCAGCCAGGCAAAGTTTAGGTAACCCCTGTAATAGATTTTTGAGGTTCATCTTTCTATAATTTGTTTTTACTCTTGACCTGTTAGGAAGTGTTCGGTTTGACCTTCTCTCCAGTGTTTGCCGACCATGATCGCACCATGTTTTTAAGCCCACAAATACGTTTGAGCATGTTTGATTATAATTTTAGATGACTTCTGAAATTGCTTAGAGGAGGACAGGAATTGAAACCACATCTCAGAAATTATTACACAGAACAATTTCTCTTCAGAAAGCAAGGATTATGATTTCAATACATTGTGGCCCCATACGTTGCCCGTGGACAAACAATACGATAAAGTACAGCTCTGCATTTTAGACTATTAGGTATCAGCTTAAGTTTGTTGGAAAAATGCTTTTTAGAAGTAAACTTGAGTGCATATTTTTAAGTATTTGAACATTTTGAGAATAATTTTGATCTGTAGGTTTAAAGTTACTTGATTGTGTACTTAATCATTTTAGTTTGATCTTTGATTTTACAAGAAAATGAAAGGGGAAAGAAACTTACTAATGGTAAAATTCCCAAAGTGACATTATTTCCTGTTGTGTTCTACCCTTTCCTTTGACAACAATCTGTAGTGTCTTACAGGTCAGTCAAAACAGATTTAGACAATATTGCATTGCAGGAAAGGTGGCTAAAGTATGTGGGCAACATGCAGTGGCTCAGGGTTCTTTTCTGATCCCACTGAAGTCACTTGTAGAATTTCCATTCAATTTAACAAGGAGCAAGATTTGGGGATGGATCTTGCAGGCCTTAACCAAGCAAAACTAACATTCACATGGAAGTTTGGGAGCCAGAAGGAATGTAGATTTGGGGTCTTAGATAAAGACATTAAAATCCTGCTTTTGGTAACTGTATGTTTCCCTTAGAAATGTTTTTTTTCTAAGGTGCAGCTTTCCGTACAACTGGCTCTGTCCTGTGTTCCTTTGTAACAAGTACTCTCACAGACATCAGTCAGAATTTTGAGTCTGATAAGACTTGGCAGAGTTTGGGTACAAAAGGAATGCAGGATTAGGCACAACTTCTGTTCTAAACAAAAGCCCAAAGAACTGAAGCTCAGAGTCGGTCCTATTGCTGCTATAAATCAAAAGTACTGTAATCGGAGAAGAGCAGTCAAACACACTGGGATAGCCCTTGGCATCTTCAAAGTATTTAGCCTGGCAGTGCAGTCCTTACTCAGGCAAGGCAGGGTCACCCTGTAGCAAATAGTTAAAATTACCAGTTATCTCTGCTGTTAAATGTTTCCCTGAATGTGTTTATTTTATGCAACAGTTAAAATATATTCCCACCACTCAAGATTAAACATTTATTTTTACTGCTTTCTGAGTAGACACAAAGAGCTGCTCATGATCAGAGGCACTGTTCTGCACCCCCTGGGCATGTTGTCTTATTACTTCCTTGACCTGCTTGTGGTGGACCAGCTGAGGAGAAGTCTTTCTGCTGCCACTGATCTTGGGGGCAGACACTGCATTAAAAGTCAATGTGCAGTAGTACAATAAAGGTATTTACTATTAAGTGTTCAGCTTCAGGCATACTCTTGTGAATTTTCCATGTTATAAGCCATAAAAACACTTTCTGCAAGAAAGCTAAAAGCTAAATTCTGCTTTCTATTGTATCCATGCAACGATGTTGAACTTAGCTAAATTTGATAAAGTTGCCCAGATATAAACAAAGGCAGAGTTTAACACTCCAAATTTTTAGATTTTCTAGAATTGATAATAGCAGTTTTATAAGTTTTGCTAAATGCCAAGTAATTATATTGCTGAAATAATGCAATATGCATCTCTCTATTTTAGTACATCAAAATTCATGGGCTATATTTTCTTTTATTTTATGCTTCTGAAGGATGAAGTCAAAGTCTCTCTGGAGTGTATTTATATAAACCAGACCACCTGGAATATGTGCTTTTTTTTTATCAATGCCTGAGAGCAGAACTAACTTGTTATTTAATGGAACTCTGAATCTTGCAGTCCTTAGTTTATTACAACCCTCACAGAGTGTGTCCTGCAGGATTGCATTTGTATTGTATATAAAAATAACAAAGATAGGTTTAATTTAGGATCAGCTGGTACCTAGTCTGCCCTTTTCAAGTTAATTTGTGTGCTTAGACCTGTAAAGAGTTCAAGTGCTTTTGTGGAATATATGGTTTTTTCAGGCAGAATAACTACTGGAAAGCTGTAAAAGATAATTTTTTCCTGTTAAGTGAAGCTCAGGGGAGAAATGTAGCTGTTGCAACCCCTAAGAGAAATCTGACAGAGCAGCCTCCGCATCCAAACAATGCTGGCCCGAGAAAACAAAACTACAACTCACAGGTTGTGTTTTTAACATAAGCTTAAGTTTCATCACATAACTATACAGCGTCAAGCTTCTTGGTTACTTACAATTTCATTTAGAGTTCAGTAATTGTTTCTTTGTTTAAGCCCAAGTAACTGTTTTGGCAGAGCTCTCCCTTAGTGCTTACAACCGCTTTCAGTTGCCACATCACATCTGGAATCAGATTTGTTGAAAAAGTAATGCACATTACTGATATGGACATTTTTGAGTACTTTAATCTTTACTCATGAATGATCACTGAATTCAACATGCTATGAGTAAAGCATAACTATGCAGACTTCCATAGTTCTAGAAAATATATACAAACACCAACTGCCTTGAAGAATAGAGTCTGCTGGCTAAGATAATCTTCTAATTTCCAAGTCATTTGCTCTTCCACATCAATTAATTCCAAAGAGGGAACTGGTAGCATGTGATACTGGTCATACGGCTATTTAAACCACAGTCCTGAAAGATCTCACACACACACCTAACATGAAACCTGTAGGTAAATTATTGTGTAAGTGGAAGTCAGAACAGGATCATACCTTATCCTAAGCAAACTGAAAAAAAACCCACTCATTTTTGCTCTTTAAGTAGGATGGTTCTCTCTCTTACTTGAAGTTAAAAAGAAAAAAGCTAAGGTAAGCGATGGGAAAGAAAAGGAGAAAAAGGAAAAAAAAAGAAAAATATATACTCCTTGAACAAGTTACCAGCTGTATGATGTGCTGCTCTTTTTGCAGTAAGTCAACTCAACTGTTACTAGTTGACCCTGCTTGGAGCATAGGGGGTTGGGCTAGATGACTTGCAGAGGTCCCTTCCAACTGCACTGATTATGTGAAACATATTTTCCAAATCCCTGATTTCATTAGTACATTTTTCGTAATAGTTTCACAGAGATATAATAAAAATATATCTGCATTGCACATAAATATGTAGTTTCTTGGCCATGGGCACAGTTGATCTGTTTTTTATCACTGAGCTTTTTTAATTGGTGCAGCTGTCAGTTAATAAAAAAAAAAGTGTAGACAATTTAAAAGCCCACATTTCTTCCCTTTGTATTTTGATTAAATTAAGACAGCCTGCTAGAACCTTCCCTTTATTAAAAAGTGGAATATTTTATCTATGAAAATCAATCTCTTGGTTTTTTCACAGATAAAAAAGTGCTCCTTGAATTTGTTGGTCCGTGCTGGCATTGAAAAACTGTAGCTTCTTGAAAATAGGTAGCATGCACTGAAAAAACAGATGAATTATGTTCTCTTCTGGTGTCATTTGGAACCCAGTTGTGTACAAAGTGGTACCAGGGATTGATTTGGCTGATTTGTTGTTCATAATGCACGCAGAGCCAATTAAATGTCTGACGTTTTGCAGCTCTTGAGATTATTTTCTGATATGAATATGTAAGTGTAGGATCAGTAAAATAATTAAGGCAAGCTTTAAAAATCAGATCAGTACTTAGGTCCTTTTTTGGTTAGTTATGGGACCATCTCCTCAGCTGATACAAACTGTTATATTCCACTAAGTTCAGATGGGTGACAACAGTTTGCAGAAGCAGAGCGTTGAGCCCCCAGGTCTTTTTGTTTAAAACAGACACTAACACCGTGGATTTGAACAGGCTGGGTTTTTGTTTTTGGTTTTGTTTTTTTTTTTAAATTCCAAATGTTTTTGTTTAATTTACTTTGATTTTTCTTGTGAAAAGTGTGCTCTTGTAATTTTGATTTTCTGAAGTTTACATTCAGGTTTTGATTTCAGATTGCACATTTGGATGAAATAAACTGTTTTCTAAGTTTACATTTGTATAAGAAGTGAAAGAATGACTCTGCCAATATGTTAAACCTAAGAAAGAAATGTCTTACAATAACACAGGAACTCTTCAGACATAAGGCAGTACCATTAAAGACAATTTAACCTGATCACTGATTTGTAATACCAGTTTTCTCTGTATATTTATAGTGTGGGAACTGGCTATATAGGGAGCACACGATGAAAAAAAGATACTTTTCATCATTAACTCAATTATTACCAAATAAATTAAGGCTCATTATTATTGATATGCCTTCTTGTGTGTTTAGAGGTTCAGTGACAAATGCTAGCTGTGACATATGTTCTTTAAGAGCTAAATTTACAGCCTGGTTTAAAATTCCGAACAAAATACTTGTGGAGAAACACTGCACTGTTACACTGTAGAAGATTTTACAAAAGATAAATGTTTTGCTTTCTAGCCAAAAATATGGTTCTGAGCCTGCAAATACAATTTCATGCAAGTTATTTTTACTCTTGCAAATAAAGCCACTAAAGGTGATGGGACTATTTGCATGAGCAAAAAACCACTGATGTGAAAACAAAATTGTAGATTTGCATTTTAAGTTTGTTGTAAGATGCCGATCAAATTCCAGTAGTTTCAGTCCTTGAAGAGTTACACAAGATATGTGAACATATTTTAAAGTGGAGAATATATTCCTATTCCCATTGACCCTGTTTCTCACAGTTACAGGGTTGTGAAGCGTGAGAAAGCTTACTCTGAGCTTTCTTGTTGCTTACCGGATGTTTGTCTTTTACATGACAGAATCTGACAACAAACACGAGTTTTCTGGGCTGTCAGGAACTTGTAATAACATAACCAGCTAAAACCCAGTTAAAAGTGCTGTCTTCAAAGAAGTGCCTTGTGTATTAAATTCTGTAAGAAACAAGTTGATGTAAACGTTAATTTACCTCATATGTTTACAAAATCGTGACTAAATAAACTTTTTGTACCACAGCATTGTCTCTTTTAGATTAAATTTTCATGGTTGTGTAGATGGTCTTACAAAATACTAATGCGGTGGAACAGTTGATCAAAGTCAGTTAGCTCTTCCCCTTTATTCACTTACGCTGCTGCTTCCCTTCTTCGTATGAAGCTCTCACTTGGTTGCATCTGTTGGGAAACTGGCTGTTGAAACGCATGTGCATGCAGAACTCCCAGTTCACCATCCAGAAGACACATGTGATCAATACCCACTCCGGGAAGTGCAAAGGCTGAAATGTCGACCCCCGTGAAATCAGTGGGAGGTCTGCCTCTGCCTTCCACCCAGTGCGGTTTCACCCTTGGCTCTTGCATTGACACAGGCGTCACTGTTCATCTCGTGCCTGTCGTGTGGTGGTAATGGTGACTCCTATCTTTCCCCCTGCGCTGACTCACTGTCTTTGATTTATCCGTCTAACTGGTGTATCTCATGAGACTGTTACCTGTAAATGCATGAAGGATTTTGGTGCAGGAAAGACGTGTCCTTCCTGGGGATCATGTGGACTACCCACTGCATTTGAAATTTGCTGATTTGCCCCATATAGGCAAAGCTCACAGTTTAGCACACAGAAGTGTAACCCAGTTTTGTACTGAAAACGTACAGTGTACTAATGTCAAATTAGTCTAAGGACGGTATAGTCCCATGAAGGTGCCAGGTCCAGGTTTCCAAGAAGCTGGGAAAAGCAGCAATGTGGGCAAGACTAAGTGACTTTTGCAGAAGTTGTAAGTATGAACGTTTTGTAAAATTTTATTTCATATGCAGCACTTACATGGACCTGGCAGGGCAGGATAGTTTCCATCCTGTAGTAGCAAGTGTTTTTTTCTTGTGTTAGTACAGTCGAATGTATTTTTTTGGTGCCTCCTGTGCTCAGGCAGTGCTATTTCAGCTTTACATGACGTATCCATATGGTAAACGGATTATTCGCTGTCTTAGAAGACTGGGCAGGGGTAAAGCAAGCTGACAGGAGGATAGTGTGGATAATACTAAGATGATGAAGCAGTAATAGGGTAAGGAAGAACGTGAATGAAGTGATATGGTAATACCTGCCATATTGCTGAAGATAACTCACTTGCCACTGACCAAGAGCACTTTTTACTATAAATCCACGTGGCTTGGAATATGTTGCATATTTTCTATTGAGATGCATGTTTCATTGCAAAGGTGCACAATTTTGTCACTTGAAGAACGGACAGCCAGCATACTCCCAGGGGCGCCGAGGGCACCAGCTGGTGCAGATGCAGCTGTGCCCTGGGCTCTCCCTCCCTTCGGACACCACCACGCGCCATCACCTCGCAGCCACTGCCTCCTAAGGAATTTGTGACTGCAGTATGAAATGTGAGTGTTGCTACTGAAGGCCTCTGAAGGCCTGTGTGATGGAGTGGGTACTTCTTGCTGCCACATGGAGCAAGACAGCTTGATGTGAGCATGTGAAGGAAAGGTGAGAAGTGTGACTGCTCATTCACAGCTGCACGGTGAAGATCCTGGTGGTAATGGGGAAAGGTGTACTGGGGAAGGAGCTCTCTGACCTCCTCCAGTAAATATCCCCTGTGCAGCTGTGCTGAAAGCCAAATGAGGAGCATCACATGCGCTCCTGTACTGCTGCTATTGTCCTAGGGGACTGGCACCGGAACAATCAGCTGGGCTTTAGTGAGCGTTGTCACTGGGACTGCCCAAAGAATGGCATGTAACTAACCTCATCAGTGCTTTTCCACTCTGTAGCAGGGATAGAACTGAAGGCAACACACCTCGTCTCCCAAGGAAACAGATGTCAGATAGCCAGGCCTTAGTAGGGCTGACATTTTGATCATTTTTGGCAACTGGACGTGCATACGGTTTAACCATCTTTGTGTCTGTTTTCAGCTGACATCAGAATAAGCAGATGCTTATCCAAAATCCCAAAACTGAAGAGAGACCCTTCTCATAAAGATGGCCTAGGAAGAATTTGTTATTCTTGGAGTGTCGTAGCCCAGGAAAACAGGGTATTTGAGGAAATACACATTTTAGCACTTACAGGTATGTGAAAGAATTTACTGTGCCAGACTTACAGGTAACTAAGTACTGCTACTGCATGAGTAGAACAGTTGGATTGCACCTGCTGCACTTCAGTGTGTAAGTTTTTCTCATTTTTAGAAAGAAATTAGTGGTACATAGCAACAAAATATTGTCCGCCACGGGTAGTTACCGTCTTTCCTTGTGGTAGATGATCTGTGTATCTTTTTGTCACTAGCAGTAGTACAGGGTCTATCAGAACTATTGAAGTACCTCAGGGAGGATCTTCAATGTATGGGCTTTCGCCATACCTTGTTTTTAAGGGTGATCTGCAGCACTTACTAAAGTGTCTACAGATGTGGTTAAGGTGCCTGGTGCCACAGAGACCAGGATGAGTAGGCTAACACCAAGGTCACATAGAGCTTCCTGGGCTCACTGTGTTTGAGTGCATCACTGACACAGGCAGCTCTAACCTATGGGTAGTGGGTGCCTTTTGTCATTTTAGAGGTTGTCTCTGGAGAAAAAAAACCAGCCACATTAATATCTGCAATTCTTCATCCTCATGATTTATTTGTCCAATGAAATAATGATAAAATATATTAATATGTCCAGACTTTTGCCTTTCTAAGTAGTGTGAGACATGGCTTTTTAAAGAGTTCCTGTGCTATCTAGAGAATATTTTTGAAAATACAAAGGGCTTAGCAAGTTCAAACTCTCAAAAAGACAATAAATTCTTCTGCGGGATGTGTTTTTCCTGTCTTTGCACAAGATCCACCAAAGTCAGTGAATAGATGGAGTAATGTGAAATAAAACTTTATTTTCTACATGAGAATATGGGTTGTATTTCTATATTCTTCAGTTAAATGAAAACTAAAAAAGAGGAGCAAACATTTATTAGCTATTGTATATTCTGGTCTAGTGTAGGGTCTCCCTGCCCATGGTGGGGGGGTTGGAACTAGGTGACCCTTGTGGTCCCTTCCAACCCAAACCATTCTATGATTCTATGATCTCACTTTCCAGTTGGAGAAGATTAAACTTTCTAAAGATTTTGGCTTTAAGGAATGTTGTGGCCTTCTGAGCAGAGACTAAGGGATAATTATGGTTGAACTATTCAGCCCCACAGAGGAACCTACTGTTTGCTTTGCATGGCTTATGTAGTGGGGTTTGCTATGTCAATTCTGCACAAAATGCAGAAGTAAGCATCTGAGGATGGTTTGCCTGAGTAAACTCATTCATGTTTGGATTATGGATACTCTGAGGGGAAAGTACCTTCTCCATTATGAGCAAGGGAAGGCAGAGCCATCGAGTTAAGAGTCATTACATTTCTTTCCAGTTCTCTGTTGAGGTGTTTAATGCTGAATTGTACCAGGTCTCTAGACCAGAGAGAGCTTTCATACCCCCATGTACCATCGCCCCATTTCTGTTTCTGCTCTGTAAGAGGCATTTAATTTTTTCTTTAAGTCAGAAAGCTCCTTCTCTTTCAGACTGACAGTACATCCTTTAGGGGCTGGTACGTGGCTCCAAATAGTTCTGTGACTGAAATGTGACTACAGTAAAAACAACAAAATCAGCCAACAGGATGAGCAGTCAGGACTGACAGCATGAGTTAAACTTACTTATATTAACCACATTTAAGCTTGAGCGAAGTTTTGTCATGAATATTTGTCGCAATGCTGAATGTGATTTGTCCAAATGTATTTATGGCCGTGAAGCTCAACTCATCATTGTCACATGTAACAGCAGTGCTCACACCTGCTTTGCTCAAACAAAATACTGATTTTTTTTGTAAACCACACCAACTAGTTTCTCGAGAAGACACTGTTGGCACGATCTGGACAGAACTGAGAAAAACCTGCAGCAAAGGCAGCCTGGCTGGGGTACCAGAAACACACGTAGCTGACTCTCTGACGTTTCAGCATCTTGGAGTCTTTTACAGTCTCTGCCTAGTTACAGTAGTAAAGCCCAGTGTTCTGAGAGCAAAATTCTTGGCCAAGAGTCTACAAAATAATGCCTGCATTTACACTGGCCTGCGAATGCAGCTGTAATAGTGACTGCAGCACAGAGGGGGATGCAGTCTGCACCAGCCTCTTGCTGTGGCCTGCACGAGAATTACGAGTCTAATTTGGGGATTTATTTTTAAAAGCTCTCGTGTTCCTTGTTTACTCATGAGTGGACCCTTTTTTCAGCATATCTGTGGCTGTATGTAGAGTTGCAAGTGCCAGCCTGTTGGCTGCCTCCATGCCATTTTCCTCACAGCAAGCAAAGTCAGTCCTTCAGAGCAGCTTGGCAGCACAGGCTGCTCCTGATTAATCCAAGCTCTGTGGCTTAATTAAGGTTCAGAGCTGACTTAAGACTAGGAAGAAATTATTGTCTTCCTGTGTAAGACAAAACCATAAAATGTGCCTCAGCAAATCTTGCATTGTCCACCTTTCTGTGTCACTTCCCTGCTCTGGAAACCCAGATGTCTGGGGGTCCCAGTTAGCACAGTCCTCTGCAGCGTGCTGCAATCGTAGCTTCTGGCCACAGCATACCCAACCATTCTTCAAAGGAAAAATATCTGACTGGTCCCAACAACACGAAAAATTTCATATTGATTCTCTAGGGTTGAAAAGTAACAAGCAAGATTGCTGCCCACTCATCACGGTGTTTTTATCAAGTAGGATCAAAAAGAGTCCCTGTTGGTCATTCATGGGTTTAAAGAACAACTAAAATAACAAGCAAATCTTTCCAAGCCTGTGAAGAAATCATGTACCAATATGTCTATTCCTGCAGAAACAGCAGTTTGCTTGAACAAGTGCATTTTGAACTGGGAAAAGTTGCACACTGCACACAACTCCGTGAGTTTTCTTTCATTTGGAACTGAAGTTTCTGGATGAACTGAAAGGAGACAAGCTCAAGACTAAACCAGTTGTGAGAAGGCAGCTGGAGGCAAACTCCATTCATATTTAGGGCTACAGAACCAGAGGCTAAAGCTCAACCCAGTAAATGACCATTTTTTATTTTTCTTTATTCTTTTTTACCTTTAAAATAAAAGCCTTGAATGTATAAAAAGATCACTAAGAGTTGAATTTTCACTACTGTCCTTAAAAGGGAGCAAATTGTTAGTGAGGAACAGAGGACCTGTAGGCTCATTGCTGGCAATCAGTTCCCCTCACTTGGTTTTGTTCTGCCATGTGTTGCTTTTTCAAAGCTTCTCTTACAGAAAGATTACAGACCTTAGAAAAGTGCTTTCAGGAAGAGGACTGTCCTTGCTTCTGTTGGTCTTGTCTGTGAAATAAGAGCTCACCATTGCAAAATGATAGTTGCAACTAAGGTCAGCTGACGTTCAGAGTTTCTATTTCCCAAGTGATCCTGAGATTTCAAATCAGAATGTAATAATATATATTCACATATTCTTCATGAAACCAAGCCTGAGAAATTTCCTCTAAGACATCTTGCAGTACGAAAACGTTCAGATGATCATTTTGGAGCCAACGTGTCATTCTGTAATTCAGTTCTTTTTTCTATTTTATATTATTTTAAAATTATCTCACAACACATGAAGGGTAGCCGCACCCCATGCAGTATCAAGCCAAGCAAAGTGGAGGTGATGATAACGAAATGATTTCCGAGCTCTTCCCTTTAGACACCTAAATTCCACATTTTAGACACCTAGTTGTTATTTTGAATCTTACTCCTTCATCCTTGAGTTCAAAGCTTTCATACCCAGAATGCTGAAGTGCCATCTCTGTAGATGATCCACATGGGAAAATGATCCCATTGCTGCCCCGTAAAATGGGAAGGGTATGGACTGCTTGCCATCCGTGCGTAATGGAAAAGCTTAAACGTATTTGCTTAGGTGCTGAAATCTGTTACAGCTAAAGCCATGACCTAACTTTCTAACAAAGTTTTGTGTGTCGCTCTGAATTCCTTTTCCCTACAGCTGCTATAGCAAGTCATGCATGACACTGAAATGTGCGTTACAAGTTTTTTGGTGTATAGGGGAAGTGCAATGATCTGCACGTAATTTGGGCAGCTGTCTTTCTTTTCAGCTGAAAGAATTCTCTCAACTGCAACAAAATCCAGTATAACTCCACCACAGTGCTGTAACACAGATAAGACTTTCTTTGTGTTTAAATGACTGCCGTGAACAAGATCAATTGCAGAAAGAATAGTTCTTTTTTAAAGAAAGATCTGCAAGTTTAGTACATAATGGGCCAAATTAATCTCCTCTGTAAGTACACTCATTTCAGTGGTGGTGCAGCAGGAATGAATTTAGCCTGAAGCAACTTTACAATAACTCATATATAAGCATGCACAACTAAATGTATTACAGTTTAAACAAACTCAGCATGTCTGGAGCACAGTTGGTCTGCTGAGCCTCTGAAGTTAGGAACTAGCCATTGTGTGTTGAGTTTGTTTAGACAGTACCATTTCTGTTCAAGTGGCTACATCCGCGGTATTTTAGTGACAGCAGAAATGTTCCTTCTAGTTACAGGCTGACATTATATCTGTCAGACATGATTTTTATTGTAGGATGCATATGCCTTAACTCTTTTGTGCACTTTGAAATAAAATTATAATCAAATAGAGAGAAATAGTTTCACCAGTTCTGAAATGTTTGAGCTTAACTCTTTGATTAGCCCTCTAATTCAAAAGGGGTTGAAATGATCTTAACAGAAGAAACCTCATATGTAGTAGAAGGAGTCAAAGAGTGTGAAGACTAAACCAAATCCGATCCAGGAAGAATTAACTCAGCTTTAGATAAGTTAATGTAACATTAATTTTTCTCTGTTTTCTGCCTTGATTTCTGTATAGTTTTCAGTTATAAATTTTATATCAGCCGTTGCTACACTTGCTGAATCCATCAACCTACAGTGAATGCAGTTCTTTTGGAGATTGCTGTTTGGACTCCACCAGAGAAACACACGGGCTTCATGTTTTAGGCAATCACTATCTGTCAGAGTTGCACAAATGCCTTTTGCTTCTTCATGTTTTTGCGTAAGGAAAGGAGACAAAATGTATCACGGTATCATAGAAATTCTGGTTGAAAGGAACCGCTGAAGATCTCTAATCCAACCTCCCACTCAAAGAGGGACTATCCCAAAAACTAGAGCTAGTCAACCCGGTCTCTGTCTAGCCAAGTCTCAAATACCTCCAGGGACAGAGATCCCACATGCACTATCCTCTGTAGTTTTCTTAATGTGCAGTCTGAATGTCCCAAGCTACACCCTCTGGCTGTTGCCACTTTTTACACTGTCATCTGCCATGTCCAAGAAGAGTTTGGCTTTATTTTGTCTGTAACTGCCTTACAGGTAGTTTTAGGCTCATATTACATCATCCCTTAGCCTTCTCTTCACCGGACTAAATAAGCCCGTCTCCCACAACCTCTGGGGCTCCAGGCCGCTGACCATCTTGACAGACCATTGCTGGACCCTCTCCAGTTTCTCCACATCCCTCTTGAACTGAGGGCTGTCAAACTGGACACAATACTCCAGATGTGGCCTTGCTGGTGCTGAGTAAATTCAAGCAAGTTGTCCTCATTTTCCTCCTTGAGAAGATGATTCCCAGGACAGCAGCAGCGTGACAGTGAGCATTCAGAGAGGTATGCAGTTAGCTCTCTGCTGGGACAGGAGTGATATTGCTCATTTGCAGGTAGATTTGAAGTAGCCCTTTAAAAAACTTCATCAGCAAGAAGAGTTCAAACACAAGGGAACCCAGAAGAGAGTAAACTGAAAGCATTGCCAAGTATATTCTGGAAGAACTACGCAACAAATACTCCTGTGCAAGACCAAGTTAGTTTTTATGGATGTTTGGTATCATGGCTAGGGCCAGGTTTGAACCTGTCTGGGCTGTTCTTAGCAAGAATCTTTGCACTTAGAACAGTAAAACCTTCTCTGTTGTGCATCGTCTGTTCTCCTGCATTGCCTATGAAATGTCCTGTGTCTCCTTTTGGGTTTATTGACTGTCTGTGGTGGTCAGATACCCAGCTGTCACCTCATCAGATACAGAGACTCAGATCTGACTGAAGAGCTGACTGTGATGATGTGAGGTCAAGTCCAGATCTGGCAATTCTGCATTTGGCTTGGTGGGGTGGGGACAGAGGAGGTAGCTGTAGAGGTTTCAGCAGGCCAAGGGTGATT